>JAODKM010000058.1:23912488-23927096 GCA_026780845.1 Petrocephalus sullivani
TGGGACCCGCTGTGTAATTTTTAGCCGCCCGCGGCAACCTTAAAACCGCCCGCTCCCGCGAGATTTCCGTTGGGTCCTGCGGGACCCGCGGGATCCCAGTCCCAATGCAGGGCTCTAATTTGAACTGATGACCTTCTGACCACAGGCAGTGTCTACCTGCTGACCCATGCATTTCAGACAATGTAATCAAGCCTTTACATTTCCAATGGGTGGCAGTACACTGCTTTGGTCTGTAATACAATAACACCAGGTCGGAAATGCTAACTTGCCTACTGCCTTCTGTTTGCAGAGATCTGGGGAGCAGAAGACTCTTCCTGCTTCTCTTTTTTTCGTAACTTTTTAATTGTGTGCAACTGATTGCTGGGTCACGTTCCAAATGGGTGAGCTGGACACATACTTAAGTAAAAATTCCTTCAGTAAAAATACCCAATGAAAAATGCGAAGGGGAGGTTTCCCCCTGCTTTGAAGTTGAGTGGTATGGAAATGGTGTGTTGTCAAAGGCTGCAAGGCATTGCAAGATCTCATCGTTGAGCCGTGTCGTCATCTGCTTAGCTGGCTAGCAGCTGGCTTGCCCTCCTTCAGAGATGAATGGCTTGAATTCCAAGTTTTGTGACAGACTTCCCGTCCTCCACCCAGCACTAGTCGCCCGAAAGCCTGTGACCATGTTGGTTTTTCCTGATAAAGGAACCCAAAGAGTGACATTGTTTTAGGCCTGTATGTTCCCTCCCGCTTGACTGATGCTATCGTTGTGGTTTCATGATGAAAAGGATTAATTATAATGTGGTGTCATTGTGGATCTGGAGCTGCTGTCCCAACGCTGGCTCTGCAGGCTTCTCAGGAAGGTTTTAACCAGTATCTGTTTGATTTCAGAGAACCACCTTTGGTTTAATCTACCTGAAGGTGCCATGCATCTATGAAGCAAATTACAGCACAATATTTTTTTATGGAGCTAAAACTTTTTGTGAGAACTGTAAAACACTTGTCACTGAACCTAGCTATTGAATAATAATGCAGCACTCCTGTTATATACCTTAGCTGAGAGAGAGAGAGAGAGAACGAACTGTGGTGGTCCTAGAAACTAATCTAATTTGCTGCATGACTTTACTGGGCTGTGACCGGCGTGTTGTCGATGTTCGTTTGTGTGGAGAGGACAGCCTTCAGAATAGTGTTAAATTTATAAAACTGGACCACAAACAAGTTTTCGTATCTCCTTGTTACCTTGAATTGCATCAGTCAGAAATATCCCATGTATAAATGTAAAATGGCTGGTTTTGTAGCAACCTTAAGGTTTATTGCAGTGGTGCGTCTCCCTCTGAGCTCTTTCTGAGTTGGTGGAAACTGTTTCACAGGAAACACAAACACTGTAACATCAATTTAAGATCCACAGTCCTAAACCTTTGGTGACTGCACAGGGTGGGGGTGGGGGGGGGGGCGGTTATGCATAGACAACATGCCAGATAAATACATCGCCCTGATTCTCGGAACATATTGGCCCTGATGTGGCTTGGCATCACTTATTTAGTGATGTGGTAATGCTGCATTGTCCTGATTTGTGGAGAGTGGAGCAGAGGACAGGCCTCACAGCTGTCTTAAAAGCTATTCGGGGCCAGACTGAGGTGGAGTTCAGTGCAGGCCCAGGATCCCTTGCTTCAGTCATCAAGTATCTGTGGGTGGCTGCTAATCACTTTTCAATTTGTGATGAACGGAGCTGGCACTGTTTCTCAGGAGATTGGGAGATAAATGTTCAAAAGATGTGTGGGTCGTGGGTATTTTGAGAACAGGACGTATGGAGATGGTTCAGTGTATAGATCCAGATCAGAAAGTTAAAGGAAACCACAGGGGTGGTGATGGGCGGGTGGGTTTGTGATTGATTTTCTGTAATGTACCTGTGTTCTACAGCCCCACAGCTGAGTCAGTGTACTTCACAAAGGCAAATGTGAGAGCTTCAGCCTCTAGCCTGAGCTTGCAGTTTGTGGCCCAGACCACAGCTCATTACTTATCTCAGGCTTCAGAGTAAAATGTCACTACAAGTCTGTCTGCAGTAGTTGCTGGGGCTGCCATCTGTCCTCTGTGATGCCTCTATGGGATTCTGTGTTTAGCAGCTCCAGTGTCATGACAGGGAGACAGACTTTGCGTTTAATAATCTCTTCCTCATCGGATGTATTTGGATGGATTTATAACGCATGCCGCATGCAATCCAGGACGACGTGGGTAATTTTGTTATTGTCATGTGACATCCCAGGAAGACTTTGAAAGTATTAAAGGGACCCCTTTTTATAATGGGAAAGTAAATCTCTAAAATTCTGTCACAAAGGACATATAATCTGTTGCTGTCTTCTTGTATTGTTTAAGTTGTGCAAAACAAAAGATTTACCGATGAGTGGCTGAAATAAGGGGAATTAGCTTAGAGTAACGGATCGAGTGGCTTGTTAATGAGGGATATAGTGCCAAATAAACCACAGCTTCCATTTCCTGCTGTAGGATTGTACTTTGTTCTACAATCTGGTTATTAACCAATAAGTATGGCTTCTGATACTTGAATTTATTTCTAATAGCAAAGGATTTTTTGTCCTGCACCCTCTTGGTTGTTTATGATTTATATTTATGATATTCCTGAAAATGCTCATGACATTTCTCTTTTTATACAAGTCTGTTGACTTTGCTCACCAACTTTAACCTAGTTTAAGCAAACTAGGGCTTGTCCATAAAGCCTTAAAACTCTTTTCGCTGAACCCAGATCAGCTGCTGAACTTTCGTCAAGCCTTCTTTTGGATGCTATGCCAGGACATTAGTTAGTGCTACATTGGCTAATCAATTTAGCCAGTTTAGGTCTGAGGCCACCCCCTTCTCCGTTACTTCACCACCCAATAATCATCCAGGTTTCTGATTGCAGTGGAAAAATACATAAATCCAGCCATAGTTGTTTTTTGGCCATTTGTGTTTCGACATGACTGTGTAAAAACTGCATTAGACTGAAGGGATGCACCCCCCCGCCAGAGATACCCGACTGTGAGTGTCCCTTGCCATGCTGGCCCAGCCTTCTTGGCCCTCATACCCTGGGAGTCATTACAGTGGGACATTGGGGGGTGGGGGGCGGCTCTTACTGTGCCTCAGTAACTAGGCAGCAGCACCAGAGGGTTCAAATGTCAAGTTCGGAGCTGGGCTCAGAGGAATCTGTGCAGCCTGGGGGAGTGCTCCCCCTCTTTGTGCAGTGCTTTGTGTCCATGCTTTATTTATAGAAAGTCTCGCCAGCTCCCATTTTGGTTGTGCTTGCTTTTGTGCATGTGTCAGCGCTGCCATGTATGTGGAAACACGTCCTGCTTGTAAATGTAGGCGAGTTAATTTAATGATGAGCGACTGAATTAAGCTATGATGCAGGTTAATGGCCTGGTCACCCTGGCAGGTAGAAGGGGTGATGGACACCAATTAAAGCCAAATGGCTTTGTGGCACTCGGAAGGCGAAATGCAATTGCATTATATCAGATGGAGCAGATGGGTGGGGGGGGAGAGTTGGAGGGCTTTGACGTCACTGTAGCCACTAGTTACTGAGCTATTTAATTGCCCCCCTCTTGTCCTTATTGACAGGACATGACTGCGGAGTCTCCATTAGCAGCTTGTATTGCTACATCTGAGCTCAACAGGCAGTGGTGAAATGTCGCTCCCTCCTCTTCAGCTAACAGATTTCCAATGTCAGATCCGGGCCATGATGGACACTCCATCACGCTTTGCTCCAGCACACAACACATTCAAATGGCAGGTCTGTGCAGGGGTTCCAAGCTGTGGTGGGGTCCAGATTTTTGCAGTAGTTCCAGATCCTGACCTACTGGCAGTTATGGTTTGCTGCGACTGTTTGCTGGAGAGGGAAGGACCACAAGCCACAGGTCTTAGATGCAGGACACTTGGCGCGCACGTGAGCTGCATGGAGGAAGGACACATGGCCTTCATAACAGGAGGCTAAATGATAGAAACTCAAAACTGCTGGGTCCTTATGACAGAGCACTGCATTTCCTTCCCTAATTGAAAGTCACAAAAATTGAATGCCATGTCGCAAACCAAAGCTTAAAATGGCATTGATTTGAAGCATGTCTGTGGTTGTGTCCCCCAGTTTCATTTCCTCTAACTTCCCTGGTTTGAACCCTAAGAAGCTTGTGATAACCTGTTTGGTACACAAGAAGCACTGTGTAGAGGAGTGATTGAATGTGCTCTGCGGGAGTGAAAACTGGGAATAACAGCTGGCTGTAAACTGCTCGGTATTTACAGCAAGCAGGCCTTTTTGGCCATAAACTCCTGCAGCGTTGAAAACGCTGTAGGTGTGATATTGCATCTTTTAAGAAAATCGAGCATGTAGTGGGTTGCAGATATTTCTGTCCAATTCATGTAAAGTGCTCCTGTTGGCACGAGAGTGGGCGTGTAGGCGGTGTAGCGCCGCACACTCGCATGGAGCAATATGCTCCGGGTTACCGTGACGGATGGTAAATCCAACCTCCCGGAGCTCCGAACGGTCTCAGCCTGCATCCACGTGCCACCTAAACAAACAATGAGGCGTGTACCCTTCCGGTTTTAACCGTGCGCCCTGGGGCATGGCTGGTTTTCTCAAAAAGGGAGGAATCGCTGGCAGTCAGCTGCTCCCCCTCGCAGTTGGGTAATGGAAAAGCACGAGGACCTAGAAACATGATCCGGCGGCCTGGATTCCATGCGCAGTAAACACTCGCTGCTCATAAACACAGGCCCCATGTGTCTCTGTTAATTTCCTGTAACCTGATAGACCTCTTTATCTACGTATTTCAATGCATGTGGCAATTAACCAAAGTTTACCCCCCCCCCCCGTGGTGTAGGTAATTTCTTTCTTTAACAGTCTCCAGATTTAGGTCCAACTTTCCATCGTCAGCATTTCTGTTCCACTTTGAAGGTGGACGTGAGAATGTGACCATCTCCTAACCGTAGGGCCAGTGTTGCTATTCAGTGGTGTAGAATATATATCTAGGTAGGAGTTAAGCTTATGTTTATTTATTAAGCTCCAGTTCAGTTTCGCCAAGTCCTATGGAGTATCTCTGGCTTCCTATCAGTCATGTGACTAGAACTCTGTCTGTCGCTGTTTTGGTCAGTAACTAGTGGCCAGTTAGGTTCCCCTTTTGTATTCATTCACGGTTTTTAGTGGAACAAAGGTGATTTATCCTTTTCTGTGTTTGATGGGGCAGTTTCATATAATGGGCAATGCAGGCTTGGCCCCAGAGATGGTTCCTTAAACCTTGCTGTAGGCGAGTGGATGTTAATTATGGTGTCGTGGCCTTCTGTGAAGACTGGCTTTCCTAACATTTGTTGTGCAGAGGGCCCCGTAGAGAGAGAGGTGTGTACTTTTTGAAAAAAATGTTGTAGAAACTGCAGTAATAGGCTTCCAGTGGTGTTCTGGGGGCTGGGGGTTTATTGTGTGTTTTCTTGTGATTTCAGAGACCCAATTTATGGATCACCCTCTCTGCTGGAGCTGTCCATTGGACAGGCTGTAGGCAAAAGTAGGTCATGGTGCAGGGAAGGGTTTCTGGGCAACTCGGTGCGACATAACGCCTCACTGGGCCAAAGTGTGTGCTGCTGGACGTCATGTATAGTCTGACAGTAAGAGATGTGGTAACTTTAACGTGTTCCCTGGGAAAAATAAGCCTTCTAACCGATGGACACTTTTCTCATTTTTCTTTTTTTTGGTAGCATGTCATGTTCTGCATACACATTTGAGTCTGTGATACCTAGAAAGCATCTCTTGGTTGCTGAAGGCTGTTCACCAAATCCCACAGTTTGTTTCCTTAGTCTGGCACAGACGTCTTGTGGAAATGTCATTTTGTCTTGCCTACAAGGTTTCTTTGCGCTTTCAAGGTCAGTTTGACCCTCCCGTAGGATAGATGCACATTCATACTAGACCATCATACGAAATAGAATGAGGGAGAGTAGAACCTGTATTGTGGTTAAAGACTCCCTTTCCCACCCTCTATAAACATGGCTGTTTCAAAATGCTCACTGGCCTTTTGTGTTCCTTACTCCTCCTGGGTAGATTGTGTTTTTAGAAGAGAACAAATCAAGGGTAATGAGTCTGCCTCAAACTGGGCCGCGCTCTGCAACTTTGTTTGGCTTGCTTTGCATTCTGGGATAGTTTGCTGCCTGTTTAGCCGGTCCTCTGCCCATTGGATTTGCACTGCAGGAGAGGGAGCAGGGAAAAGTGGACAGGAGCCGTCCCTGTGAGCGTCATCAGGGCCGGGGAATTACCTGGCAGCAGGCCCCCCGGGGAACTGGCTGGTGTTGTCCCCTGTTTAGTTAGTTGTTACTAAAAGTACTTGTTTACTGTGAGAGCTTGTTAGATTAGGGCAGTGTTCCTTTTCATGGATTACTGTATGAAACTCTACAATGTGCCTCAGTCCTTTATTCAGTATCTATACTATTCAAGTTTTCAAAGTTTTTGCCCAGGATTTTTTAAAGACAAATTTTTAGCCCAAAATGCATTTTTCTCTTAGCTTTTTCAGTCTTGTTGCTTAACCCTCTCTGAGCTGGAGAAGGTCAGCTATTCACCCCCATTCATGGTTGATTTTCCAAATGGAGCCTGGTTGTTCTCTAAATCAGAAACCCCGTTTATCGAATGGCTCTTCCTGATTGGAGGGGTCGGAGCTGGGGGTGTGTCTGTCTGCGTATACGTGTCTGAGTGCATGTGCAGGCAATGTCACATTTTAGCAGCTCTGCATGCTGCCTCCCCGCAGTGTGAGGCATAGTGGACGTGACAAGGGGCGTCATGATGGTCATCTTTTTGTTCTGTCTTTAATTATAGCAGCCTGGTGCACACTTACATTTATGGATAAGGGCAGTAATGAAGTGGCTTTCATATTGGTTAGAAAAACAAACTGTGAATATCTGCCACTGTATTTTAAGCAGCGATGTGCTGTTATTTCTGGTTAGTCAAAAGCTATGCCGATGTGTTTATGTAAAGGCACGTAGGCCTTTACATTACAGCTCACAGCCTAATTTGTCCTGCTTATTCATCATGCTTTGCTGGGGTGAATGTTTAATGTCGATGCTGCTGTAGAATTTTAAGTTGAAAGACCCTTGATTCATTATCCTTGAATGGAAAATAATGTATTTAACTGTGTGACAGTTGTTCTCACTCCTTGCCTGTCTCTAGGTATCAGACTTGGTGGGACCTTTGGTGGTCTGCCGGGGTAAAAGCCCACATTTTCTGGATCTTTTTAGAGGTCACCTTGGTTCCACAAGGGTGGAACCGGTGATGCATTCAGTAAGCCCCTACCTCATCTTCCAAGCCCTGATAGAAGAAAGCCCAGTAACCCTTTTCGCAAGCTGCAGGACAAGTTGCTAGTGGATGATAGGTTTCTTGTATGCCTGTGTGAGGGGAGTGAGACCTGGGACTCCTGGGCTCGAGCAGAGCACTGGCCGGTATGGCTGCATGTTCTGACCAACATGCATGGACATGAGATGGACAGATGACTGTGATGTGTGTTGTGACCAATGGGAAGTGAGTGAGATGGACAGATGACTGTGACGTGTGCCGTCAGAAGGCCTGGTTACTTATCCCTCCAAACATGGTACCAGATAAGAAAAGCCTCTTGTAAAACATGCAAGATGTAGCCTTGATTTGGTTTCAGAATAGTAGAATGTCTGGTAGCCTTATAATGAACAAGCAATTTGTCCTGGCTTTTTCTGCTGGTAAATGATACTTTAGGAAGTCTGTGTTTTTTTTATTTTTATTTTTATTTCTTTCACACTGTGCTGATTTATAAAAGACAATTGCTCTCTCACAGCTGAGATTCATGACCTCGGTCTCATTGGCAGTGGAAAGATGATGCAACAGGCTGCAGTTGATGGTAATTTTCACTGGGGGCAGACTGCGGACCCCCTGACGCCGGCGTGGCAGTGGGCATCATGGGGGTTTTACTGGCTGGGGAGGCATGGAGTGGTGCTGAGATGAATATGCTGGAACCGGCGACTCCCTCTAGCTTTAACTTTCTCTCATCTGTGTTCTTCATGCTGATTTTAGGTGTCCTTGTTTTCTAATTTTCTTACTTTAAAACCGATGCCAAACGGGACTGAGCCCCGTGGTTTAGCACACTTAGAGAGTTCAGTCCTTCGGAGCAGCCAGCCTGTATCATTTCCAGGATCGCTTCCCATGTTCCCTTGCTCAGGGATGATAATGTGACCCATCAGAATGTCTCCTGCCATATAAGCACGACGCTACCAAGGGTCTTGCAGACCCATGTCTGCCCCCCAGGCTGAAATGTATTTACCGTGTAACAGTGTGCGTGTATGCGGGGGCTTTGTCCATTTCTCTTTAATGAGCCCGTGTTCCTGCGATAGCGTGCCGGCGAAGTTCCCACAGTGGTCAGCTGTGCATGATCTCTGTGTCGCTAAACCCGTGGCCCCTGCTCGTCTCCTGCAGGACCGCAAGCTGTCCAAGTCAGAGCGGCAGCGCTTCAAGGAAGAAGCGGGCATGCTGAAGGGCCTGCAGCACCCCAACATCGTGCGCTTCTACGACTCCTGGGAGTCCCCCACCAAGGGCAAGAAGTGCATCGTGCTGGTGACGGAGCTCATGACCTCGGGGACCCTCAAAACGTAAGTCTGACCCTGTGCGTCCCCCAGCACTCATCCAGCCTTCCCCATTTTCTTTTTCAGTCCTTCAGTTTGTCTTCTGCTTTTCTACCTCTTTCCCCCTCCTCATGTAGGTTTTTTTTTTCCTTCCATTTTTTGGGAAGGAAAATAATAAAAATGTCCATGACTTGGGTTCCTCATGTTGCGAATGGGTGGTGTCCACAGAAGGGGCATGTGAATACATTGCCCTATCCCTATGGACTCGCAGTCCAATGCCAGTATTCAGAGCCCCTCTCATGCACCTTCTCTGCATTCCTACCACCTTAACAGCCCAGTGAGATCTTTAATTAAAAAAAGAATATTTTTGCTCTGACACATTTGGCTGCGTGATTCCGGCTGCCGGCCTGCCTGCCGCTGCATGTCTCCCCCGTCCGCTGCTCGCAGCCCGCCTGCCCGGGCCGGCCTGGGTGGGGAGACTGCGGGAACGGGCCGGGAGCCTCGCTGCACCTCTGCCGCCGGCAGCTGGAGCGCTTTGCGTGAGCAGACATGTCGTCTGCCAGAGCGGGATGGGGGTGTTGGTCTCCCCTCCGCTTGCTGCAGCCATCACAGGGATTGCTTTTTTCTCTTTAAGGAGAGATTGTTTTTGGAGCCCAATGAGAGCGCACACATCCTGTGATGTCAGGATTAGCCACCCGCGGGGGGCGTGGCCAGCACTTCGACTAACCACTGAACGAAACTCATTCCTTAGCTCTGATTAGAGGTTTTTGGTGTCCTACTGCTTTCCAGAAATCCTCTGACTAATCGGTTTAGCTTCTCTGCCCGCGCAGTGGCCTTCCGGTTTTACGTTTGGTTAAACCGTTGGTATGAATTACCAAAGCCACTGTAATATAATAGGAAAATTTTGAGTTTTGTTTCTAATACTTGGACTAGGCTTGGTCCATTTGAACGTGCAGAAACTCATTTGGGGTGGGTAGCATGACGCAGACCCCCGCCTGCGCATACCTACGAAGGCCGCAATGATGGGGCTTTATGGACTGCGGGACATAATTCCATTAAGGATGCCGGATTTAATGGAAGCACAGGGCTGCACTCCCTCTGAGGCATGCTCTGGGCATGGCACAGTGGAAGAAGCACTCTCCTCAAAAGCAAGGCCTGCAGTGCCGTCTCTGGGGTTATAAGTTACCGTTTTCAGAGCAAAAACTGCACCTGTCGGCCACCTTCTGAAGCGTGTGTGAGAGAGTGTGACTTGAACGCTTTAGCACCTGAAATATGTTTGACACATTTTGTCATGGCTGTGATTTGACATTTTTGTTTATTTTGCCCCCAAACTGGGTCCAGAATTAACATTTTTGATAAGGTCGCAAAGTGCTATTATACTCTGAAAATATCAGCCTGTCTGCAGGAGCTTTATCACGGGTATCCTTGTGAATATAGATAATGCCATTGTCCCCCTTCACGTTTTAAATGGATTTAGCTGGGTTTGGAAGGGCACCTGGGCTTGATTTACGAAAATCACTGAAGATCAATTCCTTTCTGCTCAGCAGGGGAGAACGGTGCAGATGATTTCTGCTTTAAGAAACCCTTTTTTGCATAGTACACCCCTAAAGGCAGAGAGCTTTTTCAGCTGTTAATGTTAAATGTTCTGGGTGTCAAAAGCCTTGTGATGTCAGAGTAAAGCTTCATAGACGGCACATACAAGAAAGAACTGCTGCTTTTTTGCAGTGGGATGTGTTCTTCTCCTCCAGCCCTGTGACTTTTATCAAATCTCCATGTTGTCAGTATCGGAGATTCCATTGTCATAGCAACCCCGGCCACGCCCTCATATGTAATCTTGTCCCCTTGGCCCTAATGCTCCCCAGGTACCTGAAGCGCTTCAAGGTGATGAAGATCAAGGTGCTGCGCAGCTGGTGCCGGCAGATCTTGAAGGGGCTGCACTTCCTGCACACGCGCGCCCCTCCCATCATCCACCGGGACCTCAAATGTGACAACATCTTCATCACGGGCCCCACAGGCTCCGTCAAGATCGGCGACCTGGGCCTGGCCACACTCAAGAGGGCCTCCTTCGCCAAGAGTGTCATAGGTACGAGTCAGCAGACCTCAGCGGCCGTCCCCCGCGTCTCCTCCCAAGCTCGCCACGTGCCGGTTGAATTTAAAATATATTTCGCGACGTCCGATTTTCTCCGCTAGATGTGAAGGGGCCGGGTGGCTGGGTGAATTCTGTAAATATATTTTAAATTCAGTTTCTGAATGTCATCCTCATTTTGATTGCTGTTTTGGGAAGCAGAGCTCAGTTTTTCCAGCTACAAAAGCAAAATGCAGTAACCGTAGCGTCTCCAGTTTCTTGGTGAAGAGTGTCATCGGGAAACTAGAGAGCAAAGCGGCGATCTGCCACTTTCAGCAGCAGAGGCCTCCCGCCATTTCTCCCAGTGCCAAACCGCACATAATGGGGACCTGTAGGAGCAGGTAAAGCCTCTCCGTGTGGGGGACAGGGTACCGCAGGAGGTCGCAGTGCGGGCCATGCCCTTTTGGGGGATTCCTTCTAGTTGTGTTTGAAAAGCTGTGCTCTGCACTCTGAAGGCTGACCTGGATCCGACGCACTGTAACGTCTCTCTCTCAGAGGGTTTGCCTCATCAGTTTCTTTCTTCTCCCTTTCTCAGCGTTTTAAGGTCACATGATTACTTTGTCTGATCATCTACCTGCCTTTTTCCTTTAATCGACAATTTTTTTTTTCCTTTTTTTGTTTTGCATTCTTGAGTATTTTTTTTTTTTAACTATAGGCTATAACCTCAACTCTGTCGCTCAATCTGCAGTATGGATTATATAATGTACTGCAGTTTCAACAGTAAGTATACAGAAAGTGGTCCTGGTAAGTGAACATGCGCCACGTGACCTTTCCCAAAACACATTCTTGTATTTTCCCAAATAACTGGGTTTTTCTTTGAAAGGCCTTTGGTTTAGATTCCAGTGCTTCTGTGGTGTACAGAACAGTGCTGTTCAGACATGCTAGCTATGGGATCTGCTTCTGTTAGCCTCTAACTACCTAAGCTTTGCCTTCTCACAGGTCGATGAAAAGGTAAGTTGTGCAGAACTATTTTTATGCCTGTTTTGTTGAGGGTAAGGTACACTTTGACACAAGTTAGTTCCATAGCTAGTAGTTCTCCACTTATTGTTGGGCTAACTTGATTTTTGGGGATAAAAGTAAATAAGTAAATTGCCCATTGGCACCGCACACTAACCTCATTACAACTAGGCGTCTGTAGTCAGGAAAGGAGTGGGAATCTTACACTGGATTTGTCGGTTTAATTTTTTTTTGTTTGTGACCTGCTGCCCCTCTCGGTCCCTCTGGGCCTATTTAACTCACCCTTGACTGGTTGGTGTAGCGTTGGCAGCCTGGCATTGACCTTGAGTAATCAACACCATTTGGGCCTAACAGCCTGTTCTGTGCACCAGTACATCTCCAAAGAGCCCCGAAGGCCTTACAGAGAGAAACTTGTGCTTCATTCACTGCAGAATGACTTAGCCCGGCTTCCCCCCCTCTTTCTTTTGCCCCCCCCCCTTCCGCTTTCCTCTGTCTTCTCTTCTCACAGGGTCTCCTCCTCCAGCGACTGCCGGCTTCGTCCGCCCCCCTCTTCCTCTCCCTCCTCCTCCTCGCCCTCCTCGGTGAGTAGGCCGGAGGAGTCTGCAGTCTCAGGCACTGAGAGTTCTGAATCGTTCTTTTGGTTTAAGGTACCCCTGAGTTCATGGCTCCTGAGATGTATGAGGAGAAGTACGACGAGTCAGTGGATGTGTATGCCTTTGGGATGTGTATGCTGGAGATGGCCACCTCAGAGTACCCGTACTCCGAGTGTCAGAACGCAGCACAGATCTACCGCAGAGTCACCAGCGTAAGTGCCCCCCTTCCTGAATTCACCCTCCTACACCCCCGGACCGCCTCTCCATACCCCCGCTCTTGGGGATCTGGTCCCTGTCGATCTTTCAGCTCAGTTTTGCTCCGACACACACTTTCAGAGCATGTCTGAAGGAGAGGGAAGAACGACAGCGGGTCTCAGGGTTAGGGTCTCGACGGGTCAGGTGACGGAGGATACATGCTTTTTCTCAGGAGAAAGGGGATAATGGTTAATATTTAGTGTTTAAATATATAGTTTTGTTCGTCTTGTTTGGTGGTCTTTGCTCTGTGCTTTGCCTTCCACAGGCTGTGTGTTGCCATATACAGCTTTTCATTGGCGTGAACAAGTTTCACAATTTCAACTGTGTTCTGCAGTTCTGATCAGATTTTCTTTTTGGTTTTGTTGTTTACCGTAGCTCAGATGTGGGCTTAACGCACACTTAAAAGAAACTGTTATTCAGAAGTCTGAGCAAAGTAGTTTAGCCGTCTGTGGATATTAACAGCAAGGGCCAAATGACAAATGGAGATTCAGTCTTCAGAAATGCAAAATATGTCATTAATGTGCTGTCAGGCCCCATCTAGTGGGCAGTTGGTCTTTTTTTAGGGGCTGGTTAGGCTTGTAGGAGTTTATTTGCTTTTAAAATCCATGAACTGGTGGCTGTTTTATTTCTGCAGCAAATTCAGTTGATCTTTCCTCTGGTGAGTCTGGCAGTCGCAGCACAGGGGGGCAGCTAATGCAGCATGAGATGCTGTTACGCAATGGAAGGGATGAAAATGAGCTTGGCGATGGGCACCTGTCTGCCAGGGGGGGGCGCTGCTGCTGCTTTCTCTCTGCTTTAGGGAAATCGTCTAAAGAAAAAAGCAACAATTTTCTAAGTGAATATTTCAAAGCAAAAGACAACCTCAAAAGTAAAATGCAATTAAACATCAGTCGCATAACCCCCCCCCCCACCCCCCCCCACCCACTCCCCCCCCCCCCCCCCCCCCAACCCCGAGAGGCTGTATCGCTTATATCTAAACACGAATGCAGGATGATGAACGGCAGATTAAAATTGACAGCTTGGAATATGCTAACAGTCATAATGTGATTAGGCCCGTGTGACACTTCTCAAATATTTTGAGAACTTAACAGGAGTAAGATGTGCGCACTTCTGATGCACTTCGAGTCCGACCGCAGGGGGAGGGAAGTGGTGGTGGTGGGGGGGGGGCGCCTCGTTGCCGTCATCTGTCTCTGTGTTCCATGTAATTTGTCTTGAGATGCATAATGCTTTCAGGACAGGGGTAC
This sequence comes from Petrocephalus sullivani, assembly GCA_026780845.1. Lineage (NCBI taxonomy): Eukaryota > Metazoa > Chordata > Actinopteri > Osteoglossiformes > Mormyridae > Petrocephalus > Petrocephalus sullivani. The sequence continues at coordinate 23,926,234 of JAODKM010000058.1, forward strand.
GGCTGAGGAATGACCATAAAGTGGAGTCCCATATTTGTGATGGCAAAGGTTTTTGGGTGGCGCGGGGGGGGGGGAGGGGGGTGAATCGCCTCGGTTGTTGCTTTCGTGAGCCAAGAACAGCGTGAATGATGAGGACTATGAACATTAAAAATAAGCAGAAATGAGGTTCTGCGCCATTCTCCTGATCGGCGAGTTTAGGTGGCCAGGCACGGCTTTGCAAAGGATCCTGGGAAACATGAAATGATAAGTCTGTCTGTCATGCCCCCCCCCCCCCCCCACCATCCGGGTCTAAATTAGTGAAAACATGGTTAATTATGCCTAACTATGCATGTACTTCACCGCACTGAATTGCTCTGAAGAATCTGCCAGCTGAAGTTTTAGCCTTTGCATCCCAGTTCAAAATCCCCCTCCGAGGCCTGGAACATCACCGTCCTGCGGTTTGTGTAATTTAAATGTACCTTTACACAACACAGGAAGCCCAAAAAACGCCAGCAGGTCAGCCGGCCCCCCCTCTGACGGACCGCCCGGCTAAGGCAGTGCAGTGATTCCCGACGCGTTATTCCGCGGCGCGTGATTCCCGGCCCGTGACGGAGTATAATCGCAATATAACTGGTACCAAAGAGGGAGGGCTGAGAAACTGAGAAAAAAAATGCCCTGTGGGGGGGATGGATCAGAGTATAGGGTGGGAATATTGGGACGTGGATGTAAATAAAATAAACACTGACGAGAGGAGCAAAAAATAGGTGCGTTTGCTTGAGGGGACGGGGGGGGGGGGGGGGGAGGGGGTCGGGGAGGGGGGGGGCAGCTTTGGGGGGGGGGGGGGGGGCTCCCGGGGCCGGGGGGGAATTCAATAAAAAATTTTA
>JAODKM010000058.1:23948608-23958860 GCA_026780845.1 Petrocephalus sullivani
GTCTCTCTCTCTGTGCACGCGTGTCTCTCTCTCTGTGCACGCGTGTCTCTCTCTCTGTGCACGCGTGTCTCTCTCTCCGTGCACGCGTGTCTGTCTGCTACCTTCACCTAGTCACTTACCCAGGACGTTACTCCTACTGTCAGGCACAGATCCATAAGAATATCTTGAATATCCTTCCTGAGGCACTTTGGGTGAAGCATCACACTCTGGGACACACCGCCATCCATCGCCTGAGCTCATTGGCCGGTTTCCCCCCCTCTCCCAGTAGGCCCCCTGGCTGCACAGAGTGCTCCTTCAGTGCTGCAGCCCCAGCAGACGCTGCAGCCCCCCGGGGAAGAGCGGGAGACTGGGAGCAGCCCCCTGCTGCAGCCGCTCAAGCCCTCCCCCTCCAGCGAGAACCTGTGCTCCACCTGCACCAGCGAGGCCGCTCTGTCCATGCCCAGCCTCTGTGGTCCTACGCAAGGTAGGCCCCCTCCCTGCGCCTCTAGAGTGCTCTCGTGCTGCGTTATCTATCTGACTGCGTCTTCTGAGCGGTGCTTTCTACTGGGAAACCAGCAAGAAAGGGTAGTTTTGCTTTGCAGATTCTCTTCTATCTGTCTTCTGTAGCATCTGGGAACACAGACATGCAGGCAAATTGGTACCCATGTGGTAACCAGTGCCAGCTACTCTCCCATCTCTGCAGGTCATCGGTGGCCAGGCTTAGCCGCTCTGAGCCCTCTGGGGTGGTTGCCTCCAAAATGCTCCACGTCATGTGCTGTAGATGTAAAGAGCGCTAATCAAACATGAAGCCAAGTTCATATTTCATCAAATCTAAAAGCAGTTTAAACTGATTTGTATTTTGTTTTAGCAACTGGTTTTCTGGGTTTGTTGCTTGGTTTGTTACTGGGCCATGTGGTGGTACTGGATTTCACTCCAAGTCTCCTTGTGTAAATCACTTACTAAGCCAAACTTAATGAAGCTTCTTAAAAGTTACATGGGTCTCGGGTACTTACCTTCTGTCGTTTCGTTTCGTTGGAGCTGCTTCTGGAGTCCTCAGTCCAAATTGAAAATGTTCATATTTTCAATCACTGACTCATATTCTATGTTTGTACACCTCACTGTATATTTAACTAGCCATTTTAAATTCTGGTGTGTTTTGGTTTAGGTAACATCACAGCATAGGTTAATTACACCGCAATATGTACCTTGTGTTCATGAGGTTGGCGTTAACAGTATTTGGATTTTAGGTATATAATACTAGGTTTCAGTACTTAAATGGGATAAATGTGGATAGCTGCCGTGAAAGAATAGCTGCTTAACCCCCATGCATGTTCCAGTGTCCAGGGCAGTGGGTCTTCATTGTGTCTTTGTGACGCATTTGGGGGGAATTGTCCGGGTTGCCAGTCGGTCGGATGCTGGGAAGCCCCTACATCCTCCCCAGTCCTATGCAAATGTGACTGGTGGCTCCTTGTCTTGCCAGTACTGAGGTGGTCCCACCTCGGGGGGCGATGCTGCACCCCCTCCACGCTCTGCAGCTCTGTGCCTCACCCCGGTCTCCTTCCTCCACCTCTCACTGTCTGCCGTTCATGGCTCTCTCAATGTCGTGCCATTCTTGTTGTGTATTGGTATACGTCTCTCTCTCTCCCTCCCTCCCTCCCTCCCGACCTCCTTGTTCCTTTCTCTTCCCTTCTCTCTTTCCCCTGTTCCTGTGCCACAGGCTGCGTTAAGTTCAGCTGTGGGTCGGAGAGAGTGACCTTCAAACCCGGGGGCAGAAGGACCCGATTTCTGAGTACGCCCTGCTTGGCTCTTTGTGTGTAACGCTTTTCCTTGTATTTTTCCTTCTTTCATTTAATTTATTTAAATTCCCCATCTTCCTTTTGTTAATTTTCTGATATTTCTTTTTTATGACTTTACTGGTGAAATATACAGTAACTTAAATCTTGACCTGTATCTTTATGCAATGATATTTATCCCTACTGTTACTGAGGACCTACTTTGGATCTTACTGTAACAAATCTGACTTGTCGAGAGTGTGGTGGCAGTCTCTTGAAATCCATTTTCCTCATCTAGAGTCACGGTAGCATCTATTAGGTCTGAAACCCACAGCTAACGTCCATGTGCACAGTGCTAAACTCTGACTGAGGTGTTGTTTGGGTGTTTGTCACAGAGCAGCATTTGTGTTTCTCTGTTGGATCTGCAAGGCCTCTAATCATTTGATTGGGAGGAAAGTGGATTTTAAAAGCCTTTGATGTGACTGAGCTCACAGTTTCCACACCGAGGATAGAACTACTGCTCTTGATTTGGCTCCTAAATTTAGTACTATGCAGTGGTCATACAGACCAAAAACATAACTAACTTATGGCTCCAGTTCAGCTTTCATTCCTTACTAGGGGGCAAGTTTGACGAGTATATTTCTGGGTGTAATTCAGTAGAACAATATGGCCTAACAGCTGAACAGAAACCCCCCTCGAACCCATGTCGGGTATAAACTCGCCCATCTGCCCCCCTTTTAGGAAGCCACAGCCCAGAAGCATCCCGGCCACCTGCCACTCAATGTCTAACCTCTCTGCCCTCAGCATTTTCACCCACTCACCCATCCCATGCTGAGTTCGTCACCCTCATCCAAAATCCTTATTTGAGGCATCACCCCTGATGTTTCCTAACACAGCCGTGATTGTGCAGGTCTCCCCCTCTGCCGCAGTCTCCACACCAGTATCCCCAGTATCCCCAGTAGATCAGCATCCCTCTCGGCCTCGCTGATCTTATCACACCAGCTGAGGCAGAACAGTGTTTTCTTTGTTCTAATTAACGTCCATTATTCCCTCACCCCCTGAGTCCTGGAGCCCCCCCCCCCGCCCCACTGAACCCCCATTTCAAACCCTCATGTGGGTGCTGAATGGGTCAAATGATCGTCCATTTCATGCCTTGTACACTCCAGCACATATAAACGACCCCCCCGATACACATCCAACATGGGCTCAGCTGGTGTGAAAGTTTTTTGAAAAAAAAAATGTAGTGCATCAGTATTTTCTGTGCTGTCATGTGACCTGTGCTGTCATGTGACCTCCACCCCTCCATTCCCGTCCATTCCCGCTTGCATCTGATCTGAATGGTGTAGCTCAGCCGTGCTTTTCCACGTTTTCTGGCCTGTGTGTGAGAGCCTGTGCACACTGACCTGCGCACTGTGCACATGCGCAGTGTTCCTTCCGATGATTAACACTGACTTCTTAAAATCCCGACGTTCTCTCCATGCTTCAGGGAAGATGGTGAAAAAAGTGTGCCCCTGCAACCAACTCTGTAGTAATTATCTCTTTTTAATGATAAAAAAATAATCCCTTAAGTCCTCACCTTCCTGCTCTCCGTATGTAGTGCTGCTGCCTCAGTCCATCTGCCTGACCTGAGCATTTCGATTGCGCTGACCCCCCCGCCTCCGCCCCAAAGAGAATATGACCCCTGTGGGACTCGTCTCATCACGCGCTACTCCTGATGCACTGTGTCTTGTCACCCGGTTTGGCTTGTTACAGGCGTTATTTTTGTGTTCTGAGTAGTAGACAGGGCAGCAATTACTGGGATTTTGTTTCACCACCAGCCTTGTAGGAAGCATATAAAACCTTTAATTAGGCTAATTTCTCTTCTATCTTAACATCCCATCTGTTTCTTAGCGGTAGTCTTTGGCTCACTTTATCTATCTGGTGGTGTTAAGCAGCTTTGGGTGCCTCGCCCTTCCCTTGACTTGACAAACTGGTTCTGTTTACAGGAGCAGTTTAACCGGCACGCCACCTGCTGGCTGGTGCTGTCGCTTTCCGACGTGTGTGGTGATTAAGAGCTGCACGGTTGCCTGCAGTCTTAATGACAGACTGGCTTCACACCCGGAACAGTCTGCTTCCCTTTAATTGGCCAGTATACTTAGCGTTCATAACAAAGCTGCTGTCCCATTGGACTGTACCCCCTTAATGAAGACTGGCTCACAGCAGTGACTCACTCTTAGGCTATGAACTTTTCCCTCCATAACATCCCAGTTTTTATGTCAACTATTATTAGCATTTGGGGTGTGGTAGTACATCGAGAGGCCACTGGACACTGGCTTGTATTACACGTCCTGGGAGAAACCTTAATCTAAAACATGTATTAACTGGCTTAAGTGAGGGGTTTTGTAGTACAAAAGTGAACTGAGGTCACTAGTAAATGCTGAAGTCAGGCGGTGTGCAACTGCTTCTCCCAGCATGCCCTGCTGCCTGGACTACATTTCCCAGAGTCTTATGGAGCGCTTTTGTTTCTGCTTTTGTTCTGTAAGCATTTTTTTTCTTGTTTTGCTTTCTGAATGGTGTTTTTTCAGATGCTTATTCCAGCTGAATTGCATTGCTGTCAGATGTGCTATTTATGTGCCAAATATCTTCATTACTTTTTGTTGTTGCTCATGGCTCAGCTATTTTGTGTTCGCGAGCAGTTTTGCTGGTTTTTTATGTAATGTATTTATGTATTTTAAGTTTGCTTTCAGAATAACAATGAAATACATCAGCCCCGGATAGAGACCAGTAAACTGCTCTGACTTGACTGGAGATACTGAATTTGGTCTGACATGTATTGCACAAATTTCTAGTTCAGAAATGGGGGTTGATGTATTTATTTTCCAGGTTCTGCCCCCTTCCTTCAAACCCCCCAAAATGAAGCTGCATTGCCTTTAACATCTGTGAGCAGTGAAATACCAAAATCTCTTATCTGTTGCTGGTGTGACCGTTTTGATTTGCAAATGAACTGTACATTCCTTTGGAAAACCACGGTAGAAAAACTTCAGTGTTAGCCTACACTTCACCAAAAGGACTACTTAAAGTTGAAGTGAATCCTTTCCAGACTCATTGACTTCTGGACCATGTGATTATGTTTATTATATTTGCGTTTATATTTAACCATATGGAGACCTCTGCAGTTTTACACTAAGAGGAATCTGCAGGGTGGTTATGAATTAGTTGCACAACGGCTCCACCTGCTGTGCCTGAGTGGAACTGAAGATTCACCCTAACCCAGTACGGAACTGTTTAGATCAGTGTTTCCCAGTCGGATCCTCTGGGACCCACAGGTCCATGTTTTTGCTTCGTCCCAGCTCCCTGCCAGACAGTCCACATTTCTGCTCCCTTAGCACAAACCTGGACTGTCTGTGGGTCCCCAAGGACAGGTTTGGGAAAGACTGGTTTAGATAACAGATCTGTAATCTGGTGTTTATCAGCTTGTGTTTCTTGTGAAAATCACATCAGTATAAATTTCTGTAGTTAATTGTGCTTCTGTGTGTTTCTCTGCCTGCAGGGACGAGCAGCACTAACACAGTGAGTGGGCCAGGACCGGGCCAGAACCAGAACCCACTGCCTGCTACCCTGCCCCAGAGTCGCAAGGGCACTTTCACGGATGACCTGCACAAGCTGGTCGATAACTGGGCCCATAGCTTTTCACAGGGCAAGAGGAGCTCCAAGCAGGCATCCCAGGCACAGCCGGCCTCGCAGAGCCACTCCTATGATGTGAGGATCATCTCCGTGCAGAGGCCTCCCGGCCTCCTCGTCAGTTGCTCGTTACTTTAGTACGCCTGAAATGTACTGGCACTGTGCGCACAGTGAATGTTCTTGTGGAGTAGTACCATGTATATGTATCAAGTGCGGCAGTACCAGACACTGACCTTTGACCCCTTTGCCTTTCCATAGGGGATTCCCCCCGTCAATATCGGACGCAAATTTTCCGCCCCGAGCCAGCTCTGCCCCACTGTGACCTCCGGCTTGAGTGGACATGCAGCACTATCCGCGTCCCGGAAGGGTTCCCTCTGCCCCATGCCAACTTACAGCTTTCCCACCACGCAATTCGGCGCACCTCAGTGGACGGGCACTACAGCACACTCGCAGCCTCTGAGCCAGTTCCAGCCTGTGGCCCCAGGGTCCCTGCAAAGCTTCCCCATTAATACCTTGCAGAATTCCGTCAGCAACTCTGGTGGGTCCAACCTGAGGACAACATAAGGCCTGTGGCTGACGGGGTGGAACCGGACCGGACTGATTGGCGACATGGGGGGGGGGGGAGGGGGGTGCAGTATTGAGCACTTCTGGACTGAGCTGGCATCAGTGGCTTGTTTTGTAATTTTCTTTTTACCAGTTTTCGTTCAGACAAGTGGAAATAAGTATCGGGAAGGAGGTACCAGGCGTGACGGGGGCAGGGGGACCAGAATGCTATCTGAGGCTCGTTCCTGCTTTGCTTTCTTTTGGTTTTTTTTCCCCTCTTTTGCAGGAGTATGTCATCTTCCCAGAAACTTCTGTCCCTAATTAGTGCAGCAGGAAGTGTGGTAGCACAAAAAATCGAGCTCTCAGACACAAGGGTGCAATTTTAGGGGCCAAAGACTGTTGCAGCAAAGACTGTTGAGAAGCCCCTGAGCAGGGAAGAGTGGGGAGCAGTTTGGAATGTTTTTTTATTTCTCCCAATTGGCTGGAAGCGTTTCCTCTAGAGTCATGCAGATTGCAGACTGTTTTCAGCGGGCCGGTGTGAGTCGCCCTTGGTCACCCCGTAATGTTCATTCCCTCCACTGGCAGGTAGCTGACAGAGGCCCAGCGGCCAGGTTCATGTCCACCATTGGCAGGTAGCTGACAGAGGCCCAGCGACCAGGTTCATGTCCACCATTGGCAGGTAGCTGACAGAGGCCCAGCGGCCAGGTTCATGTCCCCCATTGGCAGGTAGCTTACTGAGGCCCAGCGGGCAAGTTCATGTCCACCATCTGCAGGTAGCTTACTGAGGCCCCACCGGCAGGCTCATGTCCACCGTCTGCAGGTAACTGACTGAGGCCCAGTGGGCAGGTTCATGTCCACCATCTGCAGGTAGCTGAATGAGGCCATGTGGGGCAGCTTCTGGCAGCTACACTAGGGGCCTCTGGTCAGTGTCAGTCCATCCCCAGGAGACTTGGAGTCATCTTCGCTGCTTGACCCTCCTGTTGCCATTTGATGCAATATTGAGGGTGTTGCCCATTTAAAAAAAAAAAAAATGTTGAAGTGGCCTTCATTTAAAGAAAATCCATGTACAGTTTTTTTAAAATATGTATTAGTACCCCTCCCCCCCCAGCCTTGATTACTATTCCATTGGGGAGGCCCCTTCCACTGGTGAGCTGAACCCCCCCTTCCCATGGTCTGCTGCATAGAGAAGCCCACGAGGGAAAATTTTCGATTCTCAATATCTACTGGAGGGGTTCGAGTGCTTGGGGACTTGCAGGTGGCCCCTCCCCCAGAATCAGTCCCGTTGAGCAGTGTTTCTCAGACCGGTTCTAGACCCCTAGACAGTCCACGCTTTTGCTTGGTATAGGGAGCTGGTAGGGAGCAAAAACATGGACCATCTGAGGGTTCCTGAGGTCTGGGCTGAGAAACACTGCTGTAGAGGCTCATCAAATAATTTCCAAGTATGTTTATGAAATAAGGGTTGCTCTGCACACAAGGGTCACAAGGCTGTTTAAGCTTTAAACGTATGATCTTACTAATGGCATCAGCTTTTGTAATCTCGACAGTGCTAGGACCTCTTTCGATAGTTTGAGTTGTATATTAAAAAGTGTTCTGTATGGACCTGTATCTACCCATCAGTTTTTGATGTTGAAACACTGTGATTATTAAATGTTGTTGGGCAACATTAGTTAAAAATAAAAGGCAAAGTGGAAGTTGGAGGATTATGAATAGACTAAAGTAAGGCTAGCTATTTCATTATATTGTACTTATTTGAGACACTTTAACCTTTTTCCTTCGTACTTTCTTTATATTAGGTAAATGTGAATGTAAAAAAAATTGTTTCAATTACTGTACTTGAATAACCCGTCTCCTCCCCCCCCCCATCGCCCAGTACGCTTGCTGGAGTTTATAGTGCCTTGCATTCGTTTATTTGCTTTGGATTGAACATGGAATAGCGAGTCCTAACGCTATGTGCTTTCACTGAGTGCTTAAGCGACCCTACGGATTGAGCTTAGGGTTAAGGTACACCACGGGGGTGGGATTTATTTTTGGTGCCTTTTTTTTAAGTTTCTTTTCTTGACTTGGAGTTGATTGAACATTGAAATGCTGGAATGGATTGTATTGAGCTGTTCTGAGGCTTGGAGCGCTGTATGTGTAGGGGGGTGTGTGCCCCTAGGCACAGTGTGTTGCTGTATGTGTGCTGCAGTAAGCTAAATCATCCACAACTGTAATGTCCGCTGGGAGTCTGACACCCCTTCTGTTAGCATTGGAAGTCGAGTTCTAAGGCCTAAAACTGGCAGTTCTGACAATGAAGATGCGGTTCCTAAATGTAGCATCCCCATTTCTTAAGTCCAGGTTTGCGTTTTTTTTTTTTTTTTTTTTTTTTTTTTTAATCTGGCAGTGATCATAACGACACCCAGCCCACCCCCACGAAGGCACAGAGAGCCTGGTGTTGAATCGGAAGAGATGCGAGTGCCAGGAAGGCTGCTGAGGAAGTGAGAAGCGGTTTATGTGAATGTGTATAGATACAGTGGTGCATCGCACGGCACTAAACAGGACTTGGAGGCTGTCTGACCCACGCTGAGATGCCTCCATCCACACCACACCTCTGGAGATTGCTTACACCCTTGAGGGTAGAGGATAGAGGTGTGGGAATCCCTGTTCCAGTCTGTGTGGTTTCCTGTACAGTGCTGTGATGTCAGTAGAAAAAGTGCAGATTAGTTGTAGGATTAAAGGAGAATGGGAAACGGCAGGACCTTCAACACAAGGCTCAGGTGCGAAGTCTGTTCAATGTTCATTCCAGCCCACAGGAGGCCCAGAGCTTACTCTGAGTGTGCACTCAATTCCACCCCTATCTGCTCTCTCTTTATGTTGAAACCGCTATGTATTGTAGGAGATTTTCATAACACCTCTCACAATGTAGTCAATACTGCTAAACGCTTCTATCATGTCCTTTCCGAGAGTTGTGTAGTTAAAGCGTTTGGAGTTTAAATTGCTGCATCTGGTGTTACGGTTTTTCTGGCATGGCAAGGTTGGCAGGTGGCCGTGGGGTCCTCACACGCCCTGCCCTTTGACCGTCTCTGCACCGTCTCTCAGCCATGCTGAGGCACTCAAATAACAGCAGGGAGGAGACTAGTCCTGATGCCCAGACATAACCCTTTTCAAAGAGGCAGATAAGTTGTCGTGGGCAGGAGGGAGGACAGGCATTCTGAAGCACCAGCAGACTCCTGTTGGGTGTTCCCAGGCCTTGCTAAGTGTGTCCTGTCTTGTCTCCTAATTGCAGAGCAAATGGTTCAGCTCAGTAACATCCACACAGAAATTGAAAGAGCACAGTTACCATGCTTTTTGTGGTTTTAACACTTGTCACCTTAACTACTGATAGCTTACAAGGACTGCTAATATATTGCCTGTTCCTACTCCTTAGTTGTCCCAGTAAATTGTCAGGTACAGGAAAGTTTTTCACTTGAATCTTTATATAAACACAGATGCTCAGCAGTTGTCTTTGGATAGCAGTTGGTGTTCTGGTTATTTATATAAATGGCTTTTTTTTCCTCTCTAAAATATTTCATTGCCCATTTGAAAGATGGTTTTCTTCAGAATGAAATCTATACAGTATTACGGTTTGTTGAAGCTGTGAAGAGGAAAGCATTTTTGTAATACTTTTTTTCCTCCTAAAAACCACATTTAATGCTACCAATGCAGTGCCATTGCCCTGGAAAAATGATTTAATTGAAATCTCTCGTTTACTACTTGATGACAGAGGCTACAGTGCATCATATGCAATGTCGGTTGGTGGTATGGTGGTGACACGCCACTCTCTTGTTACTTACAGAGGAGGCAAGTTGCAGAATTAGTGTATATTATTGTCTGAATGCAGATCCATGTTTTTAATCCAATTGCCTTTCTGTAAGGAATGCTCAGCAAAGTGCCGATTATGTAGAGGTGTTATTCAGTACAGTAACACAAACACCAGGTTTCAGTCGAAATGGGTTCATTCATCTTAATGCATGTCTGCTCCTCACTGGTTATAGTCTCACCGGGATTGTAAGGAAATGCACACTTTTTTGCCATTTGCCCTCCTGTGGAAAAAGATTAAACAGAACAATACTGTTACTTAATGCTACTGACCTGTCATTAAGTTATTTTGTTTTGTACTACTATATGATTTGTTACTCTGTGTCTCTAGGTCCTCTAGTGACTAAGTAAATGGTTTCCATATGCTATTTAACATTGTACAAAATCTTCAATAAAATCTACAAAAGTACCAAAAAAATTTGTTGGCAGTATTTGTTTGCACTAAGTACAGGGTGTTCGAGCTT
>JAODKM010000058.1:23968292-23983284 GCA_026780845.1 Petrocephalus sullivani
TATCATTTTCACTGTCTCGATCAACTTTTTAATGAATATACAGTACAGTATATACTTTAATGAGCACAGTACTGTATATGAAAAAACCGCGATGGAGTGAAGCCGCGAAAGTCAAACCGCAAAGTGGCGAGGGACGACTGTGGTGCAATTTCAAGTGCAAACATCTAAGTAGAGTTATTGTGCATTAACTTTTACATAGTTGATTACAAATGTGTGTGTAGGAATCGATAACTGTAATCGTGATTTAAATGTTTTAAAAATCTAGAAAAGTTTCTAATTTGAAACCGGGTTTTCAATACCCAACCTTACACATCAATTCTTGCTCCCTCCTGGTGTTTCATGTGATGTAAGATGATGGTATAAAAAAACAAATGGCATGTCACACTGTTGCACCTAGTTATACAATTTAGTCACATTGTCACCAAAAATAGTTGCAAAATATGACTAAATGGTTGCAGTCTGTTGGCCCGCCCCCATAGTGTGAGTAGGATGACAATGGTGCTGTTAGAGCTGTTCATTTAAAGCGGTACTATGCAGGGGTGAGGACTCCAGACACAAATTTGATAACTTGTGACTCAGCTCGGCAAAACTGATGGAAAGACTTAGACTTGAGGGCAGATGACTCGAGACTTGGACCCTGTGACCCGATAAGACGTGAGATTCGTCTCCCCTCTGGATACCATAAACTTAATTTTATCATTTCAGTGACTATTAATTCTCTGCTGACTGTATTTTCACTTGACTCAATGCAAGGTCTCCTGAGACCTTTGTTGGAAAGATACATGAACGTAAAACAATGTCTGAGAAAAGAGTGGAGACTGTCTCTTCAGTCTATCTCTGCCTATGAAGGACTTGACCTACAATTTACTGTGGTGGGTTTTTGCTGTAGCACTGTAGCACAGTAGTGCTGTTTTAATCACTAAAGGTAAAAAAAAGAAAAGCATCGGTATGGATTCAAGTTACATGACTCACAACTGAATTTGGACCTGAGTTACAAATTTGATGATTTAAGACTCAATTTGGATTTGAGGGTACATGACTCGGACTTGTAATGATGTTTTGATTCGAGACTTGACTCGGACTCAACAAAGAGCGATGTTCCCATCCCTGGTACCATGTACAACTCGCTTCTGTCTGGTTTTACTCAATAGGTGCTTCGATCCACAGTTTTGCTTCTTTTACACAATATATATGGTCTAATTAAATCATGTTCCTCTCCCTTCTGCTCTCCCTGGCCTGTCAGCTGCCCGCTGCCTACATCGCACCTGTACCGACACTGCACCTGACTCCCCCCGCCCTCCGCGACCCGCCCAGCTGGACGTTGCGGGGTGGTGGAGCTGATGGGGCTCTCACAGAGCCAGCTGGATGACGCTCAGGGGGCTGACGACAGCAGCCGGTTCACCCCCGGTCCCGGGGAAGAAACACACTGCTGTGGTGAGCTCTGTGTCAGCTGACTCCATCAGAACTCTCATTCCCCTTGGAGTTACCCCCCCTCCCCTCCTGAGACCTTTTTGAAGCAGTAATTCTGCAGCACTGATGATAATCCCCCCCCCCCACAACACAGGCTGCTTAACCACCAACCCCGCAGGGGGTGTGCATGTGTGTCTCAGAGAGAGCGAGCTGGACTGGCCCTCCCCTGCTTACTGTGTCAGCTGGAGAAGGACCGATGGCAACCCAGAGGCCGCACAATAGCGCCCATTGAAGGGACTTGTGGGTAGGGCGGAGTTTGGTTTGGCCTTCCTGCTGACTTTGTTACAAGCCCATTTCCAGGAGGGGGGGTGTATATGTATGTTTAACAATGTGTGACCATGGAGTAAGAACTCGTGCTGCTCACTGGAGTCTCTTTGAAGCAAACCACACTTGAATAGTTCACTATTTGCATAAATTTTTTTTCTTTCCAGACCTTGTATCTATAACGGAATGTAGTGGCCAGGGAAGCGACTCATCAACTTCTGCCGGATCGCAGAGGTTACCAGCAGAGCAGAGATTGGTCAGAGGGATCGTCCTTGACAGGCAGTCGCGCTTTGATTGGCAGTGTTTAAGGTCCTTTTCACCCCAGTTCGCTCATTTCAAACACACTGCCCACGATGTATGTGACATACTACCCAATGCTTTATAACTGAAACATAGCAGGTCCATATTGGCAGCTGCCTTTCAGCATGTGTTTCTCTTGTATACAGTCGCCGAGGAGCGTGGATGACAGCTGCGGGCATTTTGTACGCTCATTCTTGCTGTCTTTGTTTTCGCTCAAATCAGATCGAGGGAGTCAGCGAGAGATTGTGCTTGCTCTGCCCACAGACCATAGAGGTCACTCTTAGGGTTCAGGTTATACCTGCGCTGTTGCTGTTTGCTGATAAATGTGAATCTGGAGGACTAAAAGTTGACTCAAAGAAGACTAAAAGCACTGGGAGAAACCTGTCTTGGTCGGCTTGTGTTTGAAATGAGCCTTCGCTTCTGGTCTTACTTGTTCATATGTGGCACGAAATGTTTTATACTCGCTGCCTACACAGCGAGTAGTTGATTCTGTTATAGTGCTGCAGCTTTCTGTATACTCTGCCCCCTGCCCCGCGTCGTATTGGTACTTCGCTCTGCCACATATTACTTTACTACCTCATGCTGAATGTTGCATTGTATGTCGCTAGATATCTCGTAGTAGTTAGTACTCTCGAAGGGGAATTTTTAATACCAATATTTGTAAATACTAGAACTGTATTGAAAAATAACTTTGCTTTTGAAAGTGAATCAAGTAATAACTTAACGATTTCATGATTCAGTTTTGAATATCTTCCGGTCACTCATTCTGTAAAAAAAGGTGACAAAAGGTGACCACATTGCCCCCAAGATTTTTGGTAGTACTGCATCTCGCGTACGCATAGCGTTAATTCCTTGCGTTGGTGCACAGATAGCGTGACGGCAGTGATGCAAACATGGATGCATTGTGAGTATCAAATATAAGCCGGTCCTTAGGGAGCAGTGAAAACACTGTTGTTTTTGGGAAGCCATTGAAAATGGGAAGTCAGGGAGGAGGGAGGGACCCAGCTGAAGGCAGCCGCCATGGGGGCCTAATCCCTAAACTGTATCTCTCCATTGGGGACGATGGGGAGGGGCTGCTTGTAAACCCCGCCCCTCCACCAGCTGTATTTGTCCATGTTTCCTCTTCCCTGTTATATAGTGTGCTTTTCTGTCTGGATACCAGTCTGAGCCCCCTTCCTCCCTCATCAAAAAGCAGGAGTTAATCCAGAAAGCCACAAGTCACCAACTGCCAGCTGTTGTTTCTGATGAGTGAGGATTTTGCTCTTATAGGCTTCCGGGAAGCTGTAGATTTCCTACAGGTTTCTACTGCCACATTCTCTCCCTCGATCAAAACCCAAATTCCTAGACCTGCTCGCCTGGTAAGTGTCAATGTTGTTATGTCTGTATCTTTGCCTCTTGGCAATCGCTTGTGTGAGAACCTTTAACTGGAGGTGTTTGGCCCTGAGGTGGCTGCCATGAATATGCCGTGAGCCAGTTCAGCTCTGTCTTCTGTTTGTGTCTTCTGCCAAGGTTAGACAAAGGCTTCCCAAAGGCTTCCCAAAGCTAGAGCTGTGAATTATGGTTGTTGAGTCCGGTAGCTTGGCAGCGTGTGAGTGTGGCTGAGTGAGTCTGGTGTACTTAGGTGCTCAGAATTGCCTTTCTAAAGATGGTGGGATTCTAGGCTGGTGCTTACGATCAGCCAGATGTCTGTGGTGAATCTGGCTAGTCTGTGGTTGTGTCTAAACAGAACAGCAGAAGGGAACCCGCTATTTTCCTGGTACAAGCATTCAGAGCAGGAATTTGCCCTGACCTAAAGGTTAGTGAATGGCACAAATATAGTATGATTGTTCTGCCTCTCGGACTGGGTCTGAGGGTATACCTCAACGTTGAGACAATTTAAGACACCAGTGTTTTTTTTTATCTTGTACCCTCATAATAAGCAGTCTGTATACATCAGTGCCCATGGGACGTTGTGTCTTTGTATGTGAGGACTACCTATGTGTGAATGACATGGTCTGCAATGAAGTCCACCTCCGTTTTCAAGAGTCATGATCCCATTGTTTTTACACCCTGCTAAAACAAACACTGATTAAACCTACACGCCATAGGTCAGCGGGACGCTTTCACTCAACCTCCCACTGGGATTTTGGGACTAAAACATTGTTCCGATAATGGCCACCATGCGCTGTAAGAGCTATTGACCAGGCTCAAGGAAATTCCAGCTGGAAGCTTTTGAAATCAAGAAAATTGCAACCTTCATTTAATTCCAAAACCTGAACAACAGAAGAGGAGCCAATATTTTGGTTTATACCAATAGGTTCTGTTTTAGCATAAACTTTAACTTTAATTCATTTAATTCATTTTTAAATACAAAGGGTCTTATAAAAAAAAAGCTGCCAGCACACGGTCTGCAGCAGAGTTGGAGATCTCTCTAGTAAAAGTGAAATAAGGCGCTTTTAAAGCCGTTGGTTGCTGTTAATGATTGCAGAGCCTTTATCTGGACAGACCACACATACCAAGAGGGGAACAGAGAATGCTGAGTCTTACAGCCGGGCAAAAGCCTTATGAATATGGATGGGGAGGTCAAGCCTGCAGAGCTTTGCTTAAGAGCACCACTTGTGAAAGTACATTTTGCTTTGATGTGGAGAACGCGCAGACCCTTTGTCTGACACAATCTACCTTACCGTTACGTTTATCTTGCTGAAAGTTTTCTTAAACAACATCCATCCAACGGCATCGCAGTTGAGGGTCATTGTGAGCGGGTTTCAATATGAAGGAGCTCCCTGCTGCTGGACTTGAATTACTTAAGTAAATTAATTGAGAACTAAATTAAAGGACTCACTTAAAAATGTCAGAAGGAAACCTGTGGCACAAATAGGCAGAAGGATGTAGATTAATGAATAAAGGAGGAAGTTGAGAATAAGCACTGGAACTTGCACGTGTTTTGCTAACACCTAGCGACTAGCAGGTAGAACGAAGTTGCCGTTCATCAGTAGTCCACCACCCGTCCTCCCTCACCTGAATCTTTTGGCCATAAATCAGTGAGGAGACCTTTGGCCTGCTGTATCACTGTTTTTTGATTCCCTGCATTGCGACTCAAGGGTCAACAGTTTGCCTCGTTGAGTGTTTATGAGTTTTTTTATTGGCTTGTCATTAAACGGTTCCCGTTTTACAATATGGCCACTATCGAAACTAGGTTCAAGGGTCGATATGATTATTACACATAGTACAATGAAGTTCTTACGTGTATCTTGGCGTGGATCGTGGCGCCAGATAAATGCAAGACAATTACAAAACATAAGACAATAAGAAGAGCAGCCAATGAATAACGAAAACACAACACAAAATAACATTACCACAGAGAAATGGTTAAGGTGCAAACAGAGCGAAGGTGAAGCATGGAGGGTAGGCCTGTTTGCCTGCTGTGGACGTACTAAGTGATCACACGTTTCCACTTAAAGCACTGCAAACCACTGTTGCTTTTGCTCCATTCAGCTTTTTTCTCGTTTGTAAATTTACAGCCATTTTAACGTCTTCCTGTGGAGTATATGTCATTTAAACGCGTTTGTTTCCCACCATGGGAATGTGACCCATAAACGGGACTTTGGATTATTTACTATATATCAGTCCTCTCCCCATTAAAACCCATAATTAGTTCCAAACGCTAAGCCCACCAAGCGTGCAGTCAAATATGTGTATGCATATATTATATACATATGAGTCTATATAAAGGTATGTATTATGCAAACACACATCATTTTCTTTCCTTTCCCACCCCACATGCAGAGGAGTGCCATTACTTTCTGCCTTTACCCCTTCTGTGGCCCAGAGATCAGGCATGGGGCAGCTAATGTCATGCCCATGAGCGCTTGCCTGTAGACCTGGGTGATTCATGACTAACCCGGGTGAATAACCCAGATCCATTAAATAACTCATGAGTCACGAATCTGAGGTCTCCATTAACCCGAATCCATCGAGTCCTAACTGGGGTAGGCAGGTGGTGGTGTGGTTAGGGACGCAACTGCGTAATCGAAAAATTGCCAGTTCGAGTCCCCATACCACTGAGAGACCATCAGCATGGTACTGTCCCCAAGCACTGCTCCCCGGGCACTCAAGTAGCTGCCCAATGCTGTGTCACAATGTCACGTTGGTTAAAAGCGGAGGACGCATTTCGTTGTTGTGTGCTGTGGTGGGTCAACAATGAGCGGGTTAGCGCACCCGGATCTCACACAGTCATGAGTGAATCCGCCAGGTGACTTCCTCTACAGACAGAATCATACAGCCAGATCTGAATGGCACTCATGAAGAGGGGGATTTAGACCTGATAAAGCGCAAGACAGACTTGTTCACACACTGGTCACTGATTAGACTTTAACAGTGAGATTTGTAACAGTGTGATTTGTAAGGCTTTGTTTAATTAATTTATTTATTTCGAAGTGCATTCATTCTCATCACAAGCCACGTATACTTTCTTCTATGAAAAACAAACTTTTCGGCGGGCGGTTTGGCAATACTGACTCAAGTGACGCAAGTGAGTCGCGCACCCGGATCAGTTTAGTGAGTGACTCGGAGGGAGCCGAATCCTGGAAAGGACCCGAATATTACAGCTCCGCTTGTCCGCTCTCTCTGGTTGCCTGGAAAGCGCTGTGGGTTTTTAGCTTGGCACAGAGACTTCTGAGTGGGAAATAGATTGTTGCATCGTGTCTGCAACCTGTAGCGATAGCTGATACGACGTTACGGGGGCTTTTTAACGTTTACGAAAAGCCCTCCTGCACGAGTTGGCACCTTCCCATTTGGCTTATCTGACACTGAACCAAGCACCCGACCTACATTTCCTTCGTAAAAAAAAAAGCACAAAGAATATACGAAAAACCTAAGAAACACTGACTGCTCCGATGTTCTTCCGTGGAAGTTATCAATGTAGCACGACAATAATAAATAAACGTGACCCAGTTTGCTGCGCAGCGCTTGGCCGTAGCGTCGCCGCTTAAGGTGGCCGCGTCCCGGCCGGCCCGCTTTTATAGGCGCCTCGATCGCCGCGCTGGCGGAGAGAAGCGGAGCCGCATCCCCGCAGCCGGGCGCCTCCTCCTCCAGCCAGCGGCACTGCCCAGCCCAGCTTCTCCCCTCCTGCACCGCACCGCACCGCACCGGGCGCACGGAGAGGCTCAGCCCGCCGCCCGCACCACCTCCCCGCCTCTGTGCGCCGCGTCCCGGGGAAACATCATAACGGCTGGGAATAAGTGCCGCAGACACCGTGGAGAAGTGCTCCGCAGCACTGCTGGCGCTCTCTGTAACTGCAGCGCGTCCCCTTCGCGAGTCCCGCTTAAGCCACTGAGGGCTGTTGACACCGAGCTCGATATCTTGCATCAGACAGCCGGAGGAGAAGCAGGGAACGGTGGGTGGCCGGTCGCGCCGGTCCCTTATCGTTATCGGCACGAATAGATCGCCCCAATACCCCCCAGCCGCCGCGCATCTCATCCCTCCCGTGTACGATCGCTGTAATACCCGCATGCTCCGCGGTCCGCCGGCTGTCTGCGCCGTTCGGGGGGGATGCGAGACGTCGCACGCTGTTATCTCGGGACCACCTGCCTTTGTCTGCCGATGAGGAATAACGCCTGAGCAATAAGTGAAGGTAGGGATAACTGGCGGATGGGCTGCGATTCTACGGTGCATGTGCACGGGCTGATCGTGTGCATTGGGCCGTGGGAGTTATTTAAGATGCAAGTCGGTCCCTTCGCGGAGACAATGCCCAGACTGGCGGGGCAGACAGACGGTCCGCGGGGTGCGCCGTGCCCCTCGCCGCCTATTCCGCTTACACCCGCTCCGCCAGGCAACTGGAAACTTCTCAACCTGTTCTCTGGGCGGACGCCCATTTCTGCGCACTTAGCCCGACTCTGCTTCCCTTTATCCTCCGCTATTGTAGCTGTCACGGCGGCTTCACTTATACGGGTGTGTGTCCATGTGCACCGCGGAGCGGGGGTCGCGAAGTAAGCTTTACGGTCCATTGTCTGATGTTGTTGTGTTTATGAGATTTATAAAGCAAGAAAGCGATTATTACAGTGCGGTTAATGATCACGTTAATACCTTTGTGCAATTTGGCGCTCCTCATTGATCATGTGTGGTGCGTACATTAACTGTTATTTTGTATTATGTATTAGACATTATGCTCCTGTATGTTAAGATGTATTCATTATTATGTATTAACGCGCAGTTACATACTGACTGTACAATACGTCAGCGCTAAATGGACATCGATTAGCGGCGTTATAATGCCGCTTATGCTTCTGGTGCAGTTTGCGATAATCCTCTTATTTTACTACAAGGAGATGCCCTACGGTGGACCGAGTAATAGGGGATTTTATGACGTTGGAGAGCGCCGTATCTTCGGGGACCATTGCGTGTCTCCGCTCCCTGGCACTGGCCTGGTGCTTGTCTGGGATAATGTAGTTGGAATGTTAGGGTGCTACTCAGACGTGACGGCAGGTGGCGCCACTGATTACACTGCGCTAATGTAACATCCATCTATTCGTCCCTCCATCGATACATTTTTAATAATAACCGCTAAGCAATCTATGGGTGCAGCATTCTCAACACATCGTTTCAAAACTAGAAAGTCCGCAAATTTGTTATTTGTTATCTTTTGTTACAGTAGTGGGTGTAAACGCTAATCCTGCTCGCTCGTCTGTTGGTTTCTGTTATAACATGGTCCTTAAAGAACTTTTCTGGTGTTTTTTCAGATATAATGACGGCCTATTAGAGGGGGAAGGCTGTGTGGAGATGTGACCTTATTTGCATTAAAAGTAGTATGCTAATTCATACCAATACATATACATTTTAGACTGATACAATGTTTTAAATGCATATTATCACTATTGACAGACCAGACCATGTTTGCCATATTGTCACTGGATAACTTTAAATCGTTTATACCATTTAATTTTACAAAAGGTTTTAATGTATCAAACTGCATGAAATGATTGCATGTCAATGCACATATGACGCAATGTATCGTTGTAATTTCATTTTCTGTGTATCAGGTCTTGCTGTTTACGTGTCTAATTTCTGCTTGTGGGTCCTGCTGGACTGCTTTTTCAATTTAGGCGCCACAGAATTCACATGATATAATTTTTCAACACTTTTCTATTGTTACTTAATAGACAATTAACTAGTTAGAGTAAGGTTAAACTGAAATGCTGAAAAAGCATCGCAGTAGCACAGACTACAAATGCACACACTTCATCTGTTGCAAGTTTTTTTTTTCTTTTTCTCTCACTACATTCTGTCACAACCTCTCTTTCTGTACTGTGATTAATGGTGGGAACATTGTTGGAGGGTCACTGGCCCAGATCTGAAGTACAGCCCGCCTGCCCCCTCATGATAGGTGCATCAGTGCAAGGGGGAGGGGATTCCCTCATGGTTAAATGCCCGCTGCACACGCGCATGCGCACACGCACACACAGACGCCTATTAGGTGCCATGTGCGTCGCGGGCTGGGATGAAACGTCTCGCTGTGCTTGAGTAATTTAATTAGCGCTCTATTGGCAGAAACCATGAATCGACAGACGTTCTGCACTTTTCCCCCCCCAAAAATATCATGCCGAAGAGCCTGATTGGGTGTTTCCCAGCAGGGTGAAAGAAGTCATTTTAGAATCGTTCTTTTGGTTTGAGTTTAAAAGGTAACAAGGGTAGTAGGGGTGTAGCGGATGCTTGGGCTTATTACTTCATTCTTTATGCCAGTCAGTTTGAATCAGAGTATTAAGAAAAAAGTTTCACAATGTTGTCTTTGAATAATATTTTTAATTTATCTTTACATGAAGGTTCCCCAGTTTCGGTCCTGCAGGGCCAGAATCCAGCACAGTTTTCCGATTTCCCTGCCCTAACATATCTTAATTAGCTAAT
The DNA here is from genome assembly GCA_026780845.1 of Petrocephalus sullivani. NCBI lineage: Eukaryota > Metazoa > Chordata > Actinopteri > Osteoglossiformes > Mormyridae > Petrocephalus > Petrocephalus sullivani. The sequence continues at coordinate 23,978,205 of JAODKM010000058.1, forward strand.
TACCAGGTTTAGTAGGTGTGTTTGAGCAGGGAAATCTGCAAACTCTGTTGGATTCTGACTCTCTAGGACTGGAATTGGGGAACCCCGCTTTACACAATGGGTTTATTAATGTCCCTTAAACTAATAATTTCACTATAGGATGGGGTCAGTTTATAACACCACTTTGTTCCTTCATTGAAGGTAACTCCTATGTCAAACCTGTAATTAATAATATTAATAATCTTGTAGCATCCAATTTAACAAAATTATCAAATTCAATTAACCTCTTATTTTACTTAGTATTCACATTAAGGCTCTACATTGTCCCTGACTGTCGAAAGTTAGTCGTCGACAGTCATGTGGAAATGTGCATTAAAATTTACATCACTCTTTAAAAAGCAGTTCCTCTCCTCAAGATGACAACCCTGATTAGATACTACGATACTAATTGTTCCATGGCCAGAAATACAAACCTAAATGGCAGCAGAAAGTCTCTTTGTTGGGGTAAAACCAGAAGGGGATTTTAAGTGGGTTGCATGCAGATTGTCCTCGAGACACAGCTGTGAAACAGGAAACCTGAGCCGGTCACAGGAAGTAGTGCTTAAAAAGAGCAGAAATGGTATTTAACACAATGGTTGAGAGACCAGATGAGGCACAGAATCGCTTATTGCTTCCGTTCCCAGGGACGAGGGCTTTGAGCAGGGTGTTTAGTGTGACAGAAATAAATGTCCTGATGTATAAATGGCGAAAACTGTAAACCCATTACTCGTCAGATCCCAGTGTCTGGTAAGCACCTGAACGACGAGCCTGGGCCTGCATAACGGCGTGTCCCAGGGCGCTCCTTTCGGAGGATGGAAATCCCTGCCTCGCCGCCCAGCCTCTCGCTTTGCTCTGCTGACTCTGTGCACATGATGGACCCAGAAATGTTCTAAAATCTGCCTGGTGTTTTCTTGTTGTTTGTAAAAGATGCTGGATGGATTTCTTTGGACAAAAAAGCCCCTATCCATCCCTAGATCAATTACAGTCAGCTTTGCCGCCCCCTCAAGCCAGGTCCCCAGCCCTGACATGGAAGGCAATGATCATCCACTTAGGAGGTGAGAGATCGACTTAGTTTTGCTCTTTTCCACCCCCTCATCTCCATCCACATCTCCAGCACCCGTCTCGCTGTGCGAGCGCGACAGGCTCCGCCTCTCATTCGCCGCTGATTTGTGCTGTGTTGAAATGAACAGAGATCTCCGTCAGAACTGGCTGCGGCTGCAAGGATGTTTTCCCGTTACCTGCATCCTGTGATGCCACGTCTTTGCTGTGCCCTTGCATTCTTGTCCACACGGCTTTTTATTCTCCATTGTAGCCGCACGCAGTTGCTGGATCGTGATTTTTACTTATGAATTGAAGGTTATTTTATGTATTGGCGTGCGTGCATTACAGTCATGGATGTTGCAGTTACACAGGGGGCTGCAAAAACGTCACGACTGGGTCCCTGAAAAATGGGCTTCCCACCTTCTCTAAACCGATGTTGCTATTTGCTTACACACTCATGCGCCTTTTCAGTCAGTATTTGGGAAGTACAGGTAATTCTCTAACCCGTCCTGCTTCCCCCGTCTGAGATGTGGCCCCCTGAATGTTTGGCCTGTAACCTTAGCGCTGAGCTTGACGGAAGGCGTCGATCTCCAGTCGTGGATGGACTACCAGGAGAGTCTCCTTACGTTTCCCAGGGTGCTGTGGGCTGCTCCCCTCTCCTAACTATACATACTTGAATCTTACAGGAAGTGCAGTGGTGAGTCTAACATGCCCTCGATGACACTTCCTCCAAACTGCAGTCAGTTTGGCTCTGAGCCTAATTATGGAGAGAAGTATTCTTTTGAGTCATTTCCTGTTTTCAGCTTTGTTTGATTCGGACGCTCACCACCACTTCTATGGGTTGGTCCTCGATGGGGCTAGCAGAGATGGAAGGGGTCACGCAGCGGTGCTTCGCCATCGCTGTTTGGGGGGCGGCTGCCACACGCTCAGTTGTCTCTGGCCACTAGCGGCCATGCTGACATGGTTCTTTTCTGCTTGAGCCTGCCAGTCTGCAGAGGATATGCCGTGTCTGGTGGGGGTGTATGGCTTGGGAGGGCTTCTTACCCTCATTCGGGGGAGACAGAGCGGGGACGCTGCTAAAACCAGCGAGGGGGTTTGTTGTGCTTTCCTGGAAGTCCCTTCTCCCCAGATGCTGAGGACACGTATGCCTGTGACTCCCCACCGCTGCACTGGCTGCAGAGTCTGTCTAGTTTTCCCGTGGAATTAATGGAAAAAGTGACAGATGCCGCTCGCCTGGACGCGGGTCCTGTGGAGGCGGCTCTGGGGTGGGGGCACCTTATGCGGGGTGCGTCTGTCTGAGTGGGGATGTTTGAATGCCAGCTGTGTGACGTCTGCACGTCTCCTGTATAAGAAAAAAAGAATCAAACCTCTTGTGAAGGCCATGGTGTGATTCCTCACAATTTCCCTTTTAATTTTATACTGTTTGCAGTGCTTACTGTGGTGGGGAGATTTGCCCAGTAACTTCTGTTAATTTCTGCCCAGTTGAAATTCTTATTTCTAGGTTGTGGTTACAGCCCACAGTTGGCAGGAATGACTGAATCATGTGCTTGGAACTGAGGAGTATGATGGCATTGTTGCTGAACATCTGCCACGGCCCGTTCCACCACCGAACAATGGCGCGTCTAACTGGGCGCTTTTATTGTGGGACTGGCATGCGGCAAAGTAAAATGCAATTTTTTATTTTATCTCTGCCTGTGCCATCCTACATACTGACCTTTGTTTTATTTTTGAGCGTGACGCTTTAAGGTGGCAATACAGGGAGTGCATAGTGCCCCCAGTGGACATTGTGTGCCAATGCTCCGCCCACACCAGCTCTCCTAATGCACCCTTATCCAGGGTGACGTACATTACACAATTACAGGGAATTACAATCTCCCTGGAGCAAGGGTCTTGCACCAGGGACCCACTGGTGATAGACATGATTTGAACTGGCGACCTCTTCGGCCGTAACCGGAGCCTCATACCACTAGGCCACCACCATCCCATGAAACAGGCAAACAGAGCAGCAGTGGGTGGAATTCTAGAATTGCCCAGGAGAGGAGTACAGCCTCCGCTGCGACTCCCACACGCAGGCAGCTGGCCTGTCAGCCGAAAGTCCGTGCTGCTGATGCCGGTGCCCCCTCGTCCCCGCTGTGCAAGACACCACACATATATGGCGCTGGATCCTTTGGAGACAGCAGGGAGCACAGCTCAGGTATCACACTGCACAGGCGGGAGAGAGACCCTGCGAGGAATGTTTTGGTGCATTGGCACTTGTTTATTCCTGTTGTTGTTCTTCTTATTGTGCTGCATTTTATGGGCTGTGCTGAGTGATGGGGAGGAAGATCAACAGAGAAAGGCAGCGGCCCCCACTGGGATCCTCGGACTGTCACTGTGTGTATTTTTCATCAGGCGGTATTGCTGCTTACAGGAGCATGATGCTGTCTGTTAGAGGAGATCCTTGCTGGTCTTAAAGGCTAAATGCTTATTCTCTACACACTATACTGTACTATACCTGGGAGGGAGACCAAATGTAGTGCTGACCTACATATCTGTCCTAGACTACAGCTGCTCGTGGGCTCCCTCTGTTGGAGAGGCACGTTCATTGTTCTAGGCCAGGAGGAGCTGTCAGTTCTAGCGCTATAGTGTACCTGCTGATGATTATTGAGGTGGGGCTGCTCATTCGCCCCCAGCACAGGAAGGGTCACGCGCTGAAGTTTTATAGCAGGTGATGTAAACATATCGCACTGGTTGGGTACTGATACCAGACGATTTGGTCAAGTATTTTGCCCGGGATCTGACCGTCTTTCTTTACTCTGTCTGAAACATTTTCAACAACCTTCTTCCACTGGCATGGAGGAATGCCGCTCAGTGTGTGCATCACCCCAGTGGTGGCGTCACATGGTCACGCTCGCGGGATACAAGCGGCAGCCCGTGAGAAGCGAGCGTGAGGCCCGGCCTGCCTTGTGAAACGGTGAGAACTAGAGCTGAGTCAAACGTGCCCCCCCAAGTGTGCCCCCCCGGCTCGGGCACGACGGACTGAGCTCCTTCCTTGTGGGACAATCCCGGTGTTTTGTGCCGAGATTAGCATCCGCTTTCCGCCGTTAGGATGCGGGCTCCTGTTGAAGCCCGCCTTTGTTCTGCTGCTGGGCAGAGAGGCATGACACGGGGGTGGGGGGGGCATCACCAGGAATGCGTCTGTCTGCCCGGCCAATCAGAAAAAGGCTTATCAGGAGGGGCGAAGCGGGCTTCTCAGGCTCTGTCGCGCTACAGCCTGTAAGCTATGATTTTGCCTCATCTGGGGTTTTTAAGTGTTGTTTGCATGTCAGTTGATGGGGGGGGGTGGCTTTTTTGCTTGGGGAGTGAGGTGGCCTTCTTTCGGCTTTGGACAGTCTGGCCCCCCAATTCCTGGAAACAGCTTCCCCCCTTTTGGTGGCCCATTGGCGGGAGCTCCCCACAGCCTTGCCCCGCCCTCCCTGTCTGAAAAGAGCTGCTAGCCCCCCCCCCCCTCAGGTAAATGTCAAGGACTAGCCCCTTCTAGCGGTGCCCCCCTGAGGAATTCAAGTAGTCAGACTCCTGGGGCTTTTATTGCCTTTTTGGTGCAGTATAAATGGCAGTGTGTGTGTGTGTATGTATGTGTGTGTGTGTGTGTGTGTGTGTGGGTGTGACTGTTTGTGTGTCTGTGCGTGTCTGTGTGTGTGTGTGTGTGTGTGTGTGTGTGTGTGTGGTAAAACCTACTTATGGTTAAGGTTAGGGCTGGGTTGGGGTTAAGGGTGTCGTGATTGGGATTAGGGTTTTTACCATAGAAATGAATGGAAGGTCCCCATTTAGATGTGTAGTCTGTGCAAGGCTGTGTGTGCGTGTGTATGCATGTGTGTGCGTGTGTGTGCGCGTGTGTGTGTGTGCGCGTGCATTTTTGGGCGTGAGCAGGTTGCTGCACTTTGCTTCTGGAGAAGGAAAGGATGTAGCAAGAATAGGAAATGAATTGGTTTCTCAAGAACAGTACCAAGCAGTAGCGTGAGGAGGCAACTTCATCTTCGGG
>JAODKM010000058.1:23988612-24007297 GCA_026780845.1 Petrocephalus sullivani
GCCCTTTCCCTCCCCCGCCCCCACACTCACCCCCCCCCCCCCCCCCCCCCCTTTTTTAACCCTAAGGCCCCCCCCCCCCCCCCCCCCCTCCCCCCCCCCCCCCCCCCCCCACCCCATTTCCTTTTATAATGTGTGAAGCAGTACCTTTCATACAAAACTTCCTTTGGTAATCTGCATGTAAACTGAAATGGAGTATTATTTGCTGTCTGTACAACTGCGCGTACATTGATGAAACATTGACATTTATGGGTGAAAACCTCAACTATGCTCAGAAAATCCGACCCCATCTGACCGTTAATTTTCCTGCCAGTGCGTTCAGTTTTCTAAACAGTGTGCAGTAACAGGGATATCTTATTAATGTGCCTCGTGGCCGTTTGAGGCATTTACAGCACCAACATCTATTGATCAGCCTTTCTTCAGGTCTCTGCTCTGTTGTTCCATCACCTTGTTTGGCTGATTCCTGCCTGCTGACTGCTAACAGGTCAGAAGTTGCTGGACTCTCTAGCTGAGACTTGGGACTTCTTCTTCTGCGATGTTCTCTCCATGCTTCAGGCTATATTCTATCCTGTCCAGGTACATGTCTTTTCTTTTGTCATCGCTGTTTAATCCTGCATTGAAACTGTGTCATACATGCTATCATCACAAAAAAGTCTTTGATAGGATTTGTATTACTTTTATACATACAGTACACACACACATATATATATATATATATATATATAGCATTTATATTTGGTACAAACATTTGTCCATCCATGTATACATCCATCCATCGTCCAACTACTTATGCTGTACAAGGTCACAGGATATTTAAAGGCAGAAAATTCCTGCAGTGGAGGTCATCTTAACATCTTAATAGGGAACATTCTCAGTGTATGATGTTCCCCTATTCCATAGCTCGAAGTGGAGAGCATTGCATTATGGGATATTCGGAATGTCTGCTGCACAGAGATTGTTGCTACAGGCTCCCCTGGTCTCCCATAGGGGAAGGAGCCTTCGGTGCGGCAGCTGGCCCTGCTCCACTTCCGGAACATCATCACCCTCAACATCAAGCTGGAGGATGCCCTCTCCCGGCCTCGGGCGCGAGTGCCGCCCTCCATCATCCAGATGCTGCTCATCCTGCAGGTATGGCCTGGTTTCCCAGAGAGAGGCTCACGACACAATCTGAACAGGTAGAAGTCATCACCCTCTACCTACAGCTAAGTTGGAACATATGGTATTTTCCTCCCTGAAATATATATATTTTTTTGGCTTCGCTTTCTGAGCTTTCAAAGTGATCTGTACCAAGGAGGCAAGTTAATTAGTGTTCAGTGCCATCTGGTAAAATTGGTGAGAATCGTGTCATCGGGTGGAGACTTTGTTGCAGTTTTATAGTCCTAAAAGCTGCCTCGTAAATGACACACACACTCCCGCTTTCAGGGGTGCAGATGGAACACAGCATTGCTTAGACTGTGCTGACTCTGTTCTAATATCTGCAATGCCTCAGGGTCATCTGTAGATGAACTGAAAAAGGGGCATCGCTCTTAGTAGTATTACACTTTTTAGAGTGCTGGACCGCAGAAAATAATACATCAAGTAAGAGGAGTAGAGGTCACACTTTCCATAATAGTGTTTATTAACTATTGTCCCTGCACGAAAGACGTTGGTTAATAAACCCTATTACGCAAAGTGCAACCTCTTTTTTTGTTACTTCATCTGTAGATATGACACGGGTGGATGTGGACGTTGTGATTTTTTTTTTTAACAAGCAGGCTCCCGTTTTATCTCTGTAGCTCTCGCTGCGTTTGCTTAACAATAGAGCGCTGCCGGATGATGAGGTCATCAGTATGTGTCGGCCCATTGTTTGAGAACAAGTGGTGAGCTGCACCTGGAGCAGCCCTTGCATCTCTGTGTCGTAGAGGATCTACACCTGAGCTGGTGTCTGAGAACAAAATGCCTACAGTTTGTAAGAACTGCATTTGCCAACCCTTTATACAATAGTGAGCACAACTGTCACAGATATCTGTTGGTGTCTGAGACCTGCATGATGTATACATGCTCCAGTTAAGTGACCATTAGTGTAGCCCTGAGGAGAATGCGTGCAGTTGAAGCCAGGCTTTAGAACAGGAAATGACGTAATACAGGGAACCACTTCCTATGCTTTGATCAGTCACTGGTGCATTACTGGGGTTGACTGTGGTCTGACTGAAGGCAGCTGTTTGTCGGGTGTGGGGTGGGGTGGGCCAGGTTGTCTGCTCTTAGCAGCTGGGATGTGTGAATGTCTGCTACTGATAGTAAGGGCTGTTGGTGTGAAATTGTGGGAGGAGCAAGTCATGTGTGCGCTTCTATGGGCACGAAATCATGAATAACTTAATAGATGATGTTCCTGCCGCTGTGTCCTCTGCACGTAAATTCTCAGAAAGATTTTTGTTTGGAAATGTTTTAACTGTAGCTGAAAACAGCTTACATGAAAACATGACTCAGACCTTTAAGGAAATGACTATCACTTGGCCCTGTGTTTATAAGTGCTGTCAGGAAAATGAATCACTGTGCAGAGATGAAGCATCTTTCTAGAACCCTACGTCCTCTGAGTTTGGGGCGAATAGCTTGGTTTCTTTGGTCCCTTAAAAAAAATACAGACTCCCTATTTACTAGCAAATATGTTGGATTGTGTTGCGTATCAGACACTAAAATGCAGGTATATGCGCTAATGTGACGCTCTGTGGGTTCAGAAGTTGTGCCTTTGTCCTGAACGTTGCTAGTTCCAGTCCTGTGGCTGACAGAGGATCACCATTGGGCTCCTAAAAACAGCCACAGACCAAAGTAATCTTATGTATGTTTGTACAAATGACAAATAAAGTATTATCTTCATTAAAAGTATGGAGCACAGTCTTGAACTTTTACTGAAGCGGTTTTGATTAAGTTTAGGTGTGACATAAGATCCTTTGCTTAACCAAAGTGTTTTACGACGTCCTCTCTACCTCTTAATTTTAGGAAGTGCGAGAGGTCCCTGAGAGGGGACTCTTGCAGAAACTTCAACACGTTGGCTGACTGGTACATAACAACAGCATTTCAGGTGGCTAATTCATGTAAACTTGCAAAAAAGGCTGTTTCTGTACCGATCTTTTCGACGGACTCGTGGCCCCGTTTCAGAAATGTCGGTTGCATCTGTGTGAACGTGATGCTCTTGCGAGTGTATCGGTGTCTTCCAAGACGAGATGAAAGAACATTGTGTTGGATTGCCGGATCGTACGCGGCAGATAAATGTTCGCGTTTGTGAGGATACCCTTGGCAAGTGTCCTGCTTGTCCATGGGGAAAGAAAAATGTTTTTTTCTGACCCCAAAAAAGGCTATAGCTTCTTGAGACAGGAAGTAGAAAGCCCTTCTCTCGGGGGAAGTCCGGTCACCATCGTTCCATTCATTATATTCTTTGTGTAATACTCCCAGGCATTACTGTGGTTTCTGTGCTGTATTATTCCAGAATCTGAAGTGGGTTCTTGCCAGAATACAGATGATGACGGGTCACAAAACAGACAAGGCTGGGGCGAAGAACAGTTAGTCCCCTTAGAGGGCTGAGTGTCTGGCTGAGGAAGCTGCCTGGTTAACTAGCCTCCACCAGCCCCATGCTAAACACTGTCAACACCAAAGTGAGCTCATTGTCCATTCACATGTGATACTTTCCTCTTCAAGTGCAGTAAGGATGGCATGCTTTGCTCATCAGGCTGTTGATCATGGTTCTATTTTAGGCCTGTTTTTGCTGGTTGTACTAAGCTGGGTATTTGCTAGTTATTTAGAAAAAAAGCTTATACAAATGTTGTGATAAGACTGACTTTCTTAGTTCACTGGTAGACAGTTATATTCGGATTTTCAGTTTAATTCAATACTGAAAATAAGTTTTCTTGATGGAAAAACGCAAAAAAATACCAAATGTATAATTGCAAGAAATTTCCAGAAATTGGCAGTGTTTCCCACCCCTGTAAATGTGCTAGTTTATGAGCCCTCTGTGTGTAGGGTCCTATTGGAAGGAGCTTCAGGAGCAGCATAAGAGGTGATTATGTTTCAGTGGTATAATCAGCAGTGTGTTTTTTTTGTGTGGTATTCTGTCCACTAGTGTTGGTGGGGGTCAGATTCCTTGTGAGTGTAGGACGGGGATGGTTGGGGGGGCTTTTCTTACAAAGACACTGTGGTTTCGCGAAAGAGGCATCTGGTTTGTTGTCTCTCGCTCCTGGAAGTGGGCGAGGAGTTCCAGGACGAAAATAACAAAATCCACCCACCATCTCAGGCGCTGATATGACATAAGTGCCCTTGGTGAAAGCCCTAACATAATCTCTCACTGTGCACTTTCGGCCTTTAGTAGCCAATGCAAACAGATCCGAATGGGTGTCTGAGGTGGGGGTTAGGGAGGAAAATCGCCCCACCCATACTCATACTGGTCTCCATACTCTTTAGCAGACCTGAAGCACCTCCCTCTGGCAGAGGCTAGATGTACGGAAACGCGGAGACAGGGAACGGATTGTTTTGAGACGTGTAACTTTAGCATTATACAGTCTTTTTTTCCCCTCATTTAATCTCTAGGGCCTTCTGGTGTTTTCTCTAGGAGCTCTGCTCTCACACGATACAGCACATGTGTAGACAGCCTGACAGGATGTGGGATCGCATCCCAGTTCGGCTTCTGCTTGTTCTCGTTCAACAAACCACGAGACTAAGGACTCGGCGGTTTGCTCTGGGCTGGAGCACGGTCTCGGAGCCACAGGAATGTCACGTCCGCGGCGTTTCGTTTCGGGAGGAGAAACGAGACCTTGCAGGACTGGCATGTGATGTACCGTGGTTGGCTCAGTGTAGATTATCACTCTTTTTGTGCTTTCATTCTCACAGGGTACTGTTTGACGCTTCGTGCATTGTGTGCCATTTTATAGCTGACCAAGGAACCCACTTTGATTTGTTGGGGTTTTTCTATGTGATAAACATTGATTGAGAGAGATGGAGTGGGCTATCAGGATACCAAACCTCTGTCTCGGGCCGCCTGCTTTCAATGTACTTTCACCATTTCACCACACTGCAGTTGTGACAGCCTTGGTTTCCCCCTCTGAATCTGATCTAGTTGTCAGGTGTCAAATTGGCTCTGAGGAGCCAACGTTGACCTAACTTTGATTGGAGGGTAGAAGCAAAAGAGGAACCAATCGCATTACGAAACAGAGTGAGTCAATATCAGATTGGGTGGAAAGTCTGTCTGAGCTTGAGGCTAAAACTTGCCAGGTCTCTGACGTCAAAGGCTATATGTTAATCTGAGTGATGGAAGTCATCCTGAGGTGAGGGATGAACATCAATAGGAAGCCAACACTGCTCTTGAGTTCATGGGCATTACTGAAAAGCCCCAGACTGGTCCTGTGGGTCTTATGTGTTTCATCTCTTAACTGCTAAAGGTTACGCAACAGGGTGGTGCTAACGCTGCGCTTAGCCAGCAGTTTTAGCCCATTAAGTTCCCATGTCTATTCCGTTTCATGAGCCTTGCCTGTGAAATTTTGACCTCACTCTACTGAGGGGGTCAATAGATGACTTGTCAGCATGTGATTCTACATCATGGAGTTTATAGGAAGTCATTAATGAGACCAAGACCGTTTTGCTCCATGACTGGGTTTGTGATTTTCATATCAATTCTGTGAGTAATTTTGAACTTTAGCCCCCAAGTGACCACATATTAGGTGCAGTAGGGCCAAGTAAATTGAACCTTGTATACCAGTGTTCAAAGGCTTGGGCCCTTGTAGTTTGAATAAGAATGACTAAATGATCCGCATGTATCAGTCTCTTCGTCTGAATGGCTTTCAGTTGTGGAGAAACAGTCTTCAATATCTGGCAGGAGCCTTAACTGGAAATAGGTCAACAGTGCTAGTGTAACGTGTCGTTTACGGCATTGCTGAGAAGCCGTTTGTTTGGATTGACTCAATTTTAATGAAGTAGAGAGTAGGGAAGTGATACCAACATGTAGTAGCCTGAATCAGTGCTTGTTTCGGTGGGAAGCCATGTTTGCATCACATGCAAACAATAAAAGATGTTCTGCAGTTGAGGCCATTGCTGGATGCATCCCAGTTTTCCACTGTCATGCCTATCGCTCCTTAAGAGTAGCAGTTTTCAGACATGAGGAACACTTTCAAAAAGTTTTATGTCCTTCATTTTGGGTTCTTGTTTGACCTTTGAGATATTGGGATTTGGGAAACTGCAGTTTTGCATTTTCAGACAAGCAATGTGCTCCTGTAAATCATTATAGATGCTGAGACTCACAGACGGCTCCGCACGCATCATCAAACCCTTGAAACCATGTAGTTACCATTTGTCACTTTGTAAAGGTCTCTGTGGTCTTTCACAGGGGGTCCATGAATCTAAAGGTGTGAGTGACGACTACTTGAAGCTGGAGTCTCTGATCCAGAAGGTGGTGTCCCCATACCTGGGCACTCATGGCCTGCTCTCCAATGACGGGTCCATCATGCAGTCGTCCTGTGTTCTGGGTGAGGCTGTTGAGTTCTTACTTTGTGGGAGGGGGGTAATTTCAGGGTCATCTTTTGCTCACCCTTCCATGCCTCATCTTTCCAGAGAAGCGTTTGCTCCGCCTGTGGCCCAGACCCGGCGAGCCAGCCAAGAACCCCGTGGTGCGCTCCAAGAGCTATAACATCCCCATACTCACCCCGGTGGTAGAGTACGACGCGGAGGCCAGTTCAGTGGGCAGCGTGGGCGTCCGCCGCCACTCGGTCTGTGAGATGACCTCTTGCCTGGAGGAGGTGGGCTACGCCGACCTGGCTGCTGTCCTGGATGCCGGTACCAAGCTGTGCCCGACCGACCCCGATGAACCATCACCAGGGCAAGACCTGGAGCTGGGGGCCGTCGCAAGCGAGTCCCCATTTCCCTCTCCCTCTGAACTGGCCAAGGACCACGATTCCCTCAACAGTGGACCCTCCAGCCCAGAGACCATCGTAGATCAAATCCTGGACTCCATGGACTCGGACGCTGAGGGCATCTTCATTGATTTCAGTCACTGCTGCTCAGACTCCTCAGGGTACGACAGAGACAATGGAAGGCAGAGTGTCGTCTAGTAGGACCTGCCCTTCCAACCTCCTCTTCTATTTCTAAGGCTTTTTTAAAGCTTTTTAACGCTGCATCTTTCTTAGCATTCATTTTGTCCTATTAATATTTTTAAGCCAGTTGTTCATATTTAAGTCTTTCCCACCTGCATATTCACTATTGTAAAAGAACTGGGTCCAGTTATTGGGGCCAAAGGCTTTGATCTATAGTAGGAGCAGCGCGCTCTAAGTTTGTCGATGCATGGCATGGATCCTCTGCTGCAGACAGCAGTTGGTTGTTTTTTCACACTTGGTAGCGTCTTATTGGAAACGTCCTGCCCCATAAGATAATTACGGTGTGTCTTGCAAGTAATGCTTTTTCTTTTTTTTTCCTCCCAAAAATTTGCTCTTGGGGCCTCCACAGGCGATGTGCTGGTAAAAATGAGGCGTGTCCTGTAAGTGCAGATCCAGCTTTGATCACTGACGTGCTCTGTTCCGGAACTCGTGCTCGTGGTTTGGCTGGCTTTCCCATAGCTGGTTTGCACAGCTGGTGGTCTCCTCCTTTGTTACTCTAAAGCAATGCCTGCTATCAGCTTGACACTGAAATACATGCAGACCTCTCCTCCAGGCAGCCATTGGCATTACAGATAGAACTGAGAAGCTGTGATTATGTAAACCAATGGAGAGAAAACTTAACCATTGGCACCTCGCAATTATGCGAAAACAACAAGTTTAGACCTACCACCTTAATGGGCAGCAGCAGGGCTGTCGTGCAAACCAAATTTGTAGGACCATTTCTAAACCATGTAGATGAGAGTTGATGGAGAAAGCTCACTCATTGGTCAGACTCTACCCCCTGACTGCAAGTTTAGTGCAGGTTTGTCACAGTCAATATAGGCACGTTATTGGTTGACTGAATAATACATTTATACATTTTTACAAAATATAAGGTAGCCTTCCATTTAAAGTTTAAAGATTGGGACCCTGCCAAAATCATAACGTCACCAATAGCCAGACCCATATAGTGCTGAGTGACGTATCAACAGCCGAAAGGTAAGACGTCTTTGTTTTGATTACTGCTTCTGTGAAAGGAAATTCATACAGAAGATAATGTATTAAGGAAATGTAACTCATATTGGTTGCTAAAAGAAATGGGGAGACTTGCTGTTTACTTCTTAAGTTTGATGCCGGCGAGCTCCTACACCTAACCAAGGCTGTCGTTCGTAGGATTTTTTTCCTTTCGACCCTAATGTTATTAAAATGCCTTTTCACTGAGATTTTTAAATGTTAAGGTCGCTGTACCGTCTTGCTATGTGCATTTGTCGTTCTTTGTGCTTAGTAATTTGGTCCTTCAGATGGACTCTCGCTGTTATGCGGCGACGGGTGGGCGGGCGCTTCGGCGGGGGGGGGGGGGCTCGCGCGCTTCGGCGGCCTTCCCAGCTTGTGTTGCGGACCCTCCTGCCCGTTTTCTCTCGTAAACTGGGTTTCCAGCAGGACTGGACGTGCCAACTGAAAACGACGATGGGAGATTTTGTAGTTTTTCTTTGCGTCTCCCTAATACTATTCCACCTAACTCGCAGCAGCATTTTCACATTGGCGAGCTCTGTTTGTTCGTATTAAAGCAATGAAAGGCAATAGCTTGGCTTATGCACGGTTTAAAAGGAAAAAAATACATTTCATGATTCAGTTTATGAATCACATTGCAGCCGTGTGGTCTTACAGATTTAGCTGATAATATCACTGAAACGTACTGATGCTCACAGGACTCGCCCACAAAATGTTTAACGAAATGAAAAACTAAATATGTTTCTGGGTAAAGTATTTCTATGGTAATAAACAAGCAAGAAACTTTCCAATATTCCAGAACCTTCTGCAATAATGATGTGTATATACGAAATATCTGCAATGTGTTATAAGTAGGGTTATAACCATACAATAAAATAATGAAATTGATAAACTAGGCACTTGAGGATGTACAGATGGTTCTTCTGTACAGAAAGATGGTGGTGTGTTCCCAAGACGTAATTTTTATACAAACCCGTTTTATAAAAGGGAGCAAAAATGCATGAATTTTACACAAAATGTTAACTATTTCTAAACAGGTACAGAAATTTGTAATTGATTTGACTATGACTTTTTCCCTATTTCATTTCAGATTGGGCGTGGTGTTAACCGGTGTATATTCGGAGGTTATTATTTATATGTAGTTTTATATTTAAATTATGAGTGAACATTCTAATTAACAAATAGAAACGTTTGATTTCAGCTGAGCCTCTTTGTATTTATTTCGCTTGTCTCCGTCTTGAGTCTGTGTGAATATGACGGCGTGCGTCCGCTTGCAGCGCGCGCCAGCCTCACGTGCCTAATGCTTCCCATTCGCCTCGGCTGCAGCTGCAGGCCCTTCAGCTTAGACGTTTCAGGTTTTAACAGGCGCTCCTCACTGAGAGACCATATGCTATGAGTTACCTAAAATGCGTCCAGGGTTTCGTACATTGTGTGAGCTTGACTTTGTATACATGAATACGCAAACAAGTATTAATGCGAAATGTATGTGCGGTCTAGGTGCACAATGCGCAACTTCAGTGCCACCTTCTGGTTAGACAGCGCAATGCACGCATTAGTATGTAGGTGGCGATGCCCCGTCTTTTTATTTAACTTTGAGGCCAGTCAGGGCCGTAGCCAGGTCACCCAAGTCCGGCTCTTTTTAAAGAGTTAAAAATGGGTTAGATTATGCCAACTAACGTTTTACATAACGTCAATAAATAAAAAATAAACAGCTTATGCGGGGGGCCGTATCAGTAACGTGGTTAACATCGGGTGCCGGGCCTCACTATTTTTCAAACCCTGGCTACGGCCCGGAGGCCGGTGACATGCCGTGTTGGGGACGCATGGCTTATGTGCTCTTTGAAACATTAATGCAAATGCTAGTGCCTAATACATGCCTCGTTTTATAGGGTTAGGAAGTGCAGTGCCGATTAAACAATATTAGCTGTTAATGACTATAATTAGCGAAACACGTACTTACCAATATCAAGCAGGTGTGACAACTCACGGAGGCCAAATATGCAGGAGGTCAGAAAACGGGAGGAGACAGCACATGAGCCACAGTGAGTTTTTAATGAAAACTGTGGTTAATTACAGTGTCATGTGGTATTATGTGGTGTCATGTGGTACACAAACTCATGGGAGTAAAGCAGTTCGGATTCACATAGTGGAGCCTGCAGCACAGTCACGGTACATTAGCCGGGCCGACTGATACGAATGTCCATATTTCATATAAAAATCGGGAACTGATATAAATAGACCTGCTCACAAAACACCATAACTTAAATATGCAACTCTCTTTAAAAATGTACTATGCACAGCATAATATCTATATAACCATCTCAAACACCATTTATTTAGTGCTGCAAAACGTCGCTTGCATCTACAAAGAAATAGTATCAATACAAATAAAAAGTACCAGGCAACATCCTGACAGTGTCTCCCAGACATACCAGGCCATGTGAAAGCAGCTTCCACCGCATTCCTTTACAGCACTCCTGTCTTTCTTAACGCAGGCTGTTGCACGCAAATATACAAAATGGCTTTTATTTGAGAGTAACATTACGCTTCTGACACTGGAATAACGTTGAAGTAACATTTATGTTTTAAAGTGCACATTTTTAGGCATCAGGACTGAACGCCACGTGTTCTTAAATAATAAATACACGCAAACACATAAGGTCCAGCCAGCTACCGTCAGTCTTGGTAGAACGAATAGTTATTGCTTGAAATACAAGGATATCCATCAAAGTACATTTCCTCAGAGCCACCGTCAGGGCTAGAAAGACCTAGAATGTATGTAACAGATGTTTTGGTGACAGGTTGGGTCACCCCGTGTGCGTGTCTTTGCCACGATGGCAGTGGATTTTTGGAATCGGAGGGAACAGCGCCCCCGTGTGGTCGAGGGACAGGACAGCACCAGCCCCTTGGGCTTCAACTATGTCTGACCACATCGTGCACCTGTCTGCCCCCTCGATAAAATCGCTGCTGAAATCCATGTATGTAAAACCACCTCTCTCTCTCAACTGAAATCTTCCACTAAGATGTGTCATTACAACAGATGCCAAAAAACACTGAAAAGGTAGAATAGATATTAGAATTGCACGATTCATGTATGAGTAAATCATAACTATGATGTCTTTGATATGTCGGAGTCGTGGTTCACTGTCGGGGTTCCATCCCCAAGTCGGTCTCAAGAGCACCTCCTAGTCACAGCAAATCGAATCCCATTACGGACATCTGTGCTGTGTTCGGATGTCTTGTCATGATTTGATCTTCCAGAGCTGTGGATCGAAAAGCATAATTTGTGACCTTGATGTGTGCATGGACTCTTTTACTGGGGAGAAAATCAATTGTAAATGGTAAAATTTCTTTATAAAGTACATTTAGCCATCATTAAGCAGGGGGACCATGCTTTCTGTATTTTTATAGAAAGTACAACAGCACTGGTCCGAGTGGTTTCAGCCCCAGATGTCTCTCGGGCACAGTGAAGAGACCGACCTTGAGATTGAAGCCGAGTAGGTCACTGATGACCCCGGACACAGCAGACAGGATGACCACCTGGGTGATGTTGTAGAGGAGGGGGTTCATGGTAAGGCCGTACAGCCTGAAGGGGGCGTCCAGTTCCTGATGGGAACACAGGAAGAAGCCACAGACGAATAGGGGTCATTGACAAACGGGTAAGGAGCATTGGGTGCCGTCCACGACCCCACGCAGCAGGGGTGACGCCCTCAAGCTCTGACTGTTTACGACCTGCTATAAACTGTCATAAATTACTTTCCAGCCAAACTGGTACGACGCAGCTACTACGAATCTCCTCTTTTATCTGGCCAAAAATCCACCTGAAATCAGATGAAAATTTTATAATGTTCAACAATGGTGCCCCCCAAGCACACGGAAAGGAAAAGTAAAAAAATACTTAGCCGGTCACCCCCCCTGCCCGGATTTGGCAACCAGATCACAGAGGAACACCAGCTCGCTGCCCATGTCTGAATGGGTCAGATGCAGCTAGAGGCCCACCTTCAGTAGCTTAGTAGCCAGCTTCAGCACGTTGTTCACCAGGGTTAGCTCCTCCTTCTTATTTGGTTTCTTCTCCATTTTCAGGTACAGGTTAATCTGAAGGAGACAGGTAGCAGCAGCTCACATCAGACCAATTTTTTGTCATGAGGACAGGAGCAATGGTCTGGGTCCTCCAGTTGAGCTTTTCAGTGACAGTGATTTGGGGTGTTATGAAACGTTCACTTCACTTCCCGATTGTGCTGGTTGAGAAAATCAGGTGATTCTATGTATCTATATTTCTAGGCTTATGGATCAATGCAATATTTAAAAAGTTAAAAGATCAGTTTTAACAGTCAGGCTATGGACCATGTTTCACGGCTGCAACAGAGATTTGACCCGACAACCATTTGGTGACTTTGTGTCATTGAAATGCCCCTGGGGAGCTGTACCTCTGCCCAGTGTTACTCAGAGACGGTGTGAGCGCACCTGCTCGGTCAGCAGGATGGCAGTGTTGCTGTACTTCTTGCTGGTCTCAGACCCCAGCGTGACAAAGCGCAGCAGGAAGAGGGACAGCGAGGTGCACCAGATGACCAGCTCCCAGTTGTAATGACAGTCTAGGAAGGTCTCGTGTACATGGAGCAGCTGCCGAGGAGGGAAGTCGGCGAGTGAGCGTGTGGCCCGCCAGGCCGGCTTACGGACCAAGGCAACGCCGTAATCGATAAAGCACAACCTACTGCTGGCCGGTTGGCAGAATGCACAAAGTGGGAAGGATGCATGTAAATATGGCAACCGTCAAGGTCAGCTGCCTACAGTGGGGAAAAGCTACGGCGGCCATCTGCACAACTGCACAATGTGAGAGAAGCTAAGCTAATGACCTCTAATGAACTCCATACAGTACCTATTTGCTTAGATGGTATCCAGAGCGACATGTGCTATGCTTATCTCCTATGTGGACTGTTAGATATTTACTAAAGCTATGTAGGTTAATGTCTTCCTTAAGGGTACTAGAGAGCCCCTTAGGAGTGAATCATTGCAGGTCTTTAAGGTCAGCGTGAGGACAGTTGGGTCTTCCCCAGAGTGCTCCTCACCTGGGCACAGCAGATGAAGACCACGGACAGGGTGAGGAGGAAGGCAGAGGACACAATGACGTCAACTGAGCGCTGGGGACCCCTTCTCTGTAGAGAGGGATCGCACAGATTGATGTGTAACGAGTGTAGCTGCAGTACACTGTGACCTTACTGCCATGGATTGCAGCCGGCATGCTTGAGGGAGCTGCACCATGGACAAAGCAGGCCTTACCTTTAGGTAGGACCGCAGGGACAGCCACATCTTGATGTTCTGCACTTTCTTCAGTCGGAAGTGAGGGACCTCCGACTTCCTAGCCCTCCTGGCTGACGTCAGGTGTCCAAACAGCTTTGCGAACAGCAGCCTCTGAATGGGACATCCAAGGGCAGATCAGCATATTAATGGTGCCTGCTTAACAGGCTACATTTGCCCCCTTTTAAAAACACCAGTTTACCCAACTGAATGTTGTTGGATTATGGGAGAAAAGCAGAGCAACTGACAGAAACCAGCACATCTCTCCCCAAAATCCTTTATTCACCTGCTTGTAGGTCCTTTCTGCCACGCTCAGTAGGAAGAAAAAGAGCCATATGAGGCAGGCACGCACCACCAAGCTCACGGTCACCATGGCGATGACCATGACATCAGAGCCCATTGTGATACAAAGGAGCTCAGTGGCAGAGAGGGCAGTCAGGTGCTCCATTTCTTTGTGCTGGGACAGTCTGTACACCAGGGGTGTCAGTGCCAACACTGCTGACACCAGGTTCCCAAAAACCTGGTATCCGATTCCCGGTGTATACAGGTTTACCTGTAGAAGGGAGACACCTTAGGCGTAAGGAGAGGTCTTTCATTCTAGAACTAGATGTGTGTGTATATCAGGTATAGTACTGGAAGCACTGGTCACCATCACCGTGAGTGATGATGGTACTCACCCTGTTCATGATAATTCCGCTTATCTCCAACACGGACATGTCGGCCTTCTTGCAATCATTGCCCTCCCACACGATGGCGCTCACGCGCTCCAGGCCTGGGTTGGAGCTGTGTAGCCATGGGGTGTGGCCCTGTCCACACAAACAAAATAAAAGTCTGAGGACCAGGGGCCTCTTTCCTGAAACAGGATTTTGTGAATTAAATATTGTCCGATGGCAATATTTGCCAAGCAGGGGAGGAATGTATGGAATGTGTGTGGAAATGAGGGACGAATCACGTATTTTGGAGGTTGAGAACCCCCATCATTGGAGAACATAACAACTCCACCCCAGGTGGTGCTGGGGACCCACCTGCAGGAAGGGGTCGTCCCTATACTCCTTCTTGGGACAGGGGGGTGTGCCTTCGGCCTCCGTCTCGCTGCTGTAGGAGGAGTGGCACTCGGCGCAGTGCAGGAAGTCCTCCCAGAGCACATCCTCCGTCTCCGACTCAGGACGCACGTTCTCGCAGTCGCGACGCAGGCTGGAGCGCAGGCTGCTGCCCGAGGCTGAGCGGCACGGCTCCTGGAGAGAACGGCAGCATTACGCCAGGCGCTGGGAACGTTATGTTAGCACAAATCACCTGATAGAAGTATCATCTGGCCACGGAGCCATACATCTATGAACACTGTGAAAGATCATGGGGATGTATATTTATGAACACTGTGGAAGACCGTGGAGACATACATCTATTAACACTGTGAGAGACCACAGAGCTGTACATGTACAACCTTGGTCCAAAAAAGTACAGCTCTCACGACTTTCGTGGATGTACAGCTCCATGTTCTTTCACTGTGTTAATGAATGTATGGTTCCATGGTCATCCATAGTGTTAATGCAACTCCGTTTCCAAAAAAAGTCGGGATGCTAAAAATGTAAAATGAAAATAAAAACAGAACGCAATGATTTACAAAACACAAAACCCTTATTTAACTGAGAATAGAACAAACACAACATAAGAAAGTAAACTGAGAAATTGTGTTTTTTTGACAGATATGTGCCCAGTTTGAATTTGCTGGCAGCCGCGGGAGCTGCAGGCCGCAGGAGCTGTACCTCTGCAGTGTAGCTTTTCTTGTAGTGCTGGGGCTTCCGGCTGCGCAGGCCGCAGTCGCTCTGCGTGCGCTCTCCGCCCCTGCGGACCGAGCTGTAGGCGGCTTCCGGGTCCTCCTCTGTGGATGCCTCGTCAGTCAAATTCTCTACTCGTCGCGAGTTTGGTGCGTCCTGCATGGACATGTAAAAAAGAAGTCAGAAAGAAATACCTACTTCAGTTTGGGAAGGTAGTAAATATGTATTTTACAGCAGGAAGTTGACGACAAAACATGGAAAGAGAGAGGGGACTGATTCCAGACTCACCACTAGGGGGCCCACATTGGGCATGCCTGGGGGCAACACTCCGCTGCTGGGCACAGGGGCAGTCCACCGGGGCTCGCTGGAGGGTAGGACGTCACCAGGTGGTTCACGGAGCTGCAGGCCCTCCTCGCTGCTCTTACTGGTCACACGGCCATCCAGAGACACATAGCCGTTGTCCGTCTCTGTTGACTTGTTGATGGATGTCTTGGATTTCTTTAATCTGGGTGGGAGTGGGGTGAGGCAGATTGGTAGAGAGAGTGATAGAAAGAGAGAGATATTCTAGGTGGGGAGGAATTGTGGAAAGCAGCCAAACACCCAACTGACATGAAAAACAGGCAATGAATCCTCTTTTTTATATTAAACACTTTGATGATCTGGAGACACTTCTGAAAGTGCATCAGTAACTCAGGATGACTGACAGGCAGCAGACTCACAGGCACTTTGATTTGATCCAAAGATGGATCAGATGGTATGACTGGCACATAAATCTTTGTGGAGCTGCGCAGGGTAGAATGTTAATGGCGGTGTGTAGACCCAGAGCATGGAGGCCTGACAGGGGCGAGAGGCCAAGCAGTTGGCCCATCAGTGGTGGCTTGCTTGGGGCTGCCGCAGAGCCACACATAAAAGATGGAGGACGACGATGCTACTGCTAAAGTGAGCCAAACCCACGCTGATGGCTCCCTAGCCATGCCCTTTGACCACTGCTCAGTTTCAGAAGAAAACTCTACCACTAATTAGGGAGACCACATGAATGCCGTCTGAGGGCTGAAATTACATTAATGGCGAAGTCAACCTATCACCGAGCTCGTATCCTCTAGCTCCTCGGGCAGGACTATAGAAGTATCCCCTTGCCTTCCTGGCCCTCAGAGAAGGAGGTATGGCATTACAGCAGGCTCCATGTCCCTGACCTGGCCGTAGGACAAGCGCCATCTACAGGAGGGAAGTCTGATACTACACCGTGCTAAGATCTCATCATACAGAGGAAGTGAAGGCAAAGGTGAGTGGATATGACAGATGAGAATGGCTGTTTCCTCACAGATAGGAAGCCAGATCTATCAGAGCGGAAGACTACTGGCCCAAGAGCAAAAGAAAACATCCACAGTGTTTGTGCGCTGCAGACCATCTCGCTGTAGTTATGAAGACGACGAAACGAGCACTACAACAGAGCCCTTGTCTTTCTTTCGTACTGAGATCTTACACTAAAACGTGAGGCTGGAAGTGAGCCTGGGTTCCAGCGTGATCCCTTCACTATACGAGTGACTAGCAGCTAGCGGGAAAGTCAGAGTTCTGGCTAAGCAGGAAGTACTGCAGTGCAAAGTTAAGGCTCAACATCGGATTATTAGCTATTCAGATCCTACAGGGAGCCCAGGATGTTGTACCTTTGAACAGAGTGAATACTTTGAGTAATTCCAGTGGAACAGCTTGCTGATTATGTAGTGAATATTTCGCATTACTTTAGATTTAAATACCTAACTGCTATTTCTTACACACACTGCCTAGTGAACACTGCATAGGTGGGTAAAAATGAAGTAAAATCATTATGAGAAGAAAAAATTCTTGTCAAAAGTCTTTGGTTTGTGACAAAATAAAGCTGCAATATCCCTTTCCTTTATGCCAGGAGGTATACTGGAGCATACAACGGCTAGGATACATTCTAAATAGTAATCAAATCGAAATACAATTTCATTAAAATATTATCAGTACCACTAAACTGCGAATAATATTATTACAATTACTGAGATCTCAGGGATGTTCCAGCTTGAGCAGAATGTTGGACCTTTGAGGAAACATACACACCCTGTTTTAAAGATATCATGCCAGAACTCTCTGAAGAATGTGCCGAGGTAGTGAGTGGACACAGGCTCAGTGCAGTGTGGCGCCCCCTCCTGACTGTTATCGGTAGTGCTAGAGCCGTCTCCTTCCCTATTCACCTCCAACTGCGTGGCTTTCCTTAACTTCCTTTATCGAGAGAGATTGAAAAAAAGGCAGGTGGCTTAGAGGGAGGGAGAAAAAGAGAGATGGAGAGAGAGAGAGAGGGAGGGAGGGAGACGGTCTAGGACAGTCAGCCAGTGCCTTGTTGCATTATTTTGATTGGAAAAGTAAAAGAAACCAGGAAAGGAAAGGCTGGTTTGACTGCAAGACATGACCAGAAATTAGCACAACAATAGCAATATAAATAAATAGTAGGTCTAGGGGCCCTATTGGCCATTAGGATGACTTGGGGGCCCTACAGAGCAGTGGGACAGCTTAGGGCCGTACTGGCCAGGAGAATGACTTGGAGCCCTGCTGAACAGCATGATGACTCGGGCCCTACTGAGCATGAGGATGTCTTGGGGTCCTATTGGATAGCAGGATGATTTGGGCCCTGTTGAGCATCAGGAAGACTCGGGGCCTTATTGAGCAAGAGGACGATCTGGGGCCCTGCTGAGCAGCAGGAAGACTTAGGGCTTTACTGAGAATGAGGAAAACTCGGGGCCCTACAGAGCATGAGCATGACTTGAAGGCCCTATCATCCTATCCAAACACATCTACCCCTCATGGGGCTGAACTTGTGCTCCCATTAGAGAAAACAGAACTTGTGACGCACTGATTAAAATCCTGATTAAAACTATTTTTGGCTCATCTGAGGAAACAAGAATGGTTTGCTGATGAGATCTGAGACTTGTATTCTAGAGCTCAAAGTGTTGCAAGGCTTTCTGGGTAACGTGCCTCCAAAACCTTATCACACAAGACAACAGCAGCTCACTAATCGACAGTTTTGCTGAAGAAATTAGAAAGAAACTCAACAGGAACAGATTTAAACAGAGTGACGAGGTGGCCGGTGCCTCCCCCACCTTCTCCTTTTGCCCCCTGCGCTAGGTGGCGGCTTGTGGGTACGAGTAGAAACAATCTGGCAGTGAACTGTCCCCAGAAGCAGCATTAGCCAGACGGCGCCGAAAACCTCGGTGGCGGGAACACCGTGCGTCGGGGGGAGGCTGATGAACAGTGCCGTCGCTGCCGCTGAAATACAGAAAGGAGGAGGCAGGCAGGAGGCCGTGAGACACCGGAGCTCAATGCAGCCACCTGACACAGTGAGACACAGGAGGGAGGAGGATGCAGGCAGGAGGCCGCGAGACACAGGAGGGAGGAGGAGGCAGGCAGGAGGCCACGAGACACAGGAGCTCAATGCAGCCACCTGACACAGTGAGACACAGGAGGGAGGAGGATGCAGGCAGGAGGCCGCGAGACACAGGA
>JAODKM010000058.1:24007398-24027790 GCA_026780845.1 Petrocephalus sullivani
CCGGAGCTCAATGCAGCCACCTGACACAGTGAGACACAGGAGGGAGGAGGAGGCAGGCAGGAGGCCGCGAGACACCGGAGCTCAATGCAGCCACCTGACACAGTGAGACACAGGAGGGAGGAGGAGGCAGGCAGGAGGCCGCGAGACACAGGAGCTCAATGCAGCCACCTGACACAGTGAGACACAGGAGGGAGGAGGAGGCAGGCAGGAGGCCGTGAGACACAGGAGGGAGGAGGATGCAGGCAGGAGGCCGTGAGACACGGGAGGAAGGAGGAGGCAGGCAGGAGGCCGTGAGACACGGGAGGGAGGAGGATGCAGGCAGGAGGCCGTGAGACACGGGAGGGAGGAGGATGCAGGCAGGAGGCCGTGATACACAGGAGGGAGGAGGATGCAGGCAGGAGGCTGTGAGACATAGGAGGGAGGAGGATGCAGGCAGGAGGCCGTGAGACACAGGAGGGAGGAGGATGCAGGCAGGAAACCGTGAGACACAGGAGCTCTCAGTGCACCCACCTGACACAGGAAACACAATCTGACTCCCACCCCACCCTCATATTACTTCTTACACGATGGGGAGTACAGGCTATTTTCACTGTGTCACTGAGCCTTCATCATAACGGCATGCTGAAAGACGTGTTTCTATTAAAGGGCTCGGATCGGTCACACAGTCCTCGGGCGCTAAGGACCATAAGTGCTCCATTGTGTTTCTGACGGACTTCCTCAATGCCAGCTAAAGAGGACCTGAAAATGACCCTGCGCCCAAGGGGGGTTGGCGTCAGTAGGCATGGCCATCCGGGCTAGGGGATGCTACTGAATATGATTCTAATGCACGAGTCGTGCAAATGCACACTGACTTGTGCACGTCCTACAGGACTGCAGCACAATGCTCACCTTGGAGGAGGTACAGCAGCAGCAACAGCAGAAAGATGGCCCTGGAGGTGACCTGGATCCACCACCTGAAGAAGAAGGGGAAGAACACCACTCTGACAATGCCCTTCCGTGTCAGCGAGGTCCATGGGCTCTCCGGTTTGGCCTTGGCAAAAGCAGAACCTGCAGGGAACCACAGAAACATCTGATTGGTGTTCGTCATCATCTAGGTTGTGTGTTCCTCTGTCTGTGCCCCTACTCCATAAAAGTATCACAGTTTCCTTAGACTTCTGGAGAATATGGCAATTATTAATATGGCAGAGAATAATGCATGCAGTGATGGCCAAAGAGGTTCAAAAGTATGAGGAAGAACCTGCAGAAATTAGAAACAATGAACGAGACCAAGCAGAAACATTATGACCACTCCCTCATGAAGAGAATGATGTTTAGTATCTAGTTAAAATTGTGCATGTCAAGGTCTAGGATATACTGGAAGGTAAGCTAGCATGTCAGCCCCATATGCAGCAGGACTCAGGCCATTGTGTTGTGACACATTACTCCTGTGATAACTATCAAAATAATTTCTGCCACAGTAGCCCTTCTGTTGGTTTATACCAGACGAGATCACATCTTGCATCAATGGTTCATGGTTCTTCCCTCCTTGGAGCACACTCAGTAGTTATTCACCATAAGCTTTCTACCATGGCTGACTGTGAACACCCCTCAAGCCTAGTCGTTTCAGAGGTGCTCTGACCCAGTCATCTGCCCATAATGATTTGGCCCTTGTCAAAGTTACTCAGATCTTCATCCCTGTCCATTTCTTTTGCATTCAACATGTCAACTACGAGTATCGAATGTTAGCTCACTGTCTAATGGGGGGCTGCCCTTCACGGCCAAGCTGGCTCTCACAGAGAGCAAGATTGGGGGGTGAGAAGAAAACAATTTCCCCAAGGAGATTTATAAAGTATCTAAATATATGTATATATATATATATATATTGACCTTGGCATGTACTGTTATGAGTGCTGGGGAAGTTACTCACACAAGTAATCCATTAAAGACAAGTTCAGGTCCAGAAAGTGCAAATCCAGACCAAAGTTTTGTTTTAACCAACAAGTTGAGTATAAAAACTCATAATCACAGAGTACTCAACTGGTTGGTTGAAACAAAACCTTGGCCCAGATTTGTATTTTCTGGATCCGATCTTGTCTGTAATGGATTACTTTTGCGAGTTCCCCAACACTGACTGTTTTCACTAGATAGTTAACATTATTTACTTCATGTGGGGGTGGCCAATATGTTTTGGCTCATTGATGTATAGCCAACACCCTTAATTTCCCACTGCTTTAAAAGAGTATAGGCACATTCTGCAGATTAATGGCCACCAGAGCCCCTTGTGGCGTACTCTCTACTTACCTCTCACCAGGTCCACGTCAATGAGGTCCGGCTTCACATGACCAGTCTTCTTGGGCTTGTTCCTCAGCCCCTAGGAGGTAAGAGTGAAGTGTTAGGTAGGTGAGGGTCTATGGAAGACCACCCAGCTGACATGGCTACCGATGTGGCAAGGCCATGCTGGTTAGTCCAAGACACCACATACCTAGATCGGCCCCAATGTAATGGGGTTTCACTGATTGGACCATAAAAAAATGGTGCTCAGTTTCTGCTGCAAACAGCTTCTAAATATGGCTAGGTGTTGGCACCAGGATCCCCGGCCGAGCTCGGCCACTATATCTTGGCTAGACTCTCCCTTAACCGCCCTCACAAAGTGAATATTAATTCAAGTCAGTAGGTGAACAGGAACGAGCTAAATCCAAAGCATTTAAGTAATCCTGTTATCAAACTGCCATGCACTTTAGTTAAAGATTAGTAGTTTAAAATGCTTTATTATACCACAAATGCCAAAAATTCAAAGTCCACAAATATTTAAAGATAAATATATTTATCTACTGCAAATTACATTAAGCCTCAGAAAAAGTCAGGAATTTTCCATATATCGCAGGCTTATTCAGGGTCAATTATTTTGCAGATTGTCATTCTAAAAATGACTCAGCATAGACCACCCGCAATTAATTATCAATACTGGTCCATGAATAAGGAGCTTCTAATTTGACAGGGACCATGGGGTCTCCTAGTTATGGTTTCATTTGGTAACCAGTTTACTCCTGAAATGTTGGAAGAATGACTTCCCTATCTGTGTAACAGCTTAATAAAGACGAGGCTACAAGGAGAAATAAAATCCAGAAGACATACTGGTGCCAAATATAGAGTTGCTCAGCCCTGGTCTGGAGAGAGTGACAGGGCCCATCTGTGACTTCATCACCTGACCCATTAAAACCAGGACCTCACACAGGCCCGATACACACATTACACCACTTCTCTGCCAGCACGAGAAGGGCTTGACTACCTAAATAAACCAGCAGACCTCACAGCATCTGAGGAGTGATATATTTCAGTAAAGAGAAACTGCTAGTGAGCGTGTAAATTTCTGGGTCTAAAATTTCATGAAGCTCATCAGGAGCCACTGACCACAGGGTGGTCTCACAGCGCCCTGGCCAAGAGCCATTCTGACCAGTAACACATGGAAAACCGGTAGTGAAACATCAGCATAGCTGAAGACGGAGTCAGACAAAGTCGATCTGTTTCATCCTTCTGCAGAATGGGGCTGAGCTAACCCCTGAGCTAACCCCTGAAAATGGGTGTGTTCTGCAAATGCATGGTCCACTTGTTTACAGTACCTGTCATGCATGACTGTGAAAAAGTCTGTCTGGCTCATGCACGCAACTTCACTCTCTACACTACACCTGCTGGAGATGTAGAACATCTGTCTGTAGCATTCCTCCGACACTTTTCCAGCACGACACATCACAGACAGCACCTTTGTTTAGATCACAGTACAGTTTAAATTATTACTTCCATAGCTGTTCCTTTTTCTGCCTCCAGGGGGCATTTGTTCCTATGGAACTCACGAAAAGGTGTGTTCTTGCGCGAGCATTTATAGGTAGGATTTTTCCTCATTTATTAAATAGTAGAAACAACATTTACTGTATAAAACACACCTCAACAGTTGAGGTCATGTGCACCATTAAATTTTAGTAACAATACTGTGTGTATGCACATTTTTTTCAGAAGTTCTGTAACCTGAATTACAGGTTGATACAGCAGTAGACAACATGCGAAATATAACATACATATACATAGACTAACAGACAAAAGCTGTACAGAGGGCAGATTCTTAAATGCCATCAGGACATGTTCGGAGCTCAAGTGCCATCTGAAGTGATGAGATTTGAGCCCTGAATTCTAGAGTCCTGAGGCTCAGGGGAAGCTTATTCCAGTACACATTGGCCAAAGCCAAAAATAGACATGATTTTGAGTTCCAATGCATCAGAACTGGAACTGTGACATGACGTAACACAGAGGAATGCCATAACCTTGAAGGAATGAAGGGTGTGATGATGTATTGGGTCATAACAGATCACAGTGTTCCTGTCAATAAGGTTGCAGACGAGAGGGAGCGAAGCCACCTAGAAGGTTCCATTTACGCAAAGTCTATACATGTCCAAGAAGCCAGCAAGAAACCAAATTCAGCAGCCCACTCAATGGGCAATGAGACACATACAAGGTACATGAATGATAAATAAAAACAGCTAGGCATGTTCCGTCTAAGTTCCAAAACCAATGTTTATTTACTCAGCAGGCCCTGAAGCCATCAACAGTGCAGGCTACTTCAAATCCTCTAAAATCAGCCTTTCACAGTTCACCTCTGAACATCTGTACCATCTTTAGTGAGCACCTCTGTCAAACCTGTTGACCACCACTGAGCAGCATAAGAACCTTATAGTTTATACTAGGGGAGGATGTAAAAATGACACAGTGGAAGGCACGAATTGGACAATATTCCTATTATCAAAAATGAAATACGCTTTGATCATTGCCTAAGACGGGTTCCTAACCTCCCAGTAATCCACCATTTCACAGAATTGCCACCTGTGCCATATAGTACAGGATAATCTCACATTGAAAAATAAAATGCCATGGTGATTAGGATTGTGCACATTTTGTTCAATTTTATCAAGGGGAACCCTCCATCCCTCCTGCTAGTCCATGCAAACTTTATACATTGTAAACAAAAGGTTAGGAATCCCTAGTCCGAGGAACTTTGTCATTGTGAGAACCATTCCCAGCATGCTCTGTGGTCGCCTAGGCATGACTAACATACCTCAGACCCTTTGGGGTCTATACATATCTTTGAATGTCTGGTATATATGTAGAAAATGTATATAACATACATGAGATGAACACCCAAGTCGACCACATTGCTGCAGTCATGAATGGGACACCCCTAAAGAAATCCATAAATCTGAGATCACCGTAAGCTTGCTGCAAAAACTCAATGCAGAATCAAGGCAAGTAGCTGAAACCTCCTCTGATCTTCCAAAAAAAAAAAAAAAGAAACAAAGTCAAACTGATGTTGGTTTTTTCCCTCAACCTATTAGGAAAAATCAAAAATCACCAATGTCTGACAGATTATCTCATGACAAGTCTGGTCTCTATGCTATTTAAACCCTCCTGCCAACACATCTACGCAAAACCATGATTGGCATTCACCCAACAGCTGCAAGTCTCTACAGTTAGCAGTGCGTCGGATATATGCTAAGAAACTTCAATCATCAAGCTCAGGAACCCTTTACATGACAGGTAAGAAATCAACGTCCGTCCATATGCATTCAGTCAAATCTATCCAGCAGGTCATCCCCAGATTGTGGTGCGGTCATCGTCCTGCAACACCATATTTTCCCCCTCGGTTACTTGCAGCATTAGAAGGAATGAACTTTGACATGGCCTTCGGGAGGGTGGAGGAGCCAAGGGGGTCAAAGGTCATAGAAAACACAAGAGGAGAGAATGGCTCCTTCAGTGGGTAAAACATCAAAGCTGTCATCAGTTAAGCTCCATCAAAATGGGGATGTGTCTACAAAATCTACTTCATTGAGCAGGAAATAAGTATTTAAACGGCAATGGTAACCATTACCCGACTGACACCAGTCATTACATTAAATACAGACCTGTTGATTTCCAGCCAATATCATGTAAACGGCTCATCCACAACGATGTGCAAAGTAGTATTAATGCATACCAGAAAACCAGGACCCAAATCTAAAAACACTGAGAGCTTGGGGGGGGGGGGGGGGAGGTCAAGCTTCCCCCAGTACTCACCAGTCTAATAAACTGCAAAAATAAAAGCATCAGAAAGGGTAAATGTTAACTGCAGGCATGAATGAAAACAAAAATCAGCTACAGACAGGGGATGTATGGACTGGCTGTCACCCCCATGAAGAGGTGACTCAAGGTCTTCAGCCCCAGAGATGATAATTTTTCACAGCAGAGACGTTTGCGAACAGTAAGCTGATACCAGGGAAACGGGAGGTCTACCTTGATCTCTCTTTGCTCCACTGACTTCTCCCATATCTGTTGATCGTAGGCTCCAATCTGTAAAAAAACAAAAATAAAAATGAAATTGACCTAATCAGCATGCCACCTCTGAGATGAATAAAGACACATTAAATGTCTGAGTTCCCCTATTCCTCAAATACACCAGACACGAATGATATAAAACCAGAAGTGAAAACAGATTTGGGAGACGTCCTTCTCAATTCCTCGTTATTTAATAAGCTTTTATCATTACAGCTTTGGCTCTTAGGAAAAGAGGAACAAAGATGCAACTAAAAATAAATTATTCAGTGTCATTTACTTAGAAGCTTTCTTCCCTATGGAGCCCTCGGGCTCAGTGTGACACCATCGGCGATCTGAGAAGCCCAGGTCCTGTGTCACCGACACGAGGCTTTTGCTGGTGACCTCATTCAGAAGCCATCCCTGAGTCTGTACCATGGCTGGGCTGCTCCTTGCAAATGTAACCATTACGCCTTGATAACCCTCTGATCGCTGGGCTGTGTAGGCTGCGATGCTCGATGCAGACCACACAGTCGATGGAAGAAACGGTAAAAAGCCCGATCTCTCACCCAGACAATGAAGACCAGGAGCATGACTTTGGCCCTGATACAAATCAGAGTGCTGCTACTTATGTCTGATTGAAACCAGCTTCCTTTTATTTCAGTGCTTTTAGCACTGACTATCTGTCTGCTTGAATTCATGTGGTGAACGTTTACAGCACAAGATTACGGTAAGATCACGGTACGGAGAACCGACTGACAGCACCCTATAAGACTTGGCGTGCCTCGAATTCGGTAAGTACCGGCCACAACGAAACCAGCCGGGGTTCGGCGTCACACGATGACACGCACATCCGCGTCACAGAAATGCTCCCTCATCCTTCTGGGTTTTCCATAGGATTTTATTCCATGCTCAAGCAAGAGTAGGCAGGAACGGGCAAGCAGGGCGGCAGTGATTATAATCCTGCGGTTTTACTGGGAATTTCGTTAAAAGCAGTAATGAGATGTCGATGACAGTCTGTCAGCTAAACTGTGCAAGAGTATAGTGCCGGTCACATGGCTTGAAAAGTGGTTCCTATCATAACCGAAGCTTGAACAATCAATACAAAGCACTCTGACTGTTGGGGAGGGGGGTAATTAGCCAGGGTCCTGGGGCATTTCCCAGTGAGACTAGGGGGGGTCGGCCCAGCAGGGTCTTGATTGAATGCACTGCATATATCCATCCCGAGAGACACCAGTATGTTTAAAGTGGAGCCGGCTGGGTAAGACAGTGTGCTGCCACAACGACAGAAACCTGCTTGCTTTTAGGGAGCAAAATCTACCATGAGTCCCCCATCCCCCCCACTTGAGCTGCCCCCCCCCCACTGGATTTTACAGCCAAATAGGTCAGTAAGCCTGCTGTCTAGCTCCCAGCCAAGCCCGGGACCAGCTGACACAAAAAGAGAGAGCGCAGCCATCCCATAGCGGCATGCCCTAAAATACTACCGTAATGTCACTAAGATAAGCACACCACCAATGAGCACGATGGAGGGAAATCAAGGCTTCAAAGAGGAGGACTCTGCCAGACTGCGGAAATGGAAACTGCTGCGCAGCACAGCCACGAGGGAGGAAGGCTTCACTGTGACACGATCAAAGGATACTTTAGAAAGACTTCTTATTGATTTAAAAACCCATATGTTGACTGCCCAGATTTTAACCTTCTGAATCCTTCACTGGCTTGCTGTACAGTAAAGCTGCCAAGGAGAAGAGGTCCTCAGAGCACAGTTCAACATCAACAAAGCTGATTGGCTCTTTCACTGGGCATGAGCAGATAGGTGTCAGCTTTAATTAATGGCTCTCAAGTGACTCCAGAGAGCAGCCAATGTGCAAAGGGTATGCTGTCGCCACTGGCAACCTTCAGCTAATGTCGCCTACATCATAATGTACCCAGATCACTGCTGAAGTGTCAGCACAGTACACACTGAAACTGTCACACTGATGTGACAGAAGCCCTCTGCTTCTGTCAAACTAGCACACAAATATTTGCAGTTTTGTAGCTAGATAAGACACTCAGTGATGCTTCCAGTATAGAGCATTGTGAACTCTTGCTGATCATACAGCACTTGGGGAAACGGCACCCTGGCTATCAGTCTGCAGCAGATGTGCCACGGGCCTGGGGTGAAGCACCCAATGATTCATTCAGGCTGGATATTTTAACAGCCAGGCTCTGTTTGAGATTTTCCAGTACAGGGCTGCATTTCCCAAAACCTCTGTAGTGCTGTGATCATCGTAACTTTAATACGATGAGCCTTGCCCAGATTAGGTCTCTGGGCTAAGCCCCTGACATGTTAAGATCTCTCTTAACCACCAAGAAATGTCTTAAGGCCCCATAAACAGTTCAACTAAACTCAGCCAAATATTAACCGTCCCTGCCTCTCTGTCCATGCAGATGGCTTCACTTGGTACCACTGGATGCTCTGTGATATTATGAGCTTATATGTCATCCTATGTTCTCTTGGAGTAATTTTTAGAATGGCTTTGCAAATACCAGGTTCCATAGTAAGTTATGTAGCTGTGTTCCTCATGACTATCTTGTTCTTGTCACAGGTCACTGATTGGAAGCTCAGTCTAGTGGCACTGGTACCCAAGTCAGCTCCTTGACAGTTGTATGCTTGTGACGCCCCATCTGCCCTGCTTATACGTCACGTTGGAAAGGCGTCTGTTAAATAATTAAATGCAAATTTCCTCACTGGGGAAAGAGGACAATGATTCGGATGAAACACCTGCATTTTCACCTGCTAAGCAGGTGACAAGGAGTTTAGCTTTCAGTTCCGTTTTCTCTTATGCCTCAACAAAGTCTGGATTCCCCACAATGGCTTGTATCAATGTATCAATCTGTACTTCCATGTATATCACTTCAATAAGGAAAGTTGATTAACATTGTTTATAAATTCAGAATTTTGGACTCTCCGGTGGAAAAGCACAACTGCCACCTGCCACTTGTCCCCTAGGCCATTCCTGGGATACCGTGGTTTTAGCCATGGCCCCTGTCCATTCTGTGCCCATCTGTGTCACACGGGCGCCCACAGCACTGCCAGGCCTGCCCTGCACCCTGCAATCTAAACTGCGCAAGGAAACACAGACACACAGACACACAGACACAGACACACACCAGCAGCCCTTGCTGGGAAACAATATGAAGCTGACGAAACTTTTCTCTTGCACGTCTTGTGGCCGAGGGCACCAGTAGTCTGCTCGCTCACCCGGTGCGGCAGCGAGGACAGCCACTGCTCGCAGTGACTTCATCGCCATCCATGCACAGGACGCCTTGTGCAATCAGGCCCACCGAAAGAACACCGTCACCCCAAAGGCTCACAGCACGACGCCTCTTCTTCCTGCCAGCAATTCCTCGCAGTAAAACAAGAGTCACTCCCATCTTTGTTAAATAAAATCGCCCGGGGTTTTTAGGTGTCGCGGTTACCATGGCAACAACGTTAAGACACGCGTCTCGAAACATAAGGTGGCAGTAGAAAAGATTATGGCATTTGTGACAGGAGGTGTAACACCTCAGAGGGATTACTTAAATAAAAAGACAAGTGTGCTTCCTGAGAGCTGAAGAACTGGAGCAAGAGCTGGAGGAAAAACTAATTGTACAAAAGGTTCCATTTTTATTCTTTTCACCATAAAGAAATAGAATGCCCACAGAAGTATTTGCTGCAGCACAAAGCCCGTATCAGATGTCTCCCTCAGCCTAGAGCGGCATCCTCAGACAGAAGTAGAAAGTCCGCGGGTCACAGGATCGCTGTACCGCCATCCCTGTGCCTTTCTTGGCCGCTGTGGTCAGAAATTTAAAACGAAAATAAATTTTAAAAAAAAACAGGCTTTGCTTTACTCCGTTTCCTGGCAACGTGGAAAATCATGCGTGGCGTCGGCTAACGTCGAATCGATGCTGCCGAGGATCGACCCCGGGCCGCCCACCCGAACTCCCGCCCATCCTCAGAGGATACGGCTGTTAAGGGGACTGGACGTTCAGAGCGGGTGGGTTGTGTTCATTGCCCTAGTGCACTGACATTACAAATGGACTCTGTGTCCATTTTCCACCTCTACATAATCTTCTACAGAGGATAGAGATATTTCTGCCCTGCAGCAAGCTGCAGACATGATTGCAAAAGAAAACATAACGCAGCTAGCTAGCTAAAGTATATGTGGGGGAGGAGTGTCCTGAATACACAAGGATGAAAATCTGCCTGAAATGCAAATACAAAGCACCAGCCAGTGAGAAATGGAAAGAATCCACCTATATGAGGCAATAGGCGTGCCTCCTTAGACTGCCCCCACAGCGCTGCACCTTCTGGGAGACGTTACACACCAAACAGGTTTACTGCATTCTGCCCGACTAGTCGGAGGATTCAATACGCAGCTAACTTTCATTCTGATCTGACAGCCTGCCCGCTGAAAGTGAGTGACAGAGGACTGCGCAGAATCCATGCCGTTCATGTTACTTAACGGCGAAGCCGGGCTTTCAGAGTGACGCGGCTGAGCGCAGGCGGGGGGCGAGAAGGGTTAAGCGACCTGAAAGCCACAGATCGGACCCTTCACTCAACCCCATCTCCAAAGATTGGATCGAATCAGACGCCGGCTTTGAGAGGAGTCACAAACTGCCTGTTAGAGGAGCCTGCAAGTTCTTTCTGTCCGACCAGCTGGCAGGCGCAGAAAAAGAATATTTCGGGCACAAGAAATCATGCCCCTAGCCACTTCCTGTCCAAGAGACTCGGTGATAAAAGTGAAATAACAGCACAGAGAATGCTAAGGTCAGGGTTTTCATAGATTCAAAAAATAAAACGACCAGCTTAGCATGCTATTTAAGCAGCCATAGTTTTCTGCTACAGCTATAGATGTTATAAAATAAAAAGTTATGAAATTGTTACTGGTGTATCACTGGTGAGGTGGGGGAGTGTTAGGCTGTGATTGAAAGGCTGCCGGTTCAAATCCCAGGGGCCCCTGAGTGACGTCACTGTTGGGCCCTGGAGTAACTCCCTTGACCCACAATTGCTCTATAATTTGTCTGACTCAGCTTTTTCAATTGTTCATCACTTTGGCTAAAAGTATCTGCTAAATACATGAAATAGAAAACAGTTTTTGCTTTAATGTGATTTATTTGTAAAAGGAATGATCAATTCAGTAAAATCAAACAAAAATAAATTTAAAAAGCTGTAACTGTATTGTAAATGTTGTTACCTATATCCTCATTTAGATTAAAATCAGAGCATGCACAGGACCAGGGCTGGAGGCGATATGTGCAGATGGGTATACAATATTTATCACGGCAGACGAGATGTAGGTCAGCAGAACTGCACTGCCTTCCCGGCAGGAGACCTGCAGTGCATTAGTGCACTAAACAGGCAATATCACCCCATTATATAAAGGAGAGAAAATTGCAAGCTGTTGCATGTTATGCAAGGTATAACCATCACTGCCCACCAATGCAGCTGACTGTGTCCATTGTAGAATGATGACTGCAGTATAATCCGCCCAGAAAAGGCCGCAAAGCATCTCCGGAGAAAGGTTTTCTTTGAAGGCTTAAATAACGTAATTAATACATCCTAATACCGTTAAGCTGGAGCCGAGGACTCGGGAAGATGGAAAGACTGAGTAACATTTATAGCTCCCGTGTCCCTGTCCAAGTGGTGTCTGTTACAGGCTGTCCGCCACGGTGCCTTATAAATTCACTGCAGTTTAATGAGCTGCTCCTGCCCTTATCGCCACCGGTGGCGTTAAAATAGAGACAAAAACAAAGAGCACGTTACTTTAAGGAGGCTCGACACGCCACAGGCACGGGCCACAGAGACGCAGAAGGATGTTCGAGAGCGGCGGGGTAGCCCGCCGACAGCTTGGGAGCTCGCCGGGTTTAAGAATAAAGGAGAGAACTGGGGACAAAACTGCCAGAGGAGACTGCTACCGTCGTGACCTTTAACCCTAACCCTAACGCACATGACTCGCACGGATGTGTCTCGAGGGCAGACAACAATATCTGCCGAACAGCAACCGGCACAAACTACCTCTCTAAGAGCGATGGCTACAAGTCAGGCCGGGGAGCATCGCGGTGAAATCGAGGATGTCTTAAAAGCTGTCCGGAAAGCATGCAGGTGGCACTCACCTTCTTCTGGTACCAGACGACTGCATCTCTCACGGCGGACGCCATTTACGCGGCAGGTCTCGGCCCGCGGGTCATTTTAGGCTGGGAAGGAGACAGGCAGAGGAGGAGAAAGGACACAGTGTAAGTGATGGATCACCGCCGGCTTTTAAACCCTGGCCCCGCCTCCTGGGGTGGGTGTGGCCCCCTTCGGAGCAGACACGCCCTCATGAATAGTGAAAGCACTGCCAGCCGAGGAGACTGGAGGGGGCGGGGGGGGGGGGGGCCCGTTTGGCCAATCCCCAAGGTTTGGGGGGGCGGGGGTTCATTTTAATAGGAGACTCTGGGGCATAAGGCTCTCACAGAGAAGCCAGGGAGAGAGGCCTTAAATCACCCCATCTAGGAGCCACACGTATAATTTCGTGGTGCCGTTTACTTGTGCCACGCTATCAGGAGATATTAACAAACAAGGAATATTTGTAACGCCTATTTTGTGCTAGAAATACCTTCGGCACAGACACGTACACATGTCAGCGTGCGGGAAACTGCCCGGCCCGGCTTAACGCCTTCCGGTTTAACTGCGCCGGTGTGCCGACAGGCACACAGCTCGCGCCCACTGAGAAAACACGCCGATTGGGAGGGTGTATTTCTGCCCGATGGGGTCTTCACTGTGCTGCTCTCTATCGATGTGTGTGTGTGCGTGAGTATGTGGGGGGGTTGTGGGTTTGTATGGCATCAAGCTGCTCCAGAAGGGGCCTGCTGTTATGCAAGCCACCCCCCTCGGAGCAGACGAGGAGCGAGATGACATGAGTGCTGCCCGTCCATTTTGTGGTGGTCAGGAGGACACACGCGCACAGATACATGCACGCACATTCACGAGGACAGTGACACACACACATACACACACACACATACACCAGCTTCTCTCGCCTGCTGAGCTCCACCTCCCTGCAGGCAAACACACCTCAAGCCTGAGGGTGCTATGGCTTCTCTGATCACAGGTTCTTCAGTAAATTTAGAGAAGCAAAGTAAATGTCAGGCAGTCCTAATGATCACCAAACAGGCCGGGGCGTCCCCTTCTCAGGATGGGATGGGCTGGAGGTAACGTGGAAAGCTGCGAATCAGGCTGCTTCGGGCTTTCCTGTGTGCGTGTGGTGGGGTTACACGGGTCCCCCCAGACACAAACACCTGCTTCTCCTCTTTCAGCCTAAAAATGCCACAGAAAATGGCATTTTCACAGAACGGGAGCCTGGGAAGGGTTCCTTTTGAGAGCCTGGAGGTTCCTGGCTGTAGAGAGCCAAACTGCAGGCTTGCACAATCCCCGAACTTAACATGACACTATAGGGGGCTGTTATGCTTTGTACAGGGGATTCTTGACGTCACATGTTACTGGGAACAGTCAACACTACTACAATCAAAAATTTTAATAACGTTCTGTTAAAATGTTCATCTTGTTTTTTGAGGCATGGGAGTCTAATGTAACCAAAGTGTGTAAGGAAAATGAACTCGTCCTGACAGCTGTTAAGCACAGAAACACAAACACACACTGACACACGAAAAAGGCTTTCTCCGTGCCATCCCCAGGAGACAGAAATCTCCCTCTTAATTCTTGGTTTAACCTAAAGCCATTTTCTGTGTTGTTAATAAGTTGTTTCATGTATTATATATTAGCAAGTGTGGGAAGAGGGAATGGAGCGATACAAACAGAATGAACAAGCAAGGTTATTCCAGACTCCCGAAAAGCTCCGCCTGGCCTTCATCTAGCTCAGCATGCTAGTGGAAAAACTGTACTGATTAAGTATCATGTGTAACTCCGGCCCCCCAGGGCGGGCACGCAGAAACCGGCCCACCTGATCCCCTGATGACCCAAGAAACCCTCCTCACATTTTCAGCACCGTATAATCAACACCAAGGTATACGGTTACCATGACAACTCGCACCATTTCACTTTGATTAAAATGCACTATTGCTAAGCTGACATTCACGCCCATAATGAGGGAACACTTCTTCCTTACAGCCTACTTAATGGATATTTGGATATTGGAACTTGATCCATCTGCTCAAATCCATCCAGAGGTATTTACAGCAGCCCAGGGAGCTGCTCTCTTATAAAGGGAACGTAATATGTGACACTGGAATGCAGTGAACTGCATAGCAAACATGTTGGACTAATGAGACTCGTTCGGCTCGGTGCCCTGACATATGAAACATGAAAAGCAGAGAGGGAGATGTGCGATCACGGGGCTTGCAGGCTCTGCTTCATGCGTGTTCATTGGCTTTCTTGGGATTATGATTGACGTATCCAACCAGCTGCTCAACAAAAGTGCATTTAATGATACGGGCTGCAGGTCTTCATGAGTATAATGCATGCAGGACAGAGAGAGGCACTATAATGGGCAAATAACTTTCAGATTTCACAGGGACATTGGGAAAACCTTTTGATCTGTACCATGGATCCACCCCCTCAGAACTGCAAGCAAATGCCTGAAAATTCTGTTATTTTTAATCCAAAGTGAGCTCAAATGCCCCTTGACACACACTGAACTCTTGCCCAACACCGTCGGGGTCTAGCCATTGCTCTGTGCTAAGGGTCCTTTAACAACAAGGTTCACAAATGCTGGTCCTTACAACATCTCTATGCCAAACCTTCAATGGCCACCAGAGCACATTGAGACAAACAGCAGCCCCACACTGTAGAGGCTGATCCAGTGGCTGACAGCTCACCAAACCCATAATGACAGCTTAGTGGATACCTGCTCATCTCCCAGTCACCCCATCATGTCGAGGCATGTCCAAAGGCACCAGTTATCCCCCCCAGTGTAGCTTCATCTCAGACGGGAGTGTGACAATCTCCACAGAAGCAGAGTGACTCACGGGACTCAGTGACTCAGCGTGGGGAGCGGCGTCTGACAGCGGGCATGTCGTCACGTCGAAAGTCAATGACAACCGAGGCTCCCGGATCAAAGACGCCGCCACTAGCAACACAAACCCCAATAACGAGCACAGAGGAAAAACAAAACTGAATCACTGCTGGGCCTTTCGCTGCGAAACTCAAGAGCATCTACTGGATTGCTGCCACCTTCAATCCATACAGGTGCATGGCTCAGCAGGTTAGGCCTCAGTGCCCGTCATCGGTCTCACCTGTAAATATATGTATGTGCATGGCTCACAGAACAGCAAGACGTGATATGCAAAAAGAAGCATTCTGATGTATCTGCAGTGTCATTTGGAAAGTGTTCAAGCGTTTCAGGCCACTGTGACTCTCAATACCGAGTCGGCTCCGTCAAACCATGACCAGAGACTGCCATCTCTGGACATGACCCAGCATCATCTTTGACATTAAGGTTCGGTCACCATACAGAGATCAACAGACAGCACGTTTGTAGATACGTGACCTCACTGAAGCGAAGAGTGTCATGGATCTGTTCCAGAACTGCACAGACAAAGAAAACTGCAGATTATTTCACCCAAGGTAAATTCATTGAGGCCAGTCTGATTCCCATTCGAAAGACAACAACGATTCTCTAGACGTAAGGACCTTTTCTAATGAGAAGCCTGGTTCCCCGGCCACTAGGAAGCGCCAACCTTCAGGGAAGGTGTAAGGCGGCCTAAAGGGGACATTAATGTCACAACGCACATAAAAGCAGCAATAACCCTGCTTTCACAGCCAGAGATCACTTCAAATCCCACGGTGGGAAAAAAGAATACTTTCCACCCGAACACGAAGCCGGATTTTAAAATGTTTTTTCTTACTACGTACACGTGGGCCCTGATCTCTGCAGAGATTTTCCTCTGCTGGTGCATGAACTGGAATGGATGGGGTCTAATAACAAGGAAATCAGCTGCAGGTCCCGAAATAAACGCAAGTTTGACGGGGGGCGGGGCTAAGGTCACGAGGCTACCTGATATAGACCTTCGCCTCTGCCAAGGGAGCCCACCGGGTTCAACATCTATAAAAATGGCAGCCATCAAGAGCAGAGACGGCTGTCATGGGCTGTATGTGATAAGGGGCTGACCGGGTCACACCCCGGGGGTCACATGGCTGCCATCACACAGAAGCCGGGTTTATTTCGGTGCGGTGAGCATTCCAGGCTAAGTCCTAGTGGATTGCTGCGATGCACGTGCAGATTCCGGGTGACGGGCAATGAGGACGTCGACCGCAAAGACCCAGAAATCGCAAATGAAATCATACGCATGACTCATCAAACATATTTGAAGGCTATACTAACCACCTGGGAACCCGACCACAGCAGTCGGACCGGGAATTAGAAACCCGGCGGTGAGTTATACAAAGAGAACCATTCTTTTACCAGAGGCAGACAGACGAGAAGTTACTTTCCAGACATCTCCGTCACCTTTCCCAGATAAACTCAATAACACGAGCTTTTTCAGGCAGGACTCCTTGCTCTTTGGACAGATAGCTAAGGCAAACAAAATTACAACAATATTACCTCTCTCACCGTCAACTTTGTACACACCTGGGAATCAGACTAACAGGGAAGCGGCGAAGACTCATGGAAAATCATGCGGTTACTCTACCAATGTAAAATAATAATTTTGTAGATGATTCCAATGATGGGTTATTTGCAAAAAAGACAAGTCTTTGGGAGAATGTGTAAGGCACAGTGCGAAGGTCCACATGGCAAAAACACCCGAAAAACCATCATGCCAGCTGACCCAAAACATCGAGGAACAACACCGCTGAACAGGGTAGAGTTTCCTTTCCGGCCCTCACACCACAGCTATAAATAGAGCGCGCTCACGGTGAGACACGGTGGGCCGGCACAGAGGATGGTCCAACATGCAATCGAGCCTGGGCACAGAGCGCTTCTGCAATACAGGGAGCAGAAGCCATAACTCTGCCTGTCTGCCACCTCTCCATTAATCCACCTGACTCATAACACACAAACACACTGAGCTTCCCTCCAAACACATCGTGACCAGTCAGACTGCATACTGACG
Organism: Petrocephalus sullivani; assembly: GCA_026780845.1. Taxonomy (NCBI): domain Eukaryota; kingdom Metazoa; phylum Chordata; class Actinopteri; order Osteoglossiformes; family Mormyridae; genus Petrocephalus; species Petrocephalus sullivani. The sequence goes on from JAODKM010000058.1 coordinate 24,024,784, forward strand.
ACTTTCCAGCCCAAACAACCAGCTCACTATTACTCACCATTACTAAACTTTCTAAGTTTATCATGTATTTGTAGCACTTTTATTATACTTACCTGATTACTTGGCTAGAACATTTTCCAAAGCAACGTGCAATTATTTCCACTTATACATGGAGATATATCAACATAACATTTGAGACGAAACGTAGAAACTTTCGGGTCCTGCCAATTACCAATCTCATTCTATACTGCAAATATCTGACGCCTATACAGACAAACGACTGACCAGTCGATCACCTTTATATAGGCTCTTACACCTTGTAAATAATATCATGCAAAGAGGAAGTGTGGCATGTCACATTACCTGGTCACATGATGGCCATGCAAAGCACTGATGTAAATGAGACATGCAGTGCCATTTTTGACATCTGGGAAGTTCTCCTTCCCTGGGTTGAACAAAACGATTAAGGTTGAACACTACATGGATCTAGTGGAGCAAGTTATATAAACATCTGCTGCAAAGAACAGTAAATGCCTGACTGGATCCCCCAGCACTGTGGGGTGAGAGGAAAGAACATTAAAGTGGATACCTATCCCAGTGAAATCTGCAGCTTTCGGTCGGGTCTTGCCTATCCCTTTTTTCTTTTAATCCGTGCAACCCGTGATGCGTAATCCAACTCAGTGTGTATTTTTAATGAGGGGGATTACTTACGTTGGACGTACTTCTCATGCTCAGCAAGGAGCATAGGTTGGGCTCCGATACCAAACACGACCCAGCCCACTACCAAGAAAGAGGGATGGCGAAATAAGGACGTGTCGATGTGCCAAGAGCCACCACAGGGTCACACGTCGCTGGCGTCACCAAAACAGAACCTCGAGATGCCTCCATCTGCCCAACTACGGGTCTGACAGAGCTGTGGGGAAGATTCCTGATCCACGCCATCCTGGGAACACGTTCGAGCGCAATGATCAACCCACCTCACCGCCAAAAATGGAGCGTGGCAGGCTGTTCGCGGGGCTAACGCCCACCTCGACACCAATGGTTGGCATAATATTCCAGGAAAAGCGGTAATCTCCATAAGGGTGCCGGATTAAAGGAGCCGAACACGTATTTAACGTTAACACAGTCGTATAAATAGGTATGCGGCTAGCATTAAGCTACGTAAGCTGTGTTGGACAGAGCACCAGCTAAGCTAATGACCTGACCCGCGGCCTCTATCCCAGGCCCCACAAAGCTCAGCGTGTGGAACCAGAAGGTAGCAGCGGGAAGCAGCCTTGGAGCGCTCCCTCTCTCTCCTTCCAGCTTTCCTGGGCTGGCATGTTCGTACAAGCCCTGGGGCTGAAGCCAGGGGCTGACTGCCTTGTAGCTCCGAATCTGTTTACTGTGATTATTTACTTTAGTACCGCATAAGCACTATTAAAATTTTACAGTATGTACACCTCTGTATGATGGATAGAGAAGCACACGTGAGGGAAAGGTTGCAGGTTCGATTCCCCGACCAGCAAGGTCCCACTGAGGTACCCTGAGCAAGGTACTGCCCCCGAGCACAGCTCCCCAGGCACTGAATTAGCTTCCCCCTGCTGTGTCACAATGTCACATATGTGTTAATTGCAGAGGACACATTTTGTTGTTATGCGCCGTGTGTGTCAACAATGACCATTGATCACTTCACAATATTCAAGGCTAATGACATTTCCAAGTAAAAACCCCGATTCAGTGTTCTGGGGCTCTGATAACCATCGTTTTATCTTCTTTTAACCCTTGTTTGTTTTGATCCCAGGAGTAACCATTGATAGGCATGTGCAGCAGACTACAAGCGAGTACTAAGAGCCAAACACTGTTAAGCCCAAATGGCAAATCATCTCAAAGACTTCGATGAGGCCAGTGAAGCTGAAAGTGTCCTCTGATTCCTTTCTTCTGTGACATCAGTACCAGCAAAAAGCATGAAGACAGGAGGGTCCCAACCTGAGTGATGTAGCCCCACACTGATCACTTTGTGTCCCGTTCATTCATAATTTTCCACCTAATGTGGCATTTGTGGAATGGAAGTGATTGAAGATACAAATCCTGAAAGTTTGACTAGTTAACAAAAAAATGCACCGTGCACTAATTATTTCCTGAGCAATAATACGTGATCTGCTGACCAATCAGTCGCGGAGGTTCAGACAGCGGGGTTATAGTGCGTAGCGGAAACCGACCTCGTGGTACAGTAACCCGTCTAAGTGGGACACTGAAAAATGTCACCCATATTGCTGACAGAAGCAGCACAGAAAGCAAACGGTCTTAACTGATTACGGAAGCGTGGCCTGTAGCCTCATGCGGAGCTTTAGGCCACCTGGGGACCAATCTGGATAAACACACAGAGGGTGCATAATAGGGAAAGGGAGCTTAGGACAATGAACAATGTTCTGGTGTCAAACAGCTGCGAGCTAAGGAAGGAAAGCAGCGTATAACACAGGTAGGGCTCCCAGCATGCACATTAAAACAGCTGCATCCACGACTCTGGCCCCCGACTGGGTATTTAGATGGAAGGAAGAATGGATTTCCATGCAACGAGTAAATTCTTCAAAACAACAGGTGAAACTGACATGAGGGTTAACAAAAGGCGCCAACAGCTGTGAACAATGGCCACCAAAGCGAACCCTAACCCCATCTGCACTTGGGACGGACGGCTGTGTACAGCGGCCACCAAAGCAGAACCCTAACCCTAACCACATCTGCACTCGGGACGGACGGCTGTGAACAGTGGCCACCAAAGCAGAACCCTAACCCTAACCTAGGGCTGGACGATATGGCAAAAATTTATATTGCGATATATTTCTTAATTTTGGTCAATACGATATAATTCCGATATCGATATGGATAATATTAAAAAGCCTCAGGATTTATTTGTATTTAGCCTTTACAAACAAGAAATGTGAAATAAACTATTAAATAAATAAAACTCTCAGACTCAGCTTATTAACAATAATATATTTCCATTTAAACTAGAACAGGCTGATTATTCATATAAATTGAAACAACAAAC
>JAODKM010000058.1:24027890-24041685 GCA_026780845.1 Petrocephalus sullivani
TTATACGGTGAGTATATCCCAAACTCTTTATTTTACCTGGAAAAGTTGGGGGTCGTCTTATACGCCGGAAAATACGTCATTCAAGTGTATATCGAAATATCGGAAATGTGCTTAAACATCGCAGCACCATTATTGAAAAAAAATTCTATCGCGATATATATTGATATCGAATTATTGTCCAGCCCTACCCTAACCCTAACCCTAACCCAAACCCCATCTGCACTCAGGACGGACGGCTGTGAACAGCGGCCACCAAAGCAGAACCCTAACCCTAACCCCATCTGCACTCGGGACGGACAGCTATGAACAGCGGCCACCAAAGTGGAACCCTAACCCTAACCCAAACCCCATCTGCACTCGGGACGGACGGCTGTGAACAGCGGCCACCAAAGCGGAACCCTAACCCCATCTGCACTCGGGACGGACAGCTATGAACAGCGGCCACCAAAGCGGAACCCAAACCCTAACCCCATCTGCACTCGGGACGGATGGCTGTGTACAGCAGTCACCAAAGCGGAACCCTTACCCTAACCCAAACCCCATCTGCACTCAGGACGGACGGCTGTGAACAGCGGCCACCAAAGTGAAACCAGCCCCATCTGCACTCGGGACAGACAGCTGAATTGTGTCAGAGAAAAATAAAAACTGTGCTTCTGGACCCTCGAAAGGAGATTTTTTTAAGATTGACCGTTACGGCTTAGTGCCAACCGTGCACCTCCCCCCATCTCAAATGAATGATGTTTATTGTAATATATGAGTGGAGAACATAATCACACCTCCACAGCGTACATGCCATCCTCGGCATCGTGACTTCACGCATTTAAAAATGAAAAGCAAAGGCCAGCTGGGTGTTGTAAGACTTCCTGTCTGTAGCTGCCATCTATTAATATCCCATCCCTGCCGCTAGACAGATAACACAGCACACTCACTCCACTACTGCCCTTATCGTCTGCAGGACGGCTCTCCTGCTTCTCCTTCACAGGGATGTGGACGCCGGACACATGAAAATGAATGGATCTAGATGCAAACTGATTTGCCGCCAGATCTTTTTTCCAGCTCCACAGGTCCGGGAGGGCAGATTAAACATCCTCTGGGCACACACACCGCTTCATTCTACACAAGCTCATCGGGTTTGGGGTCAGCAATGGCGATGTAGAAGGGCTGAGCAGAGTGTACCAGTTTTTTGCTCTAGCAAAGGAATTATTTGGATACTAGATTACCTCATCTAGGATTTCAGCTGTAAACCGGCTGCTGCATGATGTCACACTTCATGGAACCACATCAACTTAACCACTTAACACTGAAAACACGATGGTGGTACCAACTGTCCTGCCGACGAGCGTCTCGTTTTGCTAAAATAAATGTTGATTTTGGATTACAGAAAATGCTCCAGTCCAAACAAACATACGGCCATCCAAACGAACATAGAAGGCATCATGGAAAAAGACATTTTTTATGGCATGTACATGCAGTCCCTGTGATGGGCTGGTGCCTCCTCCAGGGTCATTCCCCTCTGTGTGCCCACTGCTTCCGTGATGGGCTCTGCGGCCCTGCACAGGAGGAATGGATGGATGGATGGATGATGGATGGATGGATATAACACAGAACTACCACTACAGGGAAGCAAACAATGGAATTAGCCTGACATTTATGAAATGTCATAAAGTGCCATTACGTATGCCCCTCCCCTGTAAAGCAACCAGCCAATGAACTCCATGACACAAGGCAACATGGGAAGTCGTGGGGACCTATGGGGAGCCGTGAGGTGATCAGGCCTCAATACAGTGGAATGAGTCCTCAATCCGGAGACCCGCGAGCTTTGTGTCCTGCTTGAGAAGGCACCAGCCCTCCCGCCACGCCGCCTCCTGCTGGTTTGCGCGTACGCGAGCCTCCCCCTCGGAGTCTGGCTCCATCTACCCATATAGTGGCCATGTCGTGCATTTGCACAAAGTTGTTTAACAAATGAGTCCTTAATCTCTGACATCTGAAATTGCAGACGCTGGTCCAAACTGGTGCAGCAATGAAGCATGATGCTTGAGACCAGAGACAGAGGACACAGAAACGGCACCGCGGCAAACATGCGGGTGCAATGCAGCGGGCGGACTGCAGCGAGAACCTTAAAGCTATTCCCGACCACAAATCATGCGTGAACAAGGCATTCCTCACATAAATATGAAGCCATGTTGGCTGCTCTCTTAAGCAACAGCTAGAGCCAAGTGGGAGACGGTCACCTTCTAAGCCTGCGGGGGGCCGGCTGCAGACTTGGGGGCACTGAATAGGGGACAAAATTGCGGAAGACAGAGAGAGGAGTCCTGCTGACAGCTGGCGTGTGGCCAGAGAGGGTTGTAAAGCAGAGGAGGGCTCTGGCCGGAAGCTGACTCAGCGATTTCACAGGACGGGCCACAGAGTGGATCGATCACAGACAAATCCCAAACCAGGCCTCCGAACACGACGGAGACACCTCCAAGCCCTTCTAATCACAACAGGGAATTAAAGACCCTTGATGTCCTGTAAAAACCTGCTTTCGTGTGCCCGGTTCAGCTGGGTAGTTTCGCAGCTAAGTGACATCCTATTAAAACGTAAGAAAACATTTTCCCGGGCCAGTCCGGAAAGCGAAATCACAGTTTTAACCAGGATGTGGCTGTAAGAGGGGCTGGCATCAGTCAAAAGTGATGGAAGGGAAGCGAGGGGGGGCGGGGGGGTGAGGGAGGGGGGGGTAACGAATGCGAGCAGATGTCTGTAAGGTGAGAAACTCCATTGGCGTCGACTGACAGGTGGACAGACTAAGCTGCTGCTCTCGGGGGAAGAAAACCCTTTGCAGGAGATCACCAACCAGGACAAGAACAGCCCCTTGGCCTACAGTCACTTGTACATCGCTTTGGACAAAAGGGTCTACCAAATAAACAAATAAATTTAAATGTATCATACTGGCAAATCAGGTAAAGAGTAACACCCCCCCCAATGTCCATACACACAGAACCTGCATTATCTGAACCAATTCTCACATTGCATGGCCATGCAGACCATGGCACACTGCAGACAGCGATAAACAGCGTTAAGTTTGCAACCAGGGCAAGAGAAGATGTGCTGTCAGAATAGGCGCGATGCAATTTGTACACCAACAAGACCTGCGTGCGGTTTACGGTCAGGCAGAAGAAGGCCAGCTCATGGAGATAATGAATAATTAACACTCCAGCAGCCACGGCTGCGGGGCAACAGAGAAGTTCCTGTGGCCCTTTACAAAAATCTTAGACAGTCAATCTATTATATCCTTGAGCTACACTTAGAGGACAGACTCCCCAGTGCAACACAGAGAAACTAAACTCATTGGCAGCTGTCAACTAAGTAAACCGGGCCAATTTGATTCAAACGTACATCCCAGTGACCAGCCGAAATCTGCTTCTCCCTCAGTTCAGGCAACAGGCAGAAAAGGGATTTTTGGATGCAGCAGTATTAGTGATACGGCTGAGATTTAAAGGCTGTTGGGGCTGCACCCCCTCCCCTATTTCAGGAAGGAATCATGGGCCAGGAAAAGTACAAAGACTGTGTTAGTCAAGAGCAGAGACAGCTGATAGGGCTGAGGGCTGGTGGTCCGAATTCCTTTGCAAGGCAGAGATTAGGGTGACAGCGACTTTCCGGTTCGCTCTGGGCGTCTGGGGCTCCATTGGGCTAAATAATCGCACACACGCCTGTTATCGGGACAGATACGAGGAAGCCCGATTATAACGATCTGCTGTCGTGAGATCGGGAAGGAATGTGCGCGCAGGCTGCGAAAATCCAGTTTACACGGGTGGATCGCTGATAATTAAGCCAGGTCGCTGCTGTTAGTGTCGTGCCTAACATGTAAGCCCGCTCCCGAGATATACAAATATAGGAGATATTAATGAATAAACCCATAAAGCAACCTTTGCTTTTTAAACCTGCATGAAGGAAGGTGTCCAGTTAAAATCCGATGTGTATATTAATAAATAAGGTTTTGGTACAGTTAAACGCCACGTTCAGAAGACAAATATAATAATATACAATAATATACAAATATAGATAACATCTAAATTGCTTTTCAACGCAATTCGTTTGTAGTGCTGTACTGGAATATAAGAAGACGAAGTATATATTATGTACATTTGGTCAAACTTTGATGAATAAAGTATATCTAGCTAAGAAGCTAAGCTAATATTGGCAATCGATACCTGCCTCATCCTGCAACCCTGCTGCCCTTCTAGATATGCGGTTTTACTTGGTCATTTGTCTCGTCTAAAATCTCTGCTCGTCTCTGACTTACACTCTACGGGCGCAACAATTAGGGATGGAGCAGCATAACCATTACTAATGGGAAAGCCAAAGGGTAGTAATTTTACAGGCGGCAATACCGGCAGACAAATACATGCTTTCACATGGTACTGTGGCCAAAAACGCTTTAATTAGCTGACTAGCAATAGCCAAATAATAACGAGTTAACTGCGGTGCTGGTAAATGACCGGGGGTCGGTGATTTTTACCTCTGCTGCGCTCCGTCTGCATGGTCGTCACGCCGCCGGCATTCGGAGACAACGAAGCCGCGATGCCGCTCATCGACATTTATGTGAAATGTTACAGTAACGCGTCGGCCGGCTCGGCTCCGCTCGGCTCAGATCGGCTACACTCGGCTATCTCCCGTCTCCCGCTGACCTCCAATCCGTTCACCGAATAAAAGCGAGCTCCGTTCGTGCTTCTTGCCGACATGATTTGTATATAGGCGCACGTCCATTCACCTAACCGAATATTTCTTAAAAATAAATATTCTCTTATTGTGTATATGGTCACTAATGTGATAAGGAAGATTATCTTGATATATAGGTTACATTTTTCGGAATAGTCGACATCTGTAATGAATTGTATTTAATTGCCGATTATGCCTAATTCGTATATTAATAACTGAAATAGCAATTTTAAGCAAATATGATAGTTGCCTATATATGATGCATATATGACGGTTTATTTATGTCTAACTGTAAGAGAGGGCCGCCTTGCCGATTTTCGCATAGGAAAAAAATATGATTTTGTTTATCAAATTAATTTACCAAAAGTCTTCCCATTTACATGCAATTTTAAATATCAAATGCCCGCGATTGTCGTTTATTTATACGTGTTTTCATGAAAAGATGTCTGTGGCACGACACTGGGTAATAATTTGGTGACGATTGTGGAAGAGCTTGTTGTATGTACACTAGGTATTTGTATGCTTAACTTTTCATTTGCATTCATTTTGTATTTACTTAAGCTCTCTGTAAACATGGAGTAGCAGTAATACTAAAATATTCTTATATCGATGCATAAATCTTTAAATATCATCAACAATTAGTAAGACCGGAATTTCAAAATAATATGACAAAATTGTAGGCGTCGGGAAAATAATTGAATATTGGACAGTATTATGAAATATTGCTCATAAGAGAGCATATTAAAAATAGCAATACTACACTATTCGGCGGCTTCTGTGCGTAAGGAATCTTTGCAAATAAAATTCTTTGTCCTCGATGTTTCTACGGTTCTATAAAGGGCAGAATACAGTAATATGTTACTCTGCTGACCTCTATTGGGAGTGCCCTGGAATTACATGACCCGCAAATGCAGTAGAATAGGTACTATCAGTATCCATCTGTCATCCTTACCAGGTCTAAAGTTTATGAATAGTAACAATAATAATAATAATAATAATAATAATAATAATCCAGGAGACCATAGAGGCCTAGACGGCATTCCTTTACGGTCCTCATCTTTTTTCTAAGCATTATGATCTTTTGCAATGCACTCTGCCTTCTCCTAATACGTCCAAAATGACTGAGCTTTAGCCTTGTTGCAAAGACATGGAAGGGTGTATGTAATGACGGGAAAGGATTTTATGGAGCATTATCAGGGCAGTGGTATAGCTTGGTAATTGTGACAACAGGTGTACTGAATCAAGGATAACTCTCATTTTTATTCTAGTACCAAGTTAAGAGAATGCCCGTCACAGATGCCGACTGCCAGTAAATCTCATGATGACAAATTTCCAATGACAGAAGAAAGTAAGTAAAATGAATGGTTAAGCTACCGGATAATCTAAACAGTTATTTTTCCCCCTCATATTTGGTTGTTTATAACATCAGGGTTTCACAAAACGGTGCCGTCACCTTCTGTTGGACATGAGGGACATGCTGTGAAATCAGGATAGGAAGCTGTGGGTGGAGGAGAGAGGAAATTTACCTGAAGTCCAAATGGACAGCATTGTATGACTTTGAACAGGAGTTGCAAGATGACAGAATAAAGCAGATATGGATAAGACAAACATATACATTTTATTCCATGAAGATTAGCAAATCATATCAATTGTTGAAAAGTCAGTACTAGTGGAATTTGGATTAATAGTGTATCACATATTTTTCTTGCCCACCCTAATTCTGACATTATTGATGATTTTTTGTTATCGGTGTTGTTATTCACTGCCACTTAATGCATTAAATTGGATTCAAGAATTTATGAATTGAAACAGTGTGATGTAAACTTGTATCAGTTCATGATTTACATGACAATTTGCATTGCAATTCTGCATATTTAAGCATATCTAGAGTAACATGATTGCCATTCTAGTCAGTGGTTCATATGCGGCTCCAAGGTTTATCTGGTGGCTTAATTTAAATTTGTTGTTTGAGTCGTAGAATCATACATCTGTAAATAATATTTAAAGCAAATTTGTAGAGGTCTCCATTACCTATTTATCCATTGTGATGGTAATAAAAATAATTTGTAAGTTCATATATGTGTACTTATATTCATAATTTTAAAAGGGTGCAAATATATAACTTTGCTCTATTGTTTATTAATTTAGAATGAACCCCACATCATTAATTAAAACAAAAACAGCACATTTCCTTAAAAAGCTCTGTACATTATGTTTTATTTCAGTTTAAGACGTGCTTGAAAATTGGTGGGGCTACTGTGAAAGACATGGTAAAGAATTTGACTAGCAGGTTTAGGTAAATGCCCCCATACCCGGGGCTGAATCCTCTTCTTGCCCCAGTTCCCCAACTACCCAACATGAAGGCTTGAGAAGCAGCATGTTAACCTACTAAGGACATTGTCTAATATAGTCTTTTAGAGAAGTTGGAGCTCTAAGTAAATGTATAATTGCAATAACTTTTTAAGAAACATCAGCAAAACTATTGTAAAGCCATTGTAATGAGCATGCAGAAACAGAGTGGCAATTCAGGCAAGTTTTAATTAAGTTCAAAGTACTTCAAGTAGTTCAGCTTTCAGCAGCTTTCATTGGATAGGAAAGGAAGAGTAACTGTGATATAAACTGAGAAATTAAAATCCATATAATATGAGGAACTCAACGTTCTATTTACCTTCTAATTTCATTTAAAGAAAGAAGGTAATAAAACAATAGTCGTGTCACACATTAATACATACAATTATTTTGACATAAATAAGATCAGTTACCTATCCTTATAGATCAAACTCTGGATACCACAGATAAACCATTCATTGCCTTTTGTTATTCAAGTGAAACAGGCCTTTATATTGTTTGTGATGTTTTTCATTGAAATAACTTGTTTTCTTCTAGATTCTTTACCACTGCACATATGTGCAAATTAAACATGAAGGGATCAAGAGGGGAGAAAGCGTCCTTCGAGAAGCCAGCTCTTTGCAAATTAATAATTGGCGAGTGATTGGTGAACAGCAATTTAAGTGATCATGTTTTTTATATCACAATAATGTTTGTAATAGATACATTTAAGTCCCTCATCTGAATTTGCAAACACTTCTGAACATTATTTCCTCACTTGATTCACAGTTTGGCAAATTGCCATGGAGTTACAGAAGCCTTGGTTCACGGCTTCATTGCTGACAGAATCAGAAATGCACCAAACCGTAAAGGAAGGCAGGAGTTGCATTAAATAATGTTACTGTAGCCCTTGTTGTTTTAATAAATATTATGCACTACATCTAGTTTTTATGTGCATCTCATTTAGCTGTTTTGATAAAACACGATAAGCATAATAAATATACAGTATTAGAATTAAACTGTTCTGTGAATGGTGTTTTTCTTTAATGTCTGCTTAGCACGGGAAAATGTAGGAATTTTAAACTTTGTAGAATTTATGTAGAACACAACACATATATTCCACGTGCCATATTTCCACATGCTGAAAAACTGCTTTTTCCACGTCTATTCCATGTGTTTGTGCCCAGTGGGTATGTACTATACGAAGGGGACAGCAATGCATCATCAATATGCTAAATCTGATTTAATTTTCATAACCACCAAATGTTTTTGTGATTTCTGCACTCCACATTTAATTAGTTCATTATGTGCATGTTAAAACTCAGGACAGACTTTTTAGCAAAATGAAAAACGTTTTTTATTATTGTAATGAACTCAATTTAGAAACGTAAAATCTGCATACATTATTGGAAAACAAATGTTTGAAACTTAAATTGCTCTTTTCAAGATACTTATTTAGAAACAACAAGAAAAAAATCACACAAGTGCACACAGTTATTTCTGAAAATTAAAGTAAACAAAGTGCAAATAACCAAACAAAAGCACAAACTACTCTTGGCTCTAATTCTCTTTTTCTCTGCCATGTCGACGCGCTACTCTCACTCAGCCACTGTCTGCTCGTGCTCACGCCGCTGAGTCACGTGACACTACGACAACAAACCACAGCAATGCAAGGGGGAGCAGGAGGAGTAAAGTGAGCTGCAAGATGCAGGCGGAGCAGTGTTTGTTCGCACAGATTTCTAGGTTTGGGAGTGCAGAGAAGAGAAATTGGAACAGTATCGATCCGATACCAATACAAACGTTGGTATCGATACTATTGATATTTGGATCAATCACCCACCCCTACCTTAAACCCAGGGGCTGTCTGAGCCTACTTACAAATACATGTTGCTATTTTTGTAAAATAAAAAAATGCCGTAAGAGTATCCATTCCTACCCCAGAAACATTGGGCACAAGGCTGGAAATCACATAATAGCCAATAAGGGCGGACACCGATACAGGATTCTAACCTATAACCTTGGAGTTGCGATGCAACAGTACAATCAATCGGGGACCCGCGGCGCCCGTACGTACACTTACACGCTCAGCCTCATAACGCATAACGGCAGTCTAATATCCTAATACTTTTTTTATCGTATAAATGTAGCCTATTTTGCGATTACTCTTTTACGTTCTTTACGGTAAAGTCCTTTGGCCCAAGAAATGACAGATTTCCATTTCCAAATTACGACAAATTACGGCGTATGTGATTGACAGTCGTTTAATCCAACCGCGACGTCCCAATGACCAGCTAGCCAATGGCATTAGAGAATGAACATCACTGGTTGGTGGGCGTGAGAATAACAGGAAATGAAACTTGCCAAAGACACTCCGTTAACGTTAACCTTTTTAAAGATTTAATTGAAAATGTGATAATCTCAAAATTTACGCTTTTTAGAGACTGACTCATAACTAGCTAGGTTGTTCTGCTAAATCGACGACTCATCAAATTACGGCAAGTAAATACGTATGCTTAGTAACGTACGTGTGCATTGCTAAACCTCAACATTACACTGATTCAGTAAATATACTTTTGAATTTTCTCCTTTTAAATGGTATGTAGTGTAATTCCTATCGATTTTCTATAGAGGATTAGTAATATTTGGTTAGCAAATGCTTTACGTTTCTACCGATTCAATGCTGTTAGCAGTAGCGAGCTAGTTTTGAAGTCAACTGCAAGACAATGGTTATATTTACCTGTGGACGTATGGAAAGCGTTAAACAATATGTGTACACATGTTATGCAACACAGATGTACAATGTGTTTCAATTTAAAGGTTCACTGACCAAATGGGGCCGCAAAAACTTACGATTGTATGTGTCTGAATGTATATTGATTGTGCTAGATGTAAGATGCTTTATTGTCATTGTGCAAGTACAAAACAATGAGATTGCGTTTGGTGCACGCCAGCAGATGCATATGAAACACTTTACAATAAATATACAGATATGTAATAAAATTACAATATGCACACACTATACACACACAGACTCCTGTACCTATCTAAATGGGGAGCGTCCATTCATTTCTATGGGAAAAACCCTAATTCCACAACACCCATAACCCCTACCCAGCCCTAACCTTAACCATAAGTAACCAACCCAAATCCAAGATTTTTGGCATTTTTACTTTTTGGATTGCATTCACAGATTTTTATAAAATTGAGGTTATCCAAGTGGGGACTTGAAAAAAGTAAGGAAGTTTCAGGTTTTACCATACTCTGGGGACATTTTGATCCCCAAATGTGGTCTATGCAAATCCACACACACTCATTGAGTAAGGTGCTTCTAAGTTGGTGGAATGAACCCATGAATGAGTGTGTATAAGGTGCAGTGCGTGGCTGTTCCACAGAGGTAGAATTACACAGTACTTTGAATATGCAGTATGTACGGAATATATGGTAGTTGAAAAACATAAACATGGATGTTGCATCAGATTGTTGAAGATGTGTAGATCAGTGCTAGAATAAGTGTGTCAACCGTTGTTTTCATGGTTGTTCCCTCCAGCCCAGCGCTGAATGACAATGTCTCTAGCACAGAGAGTGCTCCTCACCTGGATCTTCACCTTGGTCTTTCTCATCATGCTTGTTCTCAAGCTGGACGACAAGATCCGATGGAACTGGTTTCTGGTTTTCCTCCCCGTGTGGGTCTTTGACGTGATCCTTGTCATCATGCTGGTCGTCAAGATGGCTGGCCGCTGCAAATCGGGTCACGAGCCCCGTGATGGTCCCCAGGACCTGCGGAAGAAGTCCTGGTACCTGGTGGCGGTGTTGCTGAAGCTGGCCTTCTGTCTGGCTCTCTGCGCTCGGCTGGAACGCCTGGCGCAGATAAAGCTCTCCTATGTCTGCATCCCGCTCTGGGCATTGCTGTTGGGGGCTATGGCAGAGCTGGGTTACAACATCTTCCCCGACCGAAGGGACTAAGCCTTTAATTTATACCAGTGGCGGATGTGATTCCGTTTGGCCTGCGGCCCTCAGTGGGCGACTCCACTGCAGACAGCTGGGATTCTGCAAGGGGTCACCTTTGCACCTTTTTCAAGCTTGTTGGGTCTGCATGCAACCTGCAGGAGGTCATTTTAAGTGCACTGACTGGACAGCTTAGGGGATGATTCCTCAGATGGACTCTCATCCTTGCTCATTTGCTTAGGGAATCTTTTAAGCAAAACAATGTCATGTAATGCAGGTATGTAAGTGTTCCCAGACCCGGTTTACACAATCCACTGCAGACATTCATAACTTCCCATCCAGACTGAATGTGTTTGTTGGTAATTAATCATCTTGAAACTTTTGTCTTTAAAGTATTTGTCCTTCATTATTGAGTATTTTTGAACTGCTTGTAATGTATATATTTTTTTACTTTAAAGACAACCCATTTCTGTCCCCCACAGGGGTTGAGACTGCCTTTTATCATTTGTTCTGTGTTTAGTGTGTAGTTTGGTATTGATTGTGAGGCAGAGTTTTTTCATATGTGTAGAAATTAGACTTTTTATGGTTTGAATAAAATTTTGAAGGCTACAATTTTTGAAGTTCTACGAGTGCCGTTTGTGATCTGCCCGACATTTCCCAACACATGCACCGCCCGCATGTTTCGGCAGATGGCAGTGTAGAGCACACGTGCCACACGCCTTTAGTCAGGTTGACTCGCTGAAAACTATTAAAACTCAATTCGTTGCGTTTCTGTACTAAACCACCCTTCTGAAACAAAACTGGGCCCTTGTGCAGATGATGAACATAGTCACACTTACTAGAACTCTAAATTTCGCTGCTTGTCCCGCTTTCCCTGAAACTCATGTTCCGAACTAGCATGCTTTATGAGTGAAACTCACTTCCCCGTCCGTCACGGGGCTTTGCTGGCTCCAGGCTGGTACCAGCCAGGTCCCAGCCATCCACAGCTGGGTCTATAACAGCATAGCGGCTGCAGCAGCCGTGGTGGCCGAGGAGGTTGCGTCATGGGGACATTTGTTAGCAGACGTCTTCGTTGTTGACCTGGTAAGCAATTTTTCTTCCAGCTCTGTGAAGCGCTCTCCAGCAAAACAGGACTGTAAAAGAGATCGACTCTGCCTAGCACAGGGTTGTTTGTCCATGCATGCAACCATGTGGATATGACTGATAATCCTCAGTGGCATTTCAGAAGATCAACTTCGCAGCGAGCTCACCTTGTGTGTGTGAGAGAGACATTAGATGTTCCTGTTGGCTTTATAAACAAGGAGTAAATTTTCTAATGGCCACCATCAACCACTATGGCAGGAACATAACTTTTAAAGGCAGAGAAAGGAGAACTAAATGTGCGTTTTCTTAAAATAAACGGAAACTTTCACTTTCACAAAAACAAAAGGAGAAATGACGTTTGACATTTGATCAGTAAGAAAGTTATAGGTGAAGTGGTAAGAGCACACGGATGGAGGGGGCTAGATTTTACACACATTTCAACAGCACATTCTTTGGAGCATGAGTAGTGGCTCCAGCCTTCTGCTCGCGCAACTGGGGAGCCGCCTGCAGCCAGCGCGTGCTCACAGACTCGCTTTCTCCACCAGGTGTCGCTAGTGCGACAAGTGTGAACCGCAGCAGCTGCTGTGTGTGAAAAGACGCCGCATGTCACCACTCCACCTTCCAGGCGCGGCCCACCAGGTAACTTTGGTTATGTTACGTAAGCTAAGCTGCAGATAGCCCTCTTCTTTTGTATAACACACCATTAAAACCAGACGGCACTCACACCGGTGTCAGCTACACTATATAAAGCTGAACAGTACAAGGATTTAAAACGATCTCCTGTCAGTTTGCTCTGCTTATAGTGTTGAACGCAGAAAGACCACTTGTCCAGTCAAACTTGAACCACAAGCTTCACCTACTTGAGAAATTGCTATGGATCTATATTTTATGTAAATTATACATGTATAAATACATATATGCACACAAAATATTATGGTATAAATTATAGGATGCCCATCTTTCAATTATATACATACTTCTACAGTTAGATGAACAGCAGTCATAGACCATTTTGCTGCATTCAAGACAAGTTCTTCGGTCATGTGACCTACCTCTCTGTCCAATCAAATTCTGCATTGAGGGGCTCCATGTCACCTGTTTAAATGGAAAAACGCCCCAATGTTTCGAACCTTTATTAGGAGGTTCAAATTTAAGTATAAATCACACTACAAGTCCAAAAAAATATTTACACTACAGTGCTGACATTTAGAAATGAACAGAATAATGAATATAAATAAACTCTATGGAGGGTGAGGGAGTCATTTAAAGAACTGTCATAAAAACAACAAAACTGGTGTTTACGGCAGCTATAAGAACTTAAAAAATAGATTATGTGAGGAGCTGTTTGCTCGCCTAGGCAGTCAGCTTGAAGTGCTTGGACAGGGACCCCAAGGAATGTGTCCAGCTCCATGTGCTGTGCATCCACATGGTAACAGACCGACGCTCGTCCCGCTGGACTCACAACCCACACAACACCACTGGTCCTCTTTTTTTTTTGGGGGGGGGAGTTAATCTCTGGTATAAAAATCAGTATAAAAAGTCTTTATGCTGCTCATGCAGGGTTTGTTTTAAAGAGGTGGGGGGCCGTGTGTCCTGGGGAATGACCGGGGGCTTTGGGTGTGACATGTCCCGCTGCTTCTCGCTCCACCTTTGGGGGACGCTGACATGGGGCTTGTTTAAAGCAGTCCCACACCGAGGGGGGTTGGGGGGTTTGGGCTCATTCTCTGGCGGGGGTGCCAGG
>JAODKM010000058.1:24059246-24072788 GCA_026780845.1 Petrocephalus sullivani
CCGGCCCAGGGGGCCCTCCCACAGAAAAAAAAATTGCCAAGAAATAAAAAAAACGGGGGGCAGAAATTTAATGGCAAAACCCCGGGGGGGGGGGGGGGTGGGGAGGCGCCAACTCAGCAAAGGTGTAACGCCGTTCAGTGCCAGGTCCATAGGGAGGCGCCGTCAGAGGTCACCCGAAAGCCACAGAAAACACTCAGTGCCAAAACACACACAAAAAAAAAACAAACAAACGGGCACGAAAACTTCACACCCAGCATATGTTCAGCACGGAGTCAACACCTTTCATTTACCATTAATTAGCATCTAATTATTCTAATTAAGAAGAGCACTGAAAAACAGCAGGAGCACTAACTGGATTCCCAATACGACCGAAACCATGCAGCCACAGGGGCGCCCACCCCACTGCCACACTACGGCCTCAAGCAAACCAGCCCGGGGGATTCCCAGAAGCAACATTCTTTCTCTGGGAGACACAAACTGCGCCAACCTGGGGAAGAACCTTTACACACTGAAATGGCCTTTGGTTCACTTGTTATCAGGCGGCTGGCTGGCAAAATCAACGCTAAGCTAATGGCACACGAGAGCCATCACAGGGACAAGGAGGTCCCTGGACCAGCACCACGCCACTGAGAGGCAAGTGATGCTTCGATGTAGCCATGCAGCGTTGTAATCGGCACGTCACCAAGCCCTCCAAAAACACCTCACTCTGACTCACCACACCAGAGAAAGGTAAAGCCTACCGGAAGACTCAACAACCTTTCACATAGCTCCCAGTCGACCCTACGAGTCCCATTTTCAGCATTTAAATCAGGAGTGGGTTCACCCTAGCGGAACGCCATGTGGGTGCAAGACCACAGCACAAACTTAACGGAGGTCTTATCACGGAGTGCTGACAACGCCGAGCGGCAATACAACTGCAGCGTGACGAGAAAATTAGCTGCAGCTAGGCATGTGGGGGGAAAAATAATGTCTTCCTGAGGCCAACAACAGAAGCTTACAACCCGTAAACTTCCAGCCCGTCTAGAGAAACATTAAATGAGGCTTCACATCTCCCCACCAAACGGTCAGGCTATGAATCAAGGCCTCACAAAGAATAATTTAGTCCAAAAGATTTATCTCAAATTTTACTCGATTTTAGCATAATGATACACTTAAAGCACCAATTTGTAGGGGTATTAAATCCATTAAAATGCAAATATAGAACATCTCCCGCATATAAAAGGAAAACTACTGACACTGATTCTTTAACATAATTATCTTTATCAGCAAATTTCAGAGCCCCAGCCAAGCAATGCAATCTAAGTTTGTGAGGAGACTGCATCAGCTATCCACAAAAAACTGTGGACGAGACATTTTCCAGAGGAACATTTCATCAGCGATGCCTACGTATGATGTTCATTATTTGGGCTGAATTTCATATAGTTGCTGGGCCTCTCTATTTTTAGGTTGCTCTTTTGCAGGTAATCACATGAGGTTATATGATTTCTGCTCGTCTGGCATGTTTGCAGCTTACTTCAGTTGACTGTGAAGATATTTTGTGTTTCCTTTTTACTGCGAGGGTCCTGTTTTACAGACAGGTTCCCAGCAGCGTTTGATAAATAAGGAAACTACCATTGTTCTTATAAGCCTGCAGTTTGCAACTTTGCACACCATGGCTCATTTTTTTTTTTTTAAAAGATCCGAGTGATTTGCAAAATTCAGTTTCACAATTTTTTTTGGAATCCCAATAGCACTGTTAACCTAAATTTAATTATTTTCGTTTGTAAGTAGACTTATTGACTTTTACTGATTCAATAAGAATCACAGAATCTTGAGTTATCTTAAAATCTTAAGCAGATTTTTGTGTTGCATGATGCAGGGAGACAGACTTGGACGACATGTGTAAGGTTACGAGCAGCCGTGACAGAACAGGCAACGTCGACATGTTCGGGTCCGTGACGTGCGGGCTCAATGATTAAGGGTGCACAAGTAACGTGTTACCGAATGTCTATTTACACATATACTTTCATAGAAAATTTTTAAATTTATATTCAAATAAATGACCAAGGTCAGACTTTCTCCAATTTTTAAATTTGATCAGCGGTCCAGCAAAGATCAACATCAAAAGGGGGTAGAGAAAGAAAAAGGGTATTCCCTCTCAGCCCCTCTTTAATGACACATGGTCTACGATGTTACCCTGCAGGTGAGCTGCTGATACCTACTGTTACTGCAGCTCACAACGCACAAATAAGACCTAGGGAGGAGTCACCATCGTCAAATATTCAAATACTCAAGAACACACAGCAAGAAAAAAAAAAAGTTGTAATGTTTCATCTGCATGTTGTGAAAAGGCAATTGAAAACTGAAAATGAATCAGTCTGCTTGCACAGATTAACACTAAAAGCTGGGTGTCTGAAGGAATTCATCCCAGAACTGTAATTCCATCAGGCAGAATTTTAAGCTTCAGTTATTTCACAAAACTCCTCCAATCACAAGAAAAAAAATAGCAGTATTAAACTTTCAACAGTTTAAACAGAACTACACGGAAGAGATTTACTTCTCAACAGATTACTGTGCCTTTATAATATATAGATGCAGATGTATATAGATGTATCACAACACACCCATGTAAAGCTCATTGGGATGACTGTTGTAAAAGGCACTATATAAAAATAAATTGAATACAGTAAGGATTTTAGCCATTAAAAAACACAGTATGATAGCACAGTCAATACAGAGTGGTTCTAAGAATATTTTCCATTGTAATGGTGGGAAAAATTGAACTGGGCGTGTCTTCTGTGAGGTATATCTACAACTTTGTACCAGCCAATGAAATCAATGAAAAAGCTGAACAGACACTTATAATGACGTCAGAGAATCAGTCTCCATGACAACTACATTTCTTAGAATGCCTACGGAATATTTTGGTCCAAGCCATGTTCAGAAAGAAAGACTGGGATATGAAAAGACATACCTTTCTGGAACAGCCTGATTTCCCCATTTTCCCTCTTAATTTCATTCATTACTTTGTGTTTCTTCTTCTCCTCTCTGTCTTTTTCCTTCTCCTTCTTCTTATCCTTTTCTTTGTCCCTGCCATTGTGGTCCGAAACTGAAAAAAAGATGATGCATATCCGCATTAAAATCAATAACATATAACACCCGACTAACTTAAGTGCCCCAGTGGCAATTATGCAGCGATGGGTGCATGCAAAAAGTCATATTGTTTAATAGATTGAAAGCACTGCAAATTCCAGCCATCAGTCTAGCTGGTTATCTTAGTCGGGGTCACGGGGTACTGCAAATTTTATTTGGGGAGAATATAGAAAAAACACAAACTATAAAACAATATTCCCACGAGGCAGGATAAGGCTAAATTAACTTAAATGTTTCGATGGCCAAGTTCTGTGTCTCCAACTGTACCGCAACACGCCAAAACTGCAACTTTACAATACCATGAAAATAATGTTTAATTTTAAATGACAATTCGTCTCTGAACGCTTCAAACTGTGATATTTGGAACACTTGCTTTGAGATCACATTCTATTTTTTTGGCCATATATCAGCACTGTCCACAACACGTTAACGAGATGATATCAGACACGAAACGCACGTAACGCATCTGCGGCCCGTCTCTTCACGTGGCCAAGCGTAGTTGCAATTTAGTCGCGCTGCTGGTGTTATTTGGGGGGCGTGGTGTGCAAAAAGAAAAGAAATAAATAAAGGCAAACGACATCGCGATTGAACATTGCTCAGCTGTCGGGTGCAACTTAACAAGCCCCTACAAGGAACTGGATTTAAAAGCGCGGATAAACAAATCCTAGACAGCAGATACGCCCACACGGCACCCGAAACGCTTCCGCGAACATTTGCTGCAATCTGCGGTCCGGTGGGGGGGCTGTGGGTCCATTGCATAAAAAAATCCGGCCACAGAATAACAAAAATCGCATCGATTAAACTGGCGAGCGGTAAACGCGTCGACCGGGGGGGTCAGGGCTCGGCGATCCCGGCGAAGGTCACGAACTCCGCGGCAAATTCGCGATAAATAGGCGGGGAGCCGCTGCCGAATAATCGGCCCGGTGCCGGACTCGGCGCGGCCGCATGTTCGCCGCTCCGCAGCGGAAGGAGAGCGCCCCCGTCGCGCAGCATACCTCCGCGCTACCGAGCAGCGTGCTTCCGCCCCCCCGTTACCTTTCTGCACCAACTTCAGCTCCCCGTTCTCCTTCTTCTCCCCGGAGCCGGACACGCTGTTTATTCCCGGCACGGGCTGGTGTTTCTTCTTCAGCTTCTCCTTCTCCTTCTCCCGCTTCTCCTTGGGCTTCTTCGGCTTCGGGTAGGGGGCGAGGAAGTCGCTCTGCTTGAACACCTTGTGCCGGGCCGCCGGGACGGCCGCGGCGGAGTGGCTCGCCTTGACGGGACCGATGCTCCATGCTGTCGCGCTGCCATAACTCTGCTTGCCCGCGCCGCCTCCCCCAGCTCCTCCGCCTTCCCCGTTTAGTTTCTTGGGTTTAAGGCTCTTCTCCTCGTTCCTAACTTTCTTGGGGGGTGGAGGGTGATGGTCGCGGGACGACTGCGGCCGAGCCTCCGCCGCGCCTTTATGCTCCTTGGGCTTCGAGAGCGGGCTTTTATTCGCCGCTGCGAAGTGAATGAAGCTCAGTGACTCCGCCGCCATCTTGGGGCTTTCTCTATTTACTCTCCCCGTCCTCTAGTGCTGTTTGTGTAAGAGGCAGAGGGAAGGGGCGGGGCCTCGGGCTGATTGACAGGCCTGGCGGCTTTGGGGCGGGGCCTCGGGCTGATTGACAGGCGAAGCCGCCGTCAGAAGGCGGGGCCAGAGGGCCTGTTCACGTGTCACGGAACGCGGGAAAGACGAGGCTGTACGGCTTAATGTAAACATAAACAGGACTAATAACGTGACGTTGTATGTAGATATGCAGTGAAACTGGAAATTTGGGCCTAAAGCAAATTATTTGACTAGTTATGACTGCTATAACGGTATACAGTTACATAATTATTAATATTAGGAATATTTCATATATGTTGTTTTTGAGATTTAATACGCTAGATTATAATATTAAATAATTACACAAGTTACTTAGCAGACGATATATTAAAGTCCATTCTAATACTGCTTTCTGATATGCTTTGCTGTTTTTACCACTAGTAACTATACTGGTTTTATTTCTGTTTCAGAAGTGCGGGTTATTTTGTGTAAAACTGACCCTCTTAATAATATGGAAAAATGTTCGCTGGGTTCCCCGTATTTGTACGTTGCTACATAATACAACGGAGACTTTTAACCCTTTGTCACGTTATGTAAATTGATGTTTCAAATGTTTATATTGGGTAACAAGTTCCACAGTGTAACGTAAGCAAGCAACTTCAGATGTATCATTAAGTGTCCAATATCGCTGCTTTGTAATTATTAGTTCAGTACAGTGTCTACTTTCTACAAGTTGATGACAAATAGCCTGCCGGAATGGTCCAGCCAAGGCCATTGTGTGGATAGTGAGGGAAAGACAGATGATCCTCCTCACTGGCAATTCTTTGGCAAATGTGTTGGTTCAGTGTCAAACTCTGTAGCTACTACCACATTACAGCATCTCCAATAGAGACACGGCCATGAATTCTTGTCAAGGATTTCAAAAGGTTACAAACGATGTTCGACAAATGTTGAGAATGACCAACAGCTCTATTTTTCCAGCAAGTTACTTCATTTCTTTTCTGCTGTTGTCAATATCTCATAGATCAATTCAAAAGGTGTCATACAGTACTGTATATCTGTGTGGCACATACAGACCGGACATTTAACTCCCCCAACAGGAGGCATTTTAATATTCTAATCGCCCATTTTTTTTCCCTATTGACAATCCCTTATGGGTAACAGTAACCCTGCACAATGCTGGCCAGTTTTACAATTTCACTCTGACAGTCTCAACAGCAATTACGTTGTCAGGTTGAGGGCTGATGTGTCTTGATTGACCTCTCAGACTTGGTTTATTCAAAGCACCGTCTGTGTCTATTAAACCGAGGCATAAAAATGGATGCAATGGTAGGCGAGGCTGCTGCTGGAACTATAGGGGAGTTGGTCCACAGCTTAACATGTTCATGAGTAAAACGGTAGATTTTCTCTGTGACAAAATAAGACTTTGAATAAGATTGTTACAAACAGATAAAATGTTTCAACTTTCATTGCTTGATACATTCTCTTCTTGCCCCAAACACGAGCAGGTTCTTCCCTTTCCCAAAACAGCCCAAGGCCCTGCAGTCCCAGTAGGGAATCGCTTCACCTCTACACTCACTAGGCTTTTCTAGCGGCCTCGATCCTAGGCAGAACGACGGCCCAGAAAGGAGACAACCATCTCAGCTCAGGCATGTTGAAAATGGTTCCTGTGGGGATTATCAAATGGATGGTGCTTCCAAAACATCCAGCTAAGTGTACACAGTTTAATGGTGCCCCCTGTAGAGATACATCCTGTCTTGTGTGTTATACAGCTTAGCAAACTGGCACGCAGAGTTTCTAGGCAAAGTAAATCAGTAGCTGTTGATTTATATGGAGTTGGACCATATACTGCCAGGCATTGGCAAGCATTCAAAAGACAAATCTGAGCTATGACTGGCCCCCCACCAAACAACACAGACGGGGGCTGGACTGGACTGGAACCTCCTACCACTGATATGGTGGGACAATGTGGCCCCACTGAGCCACGCCCTGCGACCCCACTGCCTACACCGAGGGGTCAGCAGAGGTCATCTGTGCAAAACCAGAACACGTCAGCTGCACACGTTGTCTGTGTTCTGCGGCATTCGTGAGCGCAACTGGTGAGCGGTGACAGAACAAAACACGCAAGAGGCTAGCACCACTGCCAACATTTGTTTTACTGAAGAAGTCGACTGGTTCCCATGTCATGACGGACTACTCTATGTGGGAGGGGGGATCGTCAGAGCTGAAAGCGGGAATCCCAGGATTCTCAGAAGGCACCGGTGGGTTCCAAGGCTAGCAGTACAGCAGGGTGAGAGGGGCATGGGGTGAAGGGCTAAAACCAGCACATTATACAAAAATAACCTTTAAGAGACGATTTACAAAAGGACAACATAAAAAGATTTGTTACAATCTTGATCCCATACTGTCTCAGCGAGGCTGGTCGCAACACATCCAGCAGTTTATATATTTATATATATATATATAAAAAAAAAACAAACACTAGACCAGAAGGGTGAATAATTTACAGTAAAAGATACAAAGGGTTCCTGATCATGCAAGGAATTTTTACATCTTCTGTTAACGAGACTATTTAGCAACAGTAGAATGTCAAATTGTATACCTACTTGCCCTGTACACTTATGAAATGCATAAAGAGCTATCAAGAAGTCGGAAAAAAAACAAAATAGTAGTGCAACATCCCAATGAATACATCTTACTGTATCAGATTAACACAAGACTAAGCAGAGGAGAGTAATTCAGATCCAGAGAGTTAAAGTCCAGACCAAGACTTTGTTTCAACCAACCAGTTGAGTCCTCTGACTATGACTCTTTATGCTCAACTGGTTGGTTGCAACAAAATCCTGGTCTGGACTTTTACTCTCTGGACCTGGACTACTTGCCACTGAGACTAAGTGTGATGTAAGGGGGGAAGAGGAGATTCTGGATTATTGTCCACATGTAGTCCTTTAAGTAAAAATAGAATAAGGCAGGTTAGAGGTCTCAGTGATATCTGGACTTAGCACCGGAGTAGGAAACCCCTGACAAGCAGCACAAGTACAGCAGGATATGGACCGTCGCGTGGTGGGAAAGATCGACACGCCGCTGGAGATGGCATCAGTTAGTAGGAAAAGGGCCGCGACTGCAGAATGGAATCCGAGAGACCGCATTCTTCCTAATACAGTGGCACTTGAAAATGTGGAGGCTTGGGGCTCTAGCCATCATGTCCATTCTGCAGGGGGGTTCCGGGGGCCTTTGGGTTTCAGGCAACGCTTGCCAATGTCTGCAAAAAAAAAAAACAAAAAAAAACATGAGCGATCCGATAGGGAAGATGGAAAGCTGTTGTGCACCTTGGCAGCTGTTTCAGTCACTTTTAGAGTTGAGTCTTAGGTTAAAAAAAATAAAGGGGTCAGACCAAACTGCTCCAGGAGGTTTACATCTGCCTGAAGGCTCAGCTTCTACCTGACTGAGAGGCTGGCAGAGGTGTTATTAGTCATCAGGACCGCCTACAGCTACACCTCCAACTATCCACATCTCAGCACTCAATGGCCAGTGACAGCAGACAGAATGTTCCTCCGGGGTCTCCAGAGGCACACCGCAAAAAACACAAAGGAAGCCTGTCCCGACAAGCAGAATGACAGTGAGGGACAGCAGTGCGTTACTTGCCGGGGGACTGAGCCAGAGCCGGGTCACAGGGACAGCAAATGGACTGGGGAAGTCGCTTACCTCTCTCTCTGGCTGGTGACACTGCTGCAGCCGTGTTCCTCCCCGTGTCGGCGAGGTGCACGTCTCCAGCCACACCAGTCTTCCTCCCGTCTTGGTCCCCAGTCAAATTGTCTAAGCCAAGAAGTAAGTAGTTGGCAGCAACCCAGCCATATGCAGTACTGGGTTATGTCATGTGACCCCAGTGAGCCAATGACATGCAGTGATTCGATTATAGTTTTATCAAGATTCCAAAGTGGAGCCGCATACCATTTCTCGCGTTCCGTGGCATCGGTAAGCCCTGCGAGGAGACGGGGAGATGATTAGGGCATTTTCTCTTCACGTGTCTTCACTGTACAACATCATTAATATTTCCCTATAGGCTTGGATCACATGTCCTCACCTCAGAGGACCTGGTTTCTGGGTCGGGCAGGGTCAGGGAGCCATCCCATTCCACCAAGCCCTCACACCTGGAGGCCTTCGGACCTGGGGGGTCATCTGAGGACACAGTACAGGTTGGTGGGTGTCCCATTACTGAAAGCTGGACACTCTCCCACCTACCCACCTCACAAAAATGTTCATTTTCAGGGACCCTATTGTCATGCAAGTAAATGCTGATCATTCCATAGATATGGCCAAAGAGGATTCCTAAAGTAGCTGAGCTCTGAAACAGAAGGCTGAAGTTCTAATCAGAGCCATGACATCTCACCACGACCCAAGCAGGGCAGGACAAAAACTGGACACTGTTCAACTATGGGAGGCATGGAGGAATCCAGTAGGCCAAGCATTCCAAGCTGGCCTGAAGAAATAAATTATATAGAAAAAAAACACCTTTCATTGCCTATTGACCAACAGCAAGAGCCATGTCTCCAGACAGCCATCATATCCCCTTAAACACTAAACAGTATCTATTCACATAGCACCCTCTGCCTGACAGGAATGCAGAGACACCTTCCATTTAACACAAACATTCAGCAGTGCTGTAGACATCAAGGCCTCAAGAGCAATAATGCATCTATTCACAAAGCCATGTTTTCAATTGCACCAGAGCAACACTCCTCAGCTTTGATGCATTCATATCCAACATGTATGTACAGATTACAATATGGTACATGTACGTAAGATCACAATTGAACTGCATGCTGTAGAATCTTTTAATGGACGTAAAATGATCCTAAACTTGCTGGATTCTTGTGAAAATCCGGCAAATTATGTAAAATGCATTTAAAGCGCATGTGTATGGCTTATTTATTTTCAGATATTTAGTCAAATGTGAGCTTAATCGTTTGCTGCTACCGCCTGAACGAAAATGTGAATGAAAATAAATACTTAAAAAAAGAGAATAATGAGAGAAGAGGGAGTAAAAAAAACGAACCGACGTTCGTCAGAGCACACCCGCTCTCAGCGGTAACACAGTCCAACTACAAGGCAGCTGTCAACAAAACCTGACATTTAAAACTGGCCAGCTTGGAATGTGTAAGAGAAAACTGCAGATATAATGTCAAATAATAAATATAGGTCTCGAAATTTACTTTTTATACGGTAAATCAAAATGCTGGCTTTGGCGCCCTCTTTTGGCAGTGGAGCGAACATCACATAAAGAGTCCATGCAGAACGCACCTGATGCCAAAATGAACGACTCGGGGGTTCTCAGAGGCAGTGGGGGAGGGGAGTCCTCACTCACGTCCCAGTCTGGACGAAGCAAAAATCAGCTGTTACTCAGCACACTGCTTCATGTGCAGGTGGGGGCGGCCCCTTCAGGCACCCGTGAGACGCACGTGCACACACGCATGCACAAACTGCACTCTGCTCAAGCCAGAGGGGGAACAAGCTGGCCCACAGGGCATCCATCTCAGCTCTGAAGCGGGGATGCGTTCATTTTTGCTCAAAACAGGAGAATGCTCATAGAAGAACATTCAAAAAGACTGGGTGCCACCCAGAAACGCCAGCCCCCATGCTCCAGTACAAACCGGGCAACAGAACCACACAGAACCAGCCCTGTTCATGCTGCCCGTGCCCCTGCCCCCCCCGAGTGAGACACCGTCATAGTGTACAGCCATAACGCACAGGCAGCCAATGTCTGAAGCTATTACCAACAGCAAATAAACACAAACATAACTGAGAGGCCAAACAGGACACAGGCATGCAAACATGCACACAAACAAAAGCCGTTCCCAGGGAAATATATGTAGATAGATCATGTACTTGGTGCGCAGTCATGGTGTTTCAATGGCGTATAAAGTGACCCAACCTCTGATGGCTAAGTTACCATTAGCGATGCCGGATTGCCTCTGGGACAATGCCCTTCTCCTGCATTCTCAGAAGACACCCGTCACGGCCCTGGTCACGTGACTTCAGCTCTTACGATGCAAATCAGCACATTTAACATCCCGAAGCTGACAGCATACATATTTCATTTAATTTCTCAGGTATAGTGCAAACACCTCAACGCAATATTAGCCGGGTCCAAAACAGCAAGAGCTTCGACTTTAAAGATCAGTGAGGGACAGTGCCCACACACAGCTGTCAGCCAAGCCCCATTCACTGACCCCAGATCAGTCAGCGCAAGACAGGAGCAGCAAGCAAGCCAGCCCCATTCACTGACCTGACAGCATTTCCCAGCATGCAAAGGCTGGTCCATTCACTGACCCCAAACCTGGCCACCAGAGATCGGAGCGGCATGCATTGTAGGGATATTACTGCACACCCCTGTGGTCGTTAGTAAAGGTGCTACTTACTTGATTCCACCTTCATGGGCAGTTTCTGCCCAGCAATGGACATGGGGGTGACCTTTCGCGGAGGTATGGGGTCCCCCGGGCTTGGGACAGTGACAGTAGCACTGGCAGTGGAGATGGAGGTAGACTTTCCGTGGCGTGCTGCCCTGGTGCCAGACGCGGAGGAGATGGGGGACGGGGTGGAAGATGAGGATGAGGAGGATGACGAAGAGCAGGAGGAAGTCACCCTGACAGCCTCGCCCTCGGAGTCTGAGTTATTCACGTGCAGCGGGTTGGTGAAGCACAGTGCAGTTCTGTGGGCGCTACTGTGGACCTGGGGAGCTGGAGAAGGTGCCTTCTCTGCAGGGGGTACACCCCCCCAGGCCGCCTGGGCCTTCTCGCGGAGTGGGAGATGATTGGGCCGGGCCAGGATGCCGGGGTCGCCCTCGGGCTGGCAGTCCTGGCTCGGGGCGAGGGCGGGCATGGACCCGACTGGGATCAACGGCGTGGCACTGAGACCTTGGGGCGCGCCGTTCCCCTCGAAGGTCCGCGGGCCCTCCCTGAGCAGAAGCTCCGGCCTGTGTTCCGATCGCTCCTCGGGGCTAGCCACGCCCTCCTCACGGTGCCCGGCCACGCCCTCGCCGCGGTGCTCAGCCACGCCCTCCTCATGGTGCCCGGCCACACCCTCCCTGCGGCGCTCGGCCACGCCCTCCTCGCAGCGCCCGGCCACGCCCTCCCCGCGGCGCCCGGCCACGCCCTCCTCGCGGCGCCTGGCCACGCCCCCAGGACCTTTGCTGTAGTTCTCGTTCAGGTCAGGACTCTGGCCCGACGGCGATGACATGACGTGCAGCACCGGCTTGGGGTGGTAGCGGTCGTTGTCCTGCCGCACGTCCGTGACGGTGGGGAAGGCGGAGGGGGGCGAGGGGGTGAGGATGGGCGGCACCGGCCGAGGTTCGGGAGCCTGCAGGATCTCCTCCTTCACGTCCCCCCCCATCTGGCAGCCACTGCCAGACAGATGGACGGAAAGCATTACTGACGAGGGTGTCCAATGCACAACGTTCTAATGCACAAAGATACAGTAACCTACAGAGCATCCCGACTTAAACATAACCGGCCTGAAAGCCGCTACAGGGCAAAATATTTCAGACACCCAAGCATCTGCAATAATACATATTGCCACAGGGTGGCAATTATCCGTGCCTTTAAAAGGCTATTAAGGTATAAATGTACACCCTGTCCACATACAATACAGGTGGTGACTTAAACAACTAGGCAGAGTAAAAGTACAACCCAGGCATAAGGGGCCCCCTCCCTATTTTATGGCTCTTCTGCCTTTGGGATGCAACGCCGCCTTCGACCAGAGAGGGCGCTTTCGGCAGCGTGACCCAGTTGGCAGCCAGGCCTTAGCCGGGCACCGATGCGCGTGACCCCAGGTTACGTAAAGCGATCAAAGGCGGCCTGGTCCCTCGGCTTCCTGGGACCGGGAGCGCCACATTGTTACGCGGGACACGGTGGGGC
The DNA here is from genome assembly GCA_026780845.1 of Petrocephalus sullivani. Classification (NCBI taxonomy): domain Eukaryota; kingdom Metazoa; phylum Chordata; class Actinopteri; order Osteoglossiformes; family Mormyridae; genus Petrocephalus; species Petrocephalus sullivani. Next base: position 24,071,856 of record JAODKM010000058.1, read on the forward strand.
CGTACCTGCGGATTCGGGGAGGCTTAGGGGGAGGGGAGTCCCAGCTCTCCTCATCAGAGTTCTGGCCCGTTTTCTCCGGGCTGCCTTCATCCTGAGGGAAAGAGGGGGGGGGGTATTTAAGTTTTGTTTTTCTCTCTATTGTCTCTATTGTGTTGTGGCCCAAGAGATTAGGTTGCTATGCTTGTAATGAAAAGGTTGCTGGTTCAAATCCCAGAACCACCAGAATGACTGGACAGTTGGGCCCTTAGTCGAGGCCCCTGACCCCCCAATACCACCAGGGACTACATTCAATTAAATGTTGCTTTGGACAAAAGCATCTGCTAAATAAATAACTTGTTATAGGAATAGTTACAGTAATACCAATACTGGGTAGAAGGCCATTTTAAGTACAAATTCCCTCTATTTTGCAGCTATTTATGGTCTCTCAACTGTGTGCCTTCCTTTTGCCACACACGAATATACACACACTCACACACAAATTATCAAGCCTATTAAGACTCTTCCTCTTTTTAATGCCCCGCCTCGTCTGAAACCCGTGTAGAAAGATGTTAGCAGACCTTCGCTGGGCTATGACTCATGGGCCCACTAACAGGACCGAGGGCGCGTGACGCAAAGCCCCCCGATCGCTGCATTCCCAGCTCCCAGCGGAAGCGCTTAATTTAACTTCACGTTAGCTTTAATCGGATTCTCCCTTTTGGCCAGCAAACTAAAAAAAGGCAAAATCACAAAGGAGGGACATTTGCGCAGCGGTGGGGGGTGCAGGGACTGAAAAACCCATCCACAACATTTCCGGGAACCAACTTGTACAGTTGTCTGACCTCTGAAGTTTACCCTAAATCCTAAAAATAATAACAATAGTAATGATTGAGAGCAGGGCCGACCCGGGGCGGGGGGGGGGGGGGGGGGGGGGGGTCGCGGGCTTCCTTCCCCCCC
>JAODKM010000058.1:24092154-24102483 GCA_026780845.1 Petrocephalus sullivani
TTGTCCAGGAGGCATCTGAGATAGATGCCAGTACCACCTCACCTGGCTCCTTTCAATGCAGAGGAGCTTTGAGCCCCTCCCGAATGTCCGAGCGCATCACCCTATCTCTAAGGCTGAGCCCAGACACCCTGTGAAGGAAACTCATTTCTGCAGCTTGTATCCGCGATCTCGTTCTTTCGGTCAAAGACCTCATGACCATAGGTGAGGGTCGGAACGTAGATCGACCGGTAAATCAAAAGCTTTGCCTTCCGACTCTTGGGATGCAAGTGAAGTTCTGCCAGAGGTGTGAGTTGACGATCTCCCAGACAAGGGACCCCACCAGAAGCTCCCAGCACACCCTCACTATGAATTTGGGTCTGCCAGATCGATATGGCGTCTTCCCCTGCCATCGGACCCAACAAACCACCAGGTGGTGGTCGGCTGACAGCTCAGCTCCTCCAAAAAACATATGGATGTAGATCTGACAATATGATTACAAAATCAACCATCGAGCTGCAGCTTGGGGTGCTTTGGTGCCAGGTGCATTTATGAACATCCTTATGCTCGTTATGGACAGACTGTGGTTAGCACAGGAGTCCAATAACTGATCACCACTCGGATTCTGATCGGGCAGGCAATTGCTCCCGATCACACCCTTCCTAGTTTCACTGTCATTACCCACGTGAGCTTAAAAGTCCCCCAGCAGAACAAGCCCCCCAGCACCCCCTCCAAGGTCACCAAGAAGGCCAGATGCTCTGAACTGGTCTTCCACGCATTCACCCATCCCCCACCTCAAAGTCGAACGGAGGCAACCCTCTTGTTCACTGGGGTGAAATCTAGTGTACTGGCACCAAAACAGGGGGCTGTAAGTACACATACCCCTGCCCACCGCCTGTCACCATGGGCAACTGCAGTCTGGCCCATCTCCATGTTACCCTGCCTGGATCCATGTTGCCCCGCCTGGTTTGGGGAGACCAGGGTCACGTCCTGGAGCCAGGCCTGGGGTTGGAGCTTGAAGACAAGGATGCCTGGTGGCCAGGCCTCCATTAATGGTACAGCCCAATGGAATACATGGTTCTGCCCTCCTGTGGGCCCGCCACCTGCTGTGGGCTGTGGCGGTCTGGGGAAATGTAGACAGGGGCCTCGATGGACAGACTGTCAGCTAATTCAGGACCAGAAAGTAAAAATCCAAACCAAGATTTTGTTTCAACCAACTAGTTGAATATAAAGATTGGTTGAAATAAAATCTTGGTCTGGATTTTTAGTTTTTGGACTTGAACTATCCATCTCTGAAAAGAACCAATGCTCAGATCCCAGTGAGCACAACAGATAGTCCACCAAAGGCAAATACTCTTTCTCAGACATTCTTAAGACAGGCTTAGGACACAGTGATGACCTGAAAAGATGCCATATTATTCTTTCCCAGAGATATGTATGAACTGTTCCCCAGCTGTTCTCAGAACATCCCTTCTTAGCCAAAAAGCTACCGCGAATTTTCCTAGCAACATTAAAGCGACTTGCCAAAAAGTAGTCATATAATTATATGATACTTCCTACAATATTTGCATTTATTTTATAACCCAATCCATTTATAACTCCTGTCTTTCTGATACTCGTTTCACTGCCCTGAAACTCCATTGATTTCCTCCTAGTGCTGTATACATGGGTGTTTTGCAAATTCCCTTAAAAGACACAAATATTAAGTGGCTATTCTTCTGCAAACTAAGCTCTAAATACCCAAAATGCAACTCTGATTGAAAAAGATTCAGAACAGTTCATTGCTGGTTTACACAACACAACATGAAAAAAAACGTTTCATTGGGTTGCATCAAGCTAATAACAGCAATCCAGCGAAATGTGTTCAAAATTTCTGAAATGCTCCTTGAGAAACAAATCGAAGCTCAGGGCCCGGAGCTCAAAATTTGCTGTGCGCTCTGGTGAGGGATTCACATCACACAACGAGAAAAGGGGAGAAGCCTTGGACGCCCGGCTGCAGCTTCTCCTTTCACAGATGACTGGAAACAGGTCAAGCAGACAAGGGAGCCAAGGAAATCTACTCAAGCTCTTTATGCAGACACAATGGCGCACTCGGGCGGAGACCGCTACCTCAGGTCTGAGCCGAGGGCACTGAGATGTTTTGCATTGCAAATTCGGTGAGGTTTATATTTACCGATAAAGCTTCTGCAATAAGAATAATCTCTCCCAAGCTCAGGCTAAGCAAACAGAATCAGTTGCTTGTTATTACATCATGCCAACGCGGCTTCAAGCAGCATTTCCATCAAGCGTTAAACGTTACTATTACGGTGTATGCTAACTGCAGGCTGTATGGTGCTTTGCTTTATCCCTTCATTTCTGAAATGCACACAGCCTGCGGGCTGGAGCAGCAATAAGATTCATGGCCTCCTGCCTAACTGCAGTCCACACAAGCATGCACCTCCAAATATATGTGCTAATTGTTTTGGTATATATATCCATCCATCCATCCACCCATCTTTTAACAGCTTTTCCTAGTCAGAGTGATGGAGTGTAGCATATGGGTTCCCCAACCCCAGGTCTGTGCACCAGTTCAGGTACTCCATATTCTTCTTGCTGAAGTTCTGTATGCTTCACATAATACTGTAAGCATCACCTGTCATTTCCATCATAAACTCTGAAGGAAAGGGATCTGAAGGAAAAAGAAAAAAAAACATACAACAAGTGGAAGTGGAATCTGACAGGATTTCAATAACAAGGATTTGCATCCATATAGGAATATTTCAGTTTCCTTATTTTGTCTCTTAATCTCCATGATTCTCTGCCGAAGGCCATGTCTGGCATCCAGCTGACTACACGGACTCCCAGGAAGCCGATGACAGTTAACATGTGTTCCTGCGATTTGCCATCCCGCCGCTCTGCTGTCGCTTCACGCCGCGAATCACATCGAGCGCTAAGTGGCACAGCTCCCACAGCTGGTGACAAGTAACTAGCTCACAGGCACCTGACAGGTCATCGAAACTGCAGAACACGACTCGCGCTGCGGAAACACCCTGAACAATCTGAAAACCTCCCTCCACCCGCAGGCCTGTTGCCAAAACAGCTCGAGAGCGCCGTGATCAGGACAGGCTTTCTAACCTCTAGCATTAGCAGCTTTCAGTTTAATGCAGATGAATTTCCTCTGACTTTTATTACACAGTTCTTGAAAAGAGTCTTTAGACTTATTTGGGAAGGCTGATGTACATAAACATCAAAATTTAAATTCAGACCCTACTCTGTCCCAAAAATATAAAAAGAACATTGTGCAAAAAATGTAAGGCATTAAATACGAAGGCTTGCATGTGCACAGCTATATACACGTGTGCAAGTCCGCTACTATACGTGTATTCGCATGTGTGTACATTAATAGGTGCATTCACGCCATAGGCGTGAACTTTTGTGTCTCTATATAAGTCACTATATCACATGGCGATTCCAGCCCCAGCACGTGTCGGTCCACGGAGCCCCCGCGGCGGGACCAGAGCACAGAGCAGCTGAGCTCCGGAATGTTCTCAGACAAGTCTCAACAGCTCTGCTGGGGAGGGGAGGCACGCTCCGAAAAAAAACAGCACTGCCCTGTCCTGCCATCTGCATCGTCATACCAACCAGCACTCTGGGATAAACACATTATGCAACCATAGGTCCGGGCCACATTCCTGCACAGGGTAGAGGTATCCAAACCAATTTTCTGCTTTATGTTTTCCCAATTTACATTTGCCAGCCTCTCTTTTGAATTCTGGGCTGCTGTCTGAGGTACTTGGAGGGTCATTGTATTATTTTTATACCCTTATTTTAACCTACATAATTCCTAGGAAAAGCCTTCGACTGCCATAAGCCGCAATCACCTATTTTAGATTCTTCAGATATCTTCTCTGAGGTCACAAGAAAAGATTCAGATGGTTCAGTGTTTCGAAACGCTGAGCCTGCTTCAAGGCAGCCCTTCCGTCTTTTTTGGTAAAACTCATTTAATGTTTCACCATTTTCTGCCTTCCAGCTCTAATTGTTTTTAAAAATCGTGAACAGCACACAAACTAATAACTCGAGAAACTCCAGCTGGCCAGAGCTGTAAAACAGTTCAGTGGCACGAAGCAAACTGCAAACTGGGAAACAAAAATCTGCTTTTCCCAAGTACCTGTGCAGGATTGTCACTTTGCCGAATAACAAGAGGGGGGCAGCCGGCAGGGCTGCCTGATTAATGCGCGCATCACTATCTCCGGGGCCGCGCGTGTGCCTGTAGCCTCTGACCGAGGCAGACACTGTGCACAGTGGGATTACACCTAAGCTGGGGCTTCTGGGTGTTTTGGCACGACCGGTGGCCATAAAGTGCGTCTGCTGGGACGCGTCTTCGTAAATAAAGAGCCGTCCCGCTCTTCCTGCCAGAGCTCAGGCGAGGTTGAACGCGTGGTGTTTTTTTTTTTTTTAACAGGATGAACGCTAACAAGACACCTGAGGGGGAATGTCAAACCAGTCACTCCTACGACTGTCTGCTCGGAATGCACCAGACCTAACAAGCTCCTTCTGTTCATATTCCATCATGCAGCCTTCTTGTAATCTACTATTTTTTCCCCAAAGTGATATACAATCCTTCTCTTTGTATATGTTTATAAAGCCGAACATTTCATTTAAATATTAAAGTAGTTTGTTCAGAAGCACAGTGTTACAATGGCATGGCCCTTCAAAGGACTCGCATTAGTATATTTTAATATGGTAAATTAGCAATTAAGCACACAATATCACATATGAATATAGCGAGATGAGCTGTACATTTGGTGCTAGGTCTGGCATTATAGATACATACGGGGGGGGGTGGAGTTTCCAAATTTAGGGAGACACCTGGTGGGGCCAACTCTCTGCTGCGGGGGTGTTGCTCTCTTAAGCTGGAGAATTACTGCAGAGGAACACATTCAGAACAGCTACCCCCGAGGTCAGGAAGCCAGACCCACCTTGCAATTTTGTCAGATATAGACCCATAAGTTTCATTACGGCCAGGCTGAATCTGTTTTATTTTTTTTTGTCTTTTACATCATCCAAACCTGGTCCTCCCAGGTCAAGAAACAATTCCCACTGACCTCTGACTGCAATAACAAACAATAAACCATGTTCATCAAAGGTGGTGAGAAACAACATCAAACAATGAGCGAGAACCGAAATTAAAGAAAATCGTTTACAACATGCAGGGGGAGTCAGTGACATTTGCATAAGAACATTAGCACTGCCAGCAAAGAAGATGATGGATCCAGCCTCGTATCTTTTTCATTGGACGCAAACTTAATGAAGAATAAAGGCATCTGTTCTCTTTGGACAACAGAACTAAATTCTCGCTGTGAAGAGGCCTGTCTTTATTAAGAGTAAATATCTGACAGTCAGTAGCCGGTAGTCTGGAGGCCTGAGTTTGTGTACTAAAGACTCAGTGGTGCTTACACTGCCATATGTGAAGAGAACAAAGACACTTTCTGGGAATGTAATCGTAATGATGGTAATTTTACGGTAAGAATGAGAGAAATCATATTATCTGGTTGGCAGCAGTACTAACTTTGCAGCTCAATGGTGTGATAGGTATTCTATGTTGAATACTATTAAACATGCCAATAAGTAAATTAACATGACAGCATCATCAAACTGTATTGAAACACATCTGAAGGAAATTATTAAATTATATTGTTGGTCTTCATTAAGCAGGTTTAGAATTGCGGATATAATACAACAATAATTTAAGTACTTGTTCATTTTACTATTATATGTCTACTATATTCCAAAGAGTAATGATTGCCGTTCAGTTCTTTGTGTAAAGGCCAGTAATATTTATAAATGGAAAGGTAGCATATATATATAACCGCCTCAGGTAATGGTTATAGTAACAATTCAAGCTGGAGCTGTAATATCTTTTTCTAACCTGACATTCATCCTGAATCTCCTTCCGTTTTAAAAATGCAGCTAACGCTCATCCCATAATTCTCTGATATGAGGATCCAGGCTGGAAAACTATGGGAAATCGCGCTTATACCGCCAATGCGAACCAAAAAATATAAATCAGGAGCGCTACCGTGTGGAGAAAAAGATTATAATAAATGACGTGCGAGTGACTGTTTGCAGTAGAAAGAAAGCTTGTTGCTGCCCAATCAGCTGAAATATTTTAAAATGCTGTATATGCTAAAATGTTTTATACCAGAACTGTACCTTGGCAGGTAGACCGAATTGTTTCAGCATTCTATTCTATTTTCAGCATGTCATGTTACAATGCATATAAAAATAAAAGTGATCTTTAAAAAATGCACTTTGTTTACACAAACGTTAATCAAAACCAAATATCAGGAAGTTCCCTTCAGCTCGAATTCCACACCTTTCGTCGCGTCCCCGTCAGGTGACAGAAGTAGCGACTGCATTCGAAATTCCGATCCCCGGGAGTGACGGCTGAGGCAGCCAATCGGAGCGCTGCGCTGCGCAGCGAGGCGGGACTTGGCTCGTGCTGCACCCCGTAATGCATGTCTGCTGTGGGCGAAGAGAGAAGTCGCTGGGAGGTTCCTTATGGAGCGCCGTACGTGTGCTTTGCACTTGCGTGAAAATTCGACACTATCAGTATTCGACTGAGCGTCAGAAAAAAAGACCACTATTATACCGCAATATTGCATTTCATGCTTACATGTGAATCGATTTATTTTTGACGTTTCCTCGTAGCATTCGTTAGCTCCCGCATTGCTGACAGCGCACTTGTGGCCAGGACACATACCCATATGCTTAGCTTAAGAAAAACTTTTGACCTCCAGAAAGATGTGTTCTCGCATATTTTGAGAAACGACAACTCGACGGGAAAAGCGAAAGGCGAGTACTGAAGTTAATACTTATTTGCGAAGTATAAGTCCCACTTCCGTCTTCGAATTTACATATGTAAATTCAAAATGGTTCGGGACGCGCACAAGCAAATTGTGGCTAACGGGCTCCATCCTGAGGTTTACTTACACAGGCAGTGATTTGATTTGGACGTGAGGTTTAATGCTTCGACTCTCCGTATGTAGAAGCAAACGGTAGGATCCACAACGTTGAGAGAGATGGGGGCGTCCTGTATTCCTGGAAAGTATGTCATCTTCTCGCAGTCCATTTAAAAGTGTTTTTATAGTGTATACTATCAGTATTACAAACTTCTTTTTGCGCTGTACACTTTCCCTAACAGGAAACGCCCGAGACGACCAGAATAGGAAAATACGATCTCAACACGAAGGAGCATAAGGTATGGGCTGATGGATATGTCACTCCCATGAGGACAATGAGGACACAGGGCATGACAGTAAATCACGTTTTATGTCTCCTGTCAGCTTCTCTATGTTTTTGATGAGGATGTGTTGGTCAGTAGCTGTTCAGTCAACAAGGAAGAGACTCTTCTGGGTAAGCACCTTCCCTGGGGATGAGCATTTTTCTCTGGGATAATAAAATGATTATGATTCTGATCCTGAGTCAGCCGTACCTGGATCAGACTGGCCCTGTTTGGTTTCTGTCGAGATTATGCCCACTGGCCTAGAGTCTTGTCATTTTCTGTTTTATACATAGACATATTTGTACGTGCTCGGAGGTTTAACAATCCATGGTCTTTTACAGCTGTCAGTCTGTCACAGAGGTCAAAGAAGGAGGGTCACCTGAGAGCTGGTACGTACTGTCACACTGGTAATGCCATAAATACGGTAATATGTTTCACACTGGAACTTCATCTTTTCAAAGTAGTGCAGGCAAAGCGATCAGCTTTGTTTATTATTTATAAACCTGAATACTCATCCCCATTTTTCTGTTTCTCAGCTCCAGAGTTTCTCACACTGCTTATCGAGATACAGCCGATAAACAACACTAAGGTTCTGAAGGCCGTGGACTGTACTGTCAGAGTGCAGGTACCAGATTTGTGGGATGGATCACAGCAAACCTCGAAAGCTTTTTTGCGTCAAACACTCTTGCTCTATCTCTTCACACAAGATATGTCAGTAGACATTTATAGCCCAGCCTGTAAAATTTTACTTATCACATCCAATAATGCCCTGTCTTAGTGTGTGAATATGACTGGTGTAAGACATTTAACTCATAGGCTAATTAGCTCTCAACATGTCGTGTCAGTGTACTTTTGTTACTTTAGCAATGTTTTTTTTAAATATTTCTGCATCAAGTTTCTGTATCCAGAGCCTGGGAAGAGATCAGTGACAGAGAGCCACCTGTTGCTGATGGTGGCAGATGGATGTAAGTGACGTTGTTGCTGTGGTTTCTTGTCACTTGCAGATTTTTCATTGTAATCCCTACACAGCTCTGCCCATTTATGCAGGAGAGCTTCTGGACAAATAGCATTAGTTTAGTACATCTCTGGCTATAAAAATGCTTATGCGTGCATGGTGTTTCTTCTCCCATCTTCCAGATGTTGAGCAGTTCCATATCCCCCTGACAAAACTCGAGGGCTACAGGGTGGTAAGTTGTCTGTGGCAGGAGCCTTAGCTGCAGTCTTCTTTTGCTAAAGTTTAATACCAGCCAAATATTGCGAAAAAGCTTCCTGATTCGGGCTGCGATTCAGTTTCGTTTCCTGTGGAATCTTGATGATTCCAAACATATGTTCTGTTTCAGGTGATTCAGAACCCAGAACGTCTGGCAAGAGATCGGGTTGCAGAGGAACTCTGTTGGGTACAGTGGGATGGAGAGACTCAAAGACTATTTCACATTGCCTCCAAGGTGTACAAATCCTTTCTATACAGCCTTAGTGCTGAGATCGGCACTGACCTTTAAAAAGCAGAGATGTCATACTCATTGTTCTTTATTTGTATGTTTCTGATCCTTCCTAATTCGTAGTTTCGGTTCCCTTTTTTCGTTGATGTTGCATTATTATCTTTATCCCTGTCTTTCTTTTATTCAGGAAAGGCCCATAGTAAAGTGTCTGCAGTTCTACCCCGACTGCAATTGTGAAACTGTGGTGAGTCTTGTCTATTTTGCCTCTACAAAAAAATGTCTTTAATTTCAAACTCTGACAGTCTAAACTCGGCAGCTCTAGAAAGAGGAATTAGTGATTCTTGTTACCGTTCACGCTCAGTTTTGGTTTGTGTTTCTTACCAAAGTTTGAGCTTCCTGTGGAGTTGGCTACCAGTCCCTCCGTGTCTATGAGGTAAATTCAGTTTTATGATCAGTTTTAACATTGCCCAACAAACGCTGGTCATTTGCTACATGAAATATTATGAAGGATAACATGAAGGTGTGATTTGAACAAACAGATTCCTGTACTGAAAATGAGCATAATTAATAATAAAAAGTAAAAAGTAAAACATGTAACTTTGATTTAGAAGTATAAGTCAGTATAGACTGTTCTGCAGTCTGATTTCTTGAGTTTTGCTTTTATGTGAATTTATGTTCAGATCTTGTGGCTTTTCTGACATAGCAACCTGTGTGTGACTTCTAGGTTTGTAAACCTGGGCTATGACCATTACAGAGGTAAAGGAGTGGAAGATGAGGGGTTGAACTTGGTCGTACTCACCAGCAAAACAGGTTAGCGCCGCCCCTCATCTTCGCACGTGGTGATGTCAGCTGTCGCCTGTAAATTTTAATGCCATATCACTGTTTTTGTTTTACTTTCACATCCGTCGCACACTCATTGACCTGGGTCATGAAACGTCCAGAAAGTAAGTGTCAGTGCTAAACAGCCAGTAATGTGGCTGGGTGCGTTCAAAGTGATGTGCAGATGGAAATCACCGCAAGCCGTTTCTGCCATGATCATTCACTGGTGAATTTAGATTCCAGAATCCCACCACTTTCCCTCTCATGTGATTGATTTTTATCTGAGTTGGTGCACCTCTTTAGGTGGGGGCTGGGTGATTGACGACATACTAACTTCATTCTGAAAACTTATTCCCAATGTTTAGTAATTTAGGGACAGGCGGGACATTACTTGACTGAAAATGAATTGATGTTTAGTCGTCTCTTGATTTTTTTCGGGGGGGGGGTTCCAGAAATGTCAAAGTTTTGTTATGAGTTTAATCCTGCCTTTACCCCCTTATAGGGAGCATGTGCGTGTGCTACAGTCAGCCTTTCAGTGCTAACGAGGACGTTACATACACGATCGCATTTGTGCACAGAGGTACGTTGTGTCTGATACCATCATATGTCCAGACATTATACCACAGGATACGATATTTTGATGCTTTCAAGAGCGACACTATTCCAGCATTCTTGAAATCTTGCCTTTAAAATTCACCAAGCAGAAGGAAGGCAGGTGGATCACACATTTTGTATGTCCAAAATACTGAAATATAGTGGGATGCAAAAGTTTGGGCAACCTTGTTAATCGTCATGATTTTCCTGTATAAATCGTAGGTTGTTACGATATAA
>JAODKM010000058.1:24106273-24117675 GCA_026780845.1 Petrocephalus sullivani
AAAATGACAACAGTGCCCAAATTTATGCACCTGCCTAATTTTGTTTAAACAATTATTGCACACGTTCTGTAAATCCAGTAATCTTCATTTCACTTCTCAAATATCACTGTGTGTGTCTCCTATATGGTATATTTAACTGACATTTTATTACCAACGATTTATACAGGAAAATCATGACGATTAACAAGGTTGCCCAAACTTTTGCATCCCACTGTATATTGTATTACGATAATAAACTCCACACCTGTCCACAGCCTAGTACGTCTCACTGAATAAGTGTATATAGAAATGTGTACTAGCTCAACGAATGCAATGGTATGCAAATGTAAAAGTGTACTATGTGAACAAGTGCACATTCTCTTCTTATAGGCTACAGTAGGACCTACACAGTGGCCCGAGAAGAAGGCTTTACCTTCAGCTCCAGTATACTCTTCTTTCAGCTGGGTGAGTAGGCTCTGCTTCCCGGGCACTGGTTCCCAGGACCTGGTTCTTTGGTTCCCGGGAAGATTTAAGGCACATATACAATCATCAAATGCACTATCACAGGGGTCGCCAACTCCGGTCCTGGAGGGTTGCTACCCAGGAGGTTTTCTGTCCTACTGGGCTTCTGATGAGCCACACCTGTTCCTGGGATTTACCTGAGAACAGGTGTGGCTCATTAGAAGCCAACTAGGACAGAAGACCTCCTGGGTAGTAGCCCTCCAGGACCGGAGTTGGTGACCCCTGCACAATAACAATAACACAGGTACTGAATGATGGCGGTCACACAGATGGCACTTTGGTTCCTGGGAACTGGTTCTCACCAGCAAGATTTCAAAATGCCAGAATAGTGTTGCTTTTGAAAACATCATAATATGGTATACTATGGTATAATGTTTGGACATATAATGGTATCAGACACCGCCCTAGCCTAGCTGTTGACCTGTGAAATTGACAACTTTGGTTCCCAGGATCTGGTTCCCGGGCATTGGTTCCCAGGCTCTGATTCCCGGGCATTGGTTCCCAGGCTCTGGTTCCTGGGGTCTGATTCCCAGGCATTGGTTCCCGGCCTCTGATTCCCAGGCTCTGGTTCCCGGGCTCTGATTCCCGGGCATTGGTTCCTGGGCTCTGATTCCTGGGCATTGGTTCCCGGGCTCTGATTCCCGGGCATTGGTTCCCGGGCTCTGATTCCCAGGCATAGGTTCCTGGGCTCTGATTCCCAGGTATAGGTTCCCGGGCTCTGATTCCCGGGCTCTGATCTGGGCATTGGTTCCTGGGCTCGAGTTCCTTACAGTTCGGCATTGTCAGCAGAAATTCTTGTTCCATGACTGTTGTCTGACTGACTGACTGCAGACTCGTGTTTTTCCCAGGATACTACATTGTAGTGTATTTGGCCGATTGCTTCCTGCACCTGATCAATGTCAGGCAGCAAGACCTACCGTGCTACAGCCTCTTTCTCTCAGGTGAAGCCAGATCACTTTCCCAAAACCCTTGTACATTTCATGGTGTATGTTTCCTTGTTTTTGTTCCATATAGAATGAGGTTATACAGCATTAATAGAGAGGATGCGCATAAAGCTTAATTGTGTCTCCGTAGGTGCTTAAGAGTGCACTCACACTGGTGTATTCTTCATGTTTATAGAGCATATGGTTGTAAATCACCTGCTTCTCTGACAGAGCCAGGACATTCTGGCACATTATAACTGTGTCTTTTGGGCCTTCAGGTGCCAGTGCCAGGTTGGGTCCACTGCCCCCAGGCTGCCTGGTTCTAACCTTTCCTTGGGCCACCTTTCTGGATCCACACATGGGACACATGTACTGGGCTGACCTTAGCATTCCAGTCTTATTGCAGCTACTACGGCAGACTGGCCCGGATGCTCGACGGTTAGCGGTGCTGCATTGCCTGCTGGGATACATGGGCCCCGACTCTGAGATGGAAAGGCAGGTAAGGTCGAGCAGAAGGTCAGTTCTGTGTGGGTTTCTGTCTGGAGCCGTGGTTAAAAAAAAGAATGATGGTAAAACCACGGTGTCATCTGTGAATGGCTGCTTTATGGTTGCAGCCTCCAGCAGACCCAGGTAAGTTTTAGTACGCTGCCCGGGCATGACAGGACATAGTCCGTTCAAGCGGCTCGTTGTTCTACACAGGTCGTAGAGTGGATTTGTGAGAGTGTGATGCCCCTCGAAACCTTTGATCAGATCCAGGAGTTCATCCTGGGTGAGCAACCGGAGCGTCCCAATGACTTCCTCTGGCAGCATCGTTTGATTATTGTCGTAGAGTCTTTAAGATAAGTGCTCTTGCTCATCTGCACTATCGACAACAGCCTCGCTGTACAGGACAATTTACCAGCAGTCTCCAAGTCTGGACAGCGTTGAGGTTCTGCCATATTCATCTCTGTTTGAGAAGAAGGTGAGGGCTTGGCTTGAAGGGGTTAAGGTTTGATGTCTGTTCTCCGACCTTGCAACAGTTTCATTAATGCCCTTATTTGGCAGTAATTCGCAGATTAAATCAGTCACTCCAAGGTAACCTATTTTTAAAGTCTTTAAAGTACCCAATTGTAAAGTCTGTGGGTGACACGTCATATTTAAATCACACAGTCACACATCGAACAAAAATGGAGATTTGACTTAGCCCCGGGTAGGAAAAGTTAAGTGTTTTGTCTGAAATTGAAATCCATGAATGGCATTTGGCTGGATGCACCAAGCACCCATAAAATCCGTTTATACCTGCTCAGTGATTTTGCTCGAAATACCATTTAAAGCAGTGGATGCTTTCAGGACCTGTCTGATGGCCTGAAGCTCATTCCAGGGGTGAAGTTCACCTCTGACCTTCTTCCTCCACCTGTCTTCAGGGGAAAGGTGAGGTTTACCTGGGTTCAGCTTGTGCGTGCTTTTTTCTCCTTTGAAGTAGACCTGATATAGCTATTAAACTTTTTTTTAATTCATGAATTGCCATAAAACTGCTGTTTCATTTTAATTTTGTATTTTTTTTTATTGTTGGACAGAAACTTACAGGAATAAAACTGGAAACACAACTTTGAGTTCTAACCTTACACCACTTTAAGGATCTGTAACCACTGCACAGCTTCATTAACATCTTACACTTGGCTTTTGTGGTTCTGCATGGAAAGGCCCAGAATCTCCAGGGATACTGGGAAGAGCTGCACTGGAACATGGAGAGGATGAAGTACTTTGATGCTGTCCCAAACCCGCGGTTCAGAACCTCGGCAATACGGGCCGAATGGACCAGGCTACAGGACGAACTGGTGAGGGACTGGTGAACCTGTGTCACACTGCGGTGGGCCCATTGCATACAGCTAGATGTTAGCCTGACCATTTTTCTGACCATGTCTACCTAGGCTCTGCAAGGACATTTGTCCTGAATTTTGTCCATTCAAAAGTTAAATACAAAAAGATCACAAATGGGAAGGTTGCATGCCTTGTCTCTTTGCATGCAAACCAAGAGAAGATAACTGGAGACATTGGGTGTTTCTCTCATTTTCTTTGCCCCCAGAGGCCAGAGGGGAAGAAGCCTTCGCACCCTTTGCGTAACATAGAGGAAAACGCCAAGAAGTAGGTGGTGAGCAGCGTGTGGGGAATGAGGCATGTGTGCGGCAGAAGGGCCTCTCTGGTGCAGAGTTACTGCTGTAATCACTTCAGAACACTGAAGCGAATCCTCCAACCAAGAGCTGTCGAAATACATTGAAAAAGCACTGAGAGCGCTTGTCAGGATAATTGTACTTCCAGAACTGTATGGTGACGTCAGTGGGTGACATTTCTCAGAAAACATAGAATAAGTTCTTTACTTAGGGTGGTATCTGGGTGTGTATCCATGGTGATAAACGTTTATAATTCTGGGGGAAATTCCATCTTTTAACACAAATCTCTCTCACCTTGGTCCTGCAGAGTCTTATCTTTAGTGGACACCTGGCAGTTAGGTGAGACGCCTCTCCGGGGTATGCATTCCAGCACGGCGCACGCGGATACAGTTTGTCAGGCTAAAGTCTTTCAGTTCCTTTTTGTTTCAAAATGCTTATAGCAGCAGGAGGCATGATTTTTAAGGATATGAAGACTTGGTCTAGGGCCTGGACTATGTTTGAATGCCTAGAGAACACCCCTGTAGCATCATTGAGTACTTAAAAGTAGAATTTCCAACTAGCAAATAAACTGCAAATCACTTAAGCTGAGTAACTAAGTATGGGGTTGGGGGGTCCACAACACATATTTATTACTTATGAGATGGCTTCTTGTTTCTCAGATAAGAAGGTAGTTCCTCTGTTCCACAACGAAGATCACCAGCAGAGGGCACTGATAGGCCTGGTAAGTACTCTGGTTTACCCCAACAGTCCAAAAACATGCTGAGGATATTTGGAGTTACCCAGTTGCCAGTAGGTGTGCATGTGTGAGTGACTGGTGTGTGAGTGTGCCCTGCGATCCTGGGTTGTTCCCTGCCTTGCACCCATAGCCTGCAGGATAGACTCCGGACTCCAGTAGAACAGGTGGTTACAGAAAATGGATGGGTGGATGGATGGATTTCTGCAATGTGGTGTTCGAGAGGACTACTCAAATTAAGTTTTTTTTTATTTTTGCCATGTCGTTTATATTATCACAAAGTTTACTTCTTTTATTTAAGCTCTGATCATGCTTTTTTATCTTGCTGTTGCTGTTTTAGATGGTGGACAAAATGAGAGAACACATGAACAGACACTTACCCCGTCTAGGGAAGAAAAAGATCGAAAAGCTGGTTGTAAGCTACGTGGCTAAGCTGGTTAGTACTCTTCCATTGCCATAAGATAAGATACATTTTATTAATCCCAAGGGGATATTTTTGTTCCCACAGTGGCAGGGCATGTAAAGTGCAGGCAAAGATACATTTACTCTTCTGCGTCGGAACTACCTTGCTAAGGGTCTTAACCCCATACTTCTATCCTGTATCACGCTCCAGGTCTCCTCCCTGTCAGTGTTTATCATAAACACGATATTTATTCAGTGCAGAGACTGAATGCCGTCTCATGAGTGTAATAGCCGTAACATCCTGACTGTCTGCTGATGAAACGAGAGCATTTGTGATGTCATGCTGTGAGCGCAGCTGGGCTCTTTAAAAGGAAGCGACTGGCCCAACATCCGGGACAGATGGTAGAGACTGTAAATGGCCATGAGAAACGGGTCTGACACTGAAGTAACACCCATTTCCTCTGACTTCTGTGGAGGTGGAATAGAATAGAATCGTCTGTATATGTGTGTATTTGTGCTGCGTCTGTTTAGCCCAGACCTGCAAGGGATTAACCAATGGGATGTAAGGGCCTAGCCTGAGTCGCTTACAACATGTTGACCCCTGAACCCTTTCTCACCTAGTTGAAGCTGGTCAGGCACCTTCTGGAAACCTTATGGGGGAAGTACAAGCTGGAACTGGGGGTTCTGTCTGTGTAAGTCTGACAACCGGCTGCTGATGGGAGGGTGGGGGTGGCCTGTTGCCCTCAAACTGGTCTTTTTTGTAATTCTTCTTCGTGGATCTCTGTCCCAGGGCCCAGCAGGGCAGTGCGTCAGAGTGGGCCGTCTTCCATGTGATGACACGCATCCTGGAGGCCACGGCTGGGCTCTGCCTGCCCCTCCCCCCAGGTAAGATCACCATCCATTCACCCCCCACCCCCAATTGAAATCATCTGCTGAGATAATATGAGATGATAACTTCCACAAAGAGTAAATAGAGAAAACAGAGTGGGAGCCTGATAGGTGAGCATCCCATGGGTGCTAATCAAGCCTCGCACCTGTACATGTGCACAGGCATATGTTTATGGTACAGTCCCCCCTTTCACTCACTCAATCCAGACCAAGATTTTGTATCAATCAACCAGTTTCAACCAGACCTTGACTCTTTATACTCAACTGGTTGGTTAAACCAAAATCTTGGTCTAGATTGTTACATTCTGGACCTGAGCTATCTACTACCCACGATCCAGCTTTCTGCTGCTCTCTCAGTGCTTCACAATAAAGCCTGGCTCTCCTGCTGCAGGGTACCACTCCCTGCTGACCGTCCTGGGCATGCGCTGTCTCCCCCGGCACACCTTCATGCAGTACGTGGACCACGGCCTGCTGCAGCTGACCGAGCCCTTCGTCTTACGCCTCATGACAGGTAGGCCTCACTCTCACTAAAATACGTGTTATCTGTGCATATTTCTGCCATGTTCCTGTGATGGGTTGGCACCCCATCCTGGGTTATTTCCTGCCGTGTGCCTGTAGTTTCTGGGATAGGCTCCAGACCCTGGCTACCCTGCATAGGACATTGGGTATAGAAAATGGATAGATGGATGGATGGATGGCGTTTGCATGTTCCTCTGGGTACTTCACTTTCTCCCCACAGTCCAAAAACATGCTGAGGCTAACTGGAGTTACCAAATTGTCCATAAGTGTGCATGTGTGAGTGGATGGTGTGTGAGTGTGCCCTGCGATGGGTTTGGAGCCCCATCCTGGGCTGCTCCCTGCCTTGTGCCCTTAGCCTCTGGGATAGGCTCGGGACCCTGAATAAGTGGCTACAGAGAATGGATGGACGGATGGATTTCTGCAGTGTAGTGCTTGAGAGGGTTACACACACTTAGCTTTGTTTCGGCACGTTGTTTGTATTATTTATGACCAAGTTTACTTCTTTAATCTTAAGCTCTGAAAAATGCTTCATTTATTTATACTTTCACGAGGGTTTTAGTGTTTTTTGGGGAATGGCTGCATTTAATGCCTTTCCTCCAGGAAACCCTTGAAGCACACGTGCTAAGGGCACGCAAGGGTATGTGGAATAGCCCGAGATTTGATCTGAATTCCCTCACTGTGTGTGTGTGTGTTTTTTTTTTCCTTTTAATGGCAGACCTCGACAACAGCCCAGACAATGAGGAGCTAAAATTTAGCATCTTGAAGAGGCTTCCAGAGGTAATGTGTTTCATGTAAAACGGCAAAGGCAAACAAATCCTGAAATAAACCCATGTGTGTCTAATGCTTTTGTGCAATTGTAAATGCCTGATTAATGGACTTTTTTTGTTGTTTTTTTAAATGGGTGAGTGCTTTGCCAAGGTTTTTCTGGGTAAAGAATATCAGATTCCTTGTAAATGTGTACTCTTTTAAAAACTTGTCTAATCAGACATCTGTTTCGATTCTTATTGATATTAACTGTATCCCGATTGTCTGTTTTGCTAATTTTAATGTGTCGTAATGTTTCTTGTTTTTGGGCAGCACTTTGTCTGCTTCATGTCTGTGAAGGGCGCTTTATAAATAACGCTTAAATAAATACATTTAGTATCTGGTTATCTTCAGCATTTGGTTAAGGTTTATTCGACCTTTTCTATTCTTAAACTGGGGCTGATGGTGCCAGGTCTTCCATTACCAGGCTAGGTAGACGATCACGATGAGAGCGTGTTACGCAGTTCTGATCCTCCTGAGTGTGTTGCCTGTAGCCCATGGAGCAGAAGGTCTGTCAGCTCTGGGACCATCCCATCACTTCTGCCTGCATATCCAGGGGCTACGTCAAAGAACTGCTTGAAAAACGCAAGACCAAAGTAACTACTGTTGCCATCCACACTCTGTTTTTTTATTATTTATTTTATTGTTGTATAGAGCTGAAAAAAATGTTTGATGCTTTCCAGGGCACTACTTTAATGGACAGTGAGTCCAGCTGCTACCCAGAATTCCTGCCTCTCGCCTACTTGGCCAAAATTCTCTCCGATATAGAAAATCAAGGTACGCAGCACTTCCTGACGCATCCTCCCTAATATCACTTTGTTTGCTGAGTGCCTGTAAATGTGCTTCACAGCTCTGAACCCCTTTGAAGGGCAGGAGAATGTGGACGCCAAGTTTGTGGAGGAGACTGCACTGAAGCAGACCATGATTCTACTAGGTTTTGAGGACAAGTGAAGATGGAACTTCCAGGCAGCGGCACCAGCACAGGAAAACAATTTGGTCACTAGTCAGAGAAGAGGTGACACACCTTAGCATTGTGTAACTATGGGAACAAAAACTTTGCTTCATGAACCAGCTACAGAGAAACCACTTGACTCTCCTCATCTGTGCATGAATGGAAGTCAATTTGTCTACGTTGTTCAAAGCTGTCCCCAGAAGTTGCTTCCAAATTCAGATTTCCCACATGAAATCAGATTATGCGTCGTCTAGAATAACCAACTAGGAAAAAGGGATTTTTGTAACGCACCTAATATCTGTGCAATTTGCCACTAATTTAAACAGAAAGCTCTGTTGTGCTTTCATCCTTATTACAGCCATATTTCAGCATGCCTTGTGATTATTGTAAGTGTTCATTCTCCGTATTCAGTCGGCTGAACATGCCTCTGAGTGCTCCTGTAAAACGTGATCTCCCTGAACTTCTGAAATGCGTTTATTCCCGAGCCAATGAAAATGCAAGCCACTTCTCTGCAGGTATTTGCCCTACCCCCCCCCCCCCCCCGTGAGTGTCTGAGTGCATGCTGGCGGCTCGCCTTGGCTTCCTGACTCAGATCCCTTGTAAACGGTCATTCCAGCATTGCTTGATGTTGTTACTGGTGGAGCTGGAAAATGAGTGCAGGGAGTGAAGCCCCCCCCCTTTCCACCGTCATCATCAAAGACGGGAAATCAGGAGAATTAGATAAGTCAGAACACAATGCTTCTGGGAAAAGTGTATACTTAACACAGGAATGGGCGTGGCTCTCTGCCAGTGGGTGGGTCTAAGTCCTGATAGGGGTGTTGGTGGTGGTTGGTGTTTGGGTGGATGGGCCTATATCTCGATGGGCTTGGGTTCAGGCTTGCGGATGTGCCTCATGTTGCTGCCCAGCTCACTGGGCTTGAAGGGGGCCAGGGCTCCGTAAGGCCGGGGCAGGGGCAGCTCGGTGCCCTGGGGGAGGTAGGAGTTGGGCCGGGGCTCAGCTGTGGTGTACGTGCCGTCGGGGAGCTGGTTCAGGTGCTCCTCCTCCATGAGCTGTGAGAAGGCAGGGCGCAGATTTCAGAGCTCAAACGCTGGGAGGTACGGCTCAGAGGAAGGGCACCGTAAGGGTGATTCGTTACATGGGATGTATCCCAACATAATGTCGCAGTGACACAGTTTGTAATCTGGAGAGCATAACCTTGATCGTGTTGCTGCAACTGTCTGTAATTCATGTAAAAATTCTGTAGAGCTTCTTTCTTTCGATTAATTGAACATTCATCTGACAATCTGACCTTCCTCTCAGGATACAACAACAGTACTGTGAATTCTTTTTGAGATTACTAGCAATTCTTTTCAAACATGTTAACTGTGAAAGATGAATAAAAAAAGACAATGAGACTGCATGATTTGTGTCGCGACTGTTCCATAGCCATGCATGTGGCCTGTGGGCTCCTCCTCACCCTGGCCCTCTCCTGGAGAACTGCCTTGCAATGGTGCTTATCCCTCTGGGCACGCTGCCACTCCAGCTCCATGTCGGGTGAGGGCGGCAGGCCCTGTTCCAGCCGTCTGCAGCAGGAGTCCAGATGGCGTTCCTTGTTCCTCACCTCCTGCTGCAGGGCCATGGCGCCGGCCTGCTGCATGGACAGCTCCGACAGCAGCGCCATCATCTTCCGCGTGCTGTCTTTGATACGACCCTGCACCTTATTTACCTGTTATGGGGGAAAGGGATGGCCCCAACTCTTAGCACTTATGCTAAGAGATATGCGTTAGAGATGCTGACGAGTATGGAGAGGAGGCCCTACCTTCTTGGCTAGATCCAGGGTGTCCTGCTTGCCGTTCTCGGCTTTGGCCTGGATTCTCTCGCAGAGCCGGGATACCTGTTCGTACAGCAGCTCCTTCTCCAGCAGCTGCCTCTCCTGCTCTGCCAGACGTTCCTCCAGCTGACCAAAGAGGCAGTTTTAAAATGACTGAACATGAAACCACTGGTGCTCCATACTGGGTCATGGCATATTACCTAGGCTCCAGGAGAGCCAGTAACTGAATAACCTACAGAGGAACATGACCACGGTGACTATCATCATCATCATCATGATGAGGGAAGTCCAGACCTGCTCAATCTTTTTGGAGAGCTCTGCAGGCGTGGGGTCTTCTCCATCCAGGCTCCGAATGCGGGTCTCCTGGGCTGGGTCTGCCACAGCTTGCTCCAGTTCCTGCACCTGGTCTCTGCATTCTAGAAGCTGATAGAGATGATAGAGAAGGGAGGGAGGCTGAGAGTCCAGCATGACCAGAGCATCCTGGGTGTTGGACGGTCTCCTTCTCTTGATGTACTCAACTCTGGTATACATGGTATGCTATAGTGCCTCTGCTGGAGATCATTTTCATCTTATTACCAATCATCGTACTTACAGTATGGATCTTCATCAAAAACGTTTTCTGCATGGCTTACTCTTTCACAGATGGGTAAATCTACCAGGTGTTATTGTTCCATGAGCTACCCCAGGAGGGTAGGATATTTATCCTGGGATTTCACACAGACACTTACACTGCCCGACCCAAACATCTAATAATAATATTACAGATACATGCACAGAAGCCAGCATATGTTTTTCAACCTCAAAGAACAGATCATTTGCTGTCATAGTATCAAGCTAGGGGTATGGAATTGGACCCCGGGTCCTGGATATCCATGCCTAAGTGAGGCCTTGTGGAGACTGGACCAGTACAGCCTTGTCAGAACCAGGGTCCGTACTGAGGCCGTCTGAGGAGCAGCAGTATTGATCTGAGTGCCAAGCACTTTTCCATCTAGCATAGGGAAAGTGGGCATGATCTGGGTGCATACTCTCCAAAAACAGACATGAATACTGTCTTTATAGAGTGTGAAAAATTCACCCAGCCCCCACATAACAGCCGTGACAGCAGTAACACACACAGGCACCAAGGGGGCACCTCAGAATTGTTTTTTTCGACAAACTCTCCCTGGAAAAACAGTGCTAATCATTACAAAGCAGGAGTAAAACACTTACACGTTTCTAGTGCTGTGTAAATGTTTTCCTGAGATGGCAGAGTGCCACTCCACAGCCATAAATATTATCTGTGAATGTGATGCGGGGCCACAGACGTAGCTTGTCCCGAGTCTCCTGGGCGTTACAGATGACCTCACTGACCTCAAAAGAGCTAAAAAGAGCAGCCTGTGTGGAGCCTAGCGTCTGACCGAATGGCTCCAGGGTCAGATCACAGGGAGCTTCTTCCTTAAAATGTTTAAAGACGTACCAATCCTACCGACGGTACTTTCTGTGACGGCTATTCAGTTACATTTGACTGTTTATCTGCTTATCAGACTCTCTATGTGATATGTTAATCAGTCTGCCCTGTTTAAACAGCCAACCGTATCACTATGGCAATTAATACTGTATGCCTTAGATTACCCTACATTACAGCTAGCACGCCATTATTCCAGCCTTAGATTACCCTACATTACAGCTAGCACGCCATTATTCCAGCCTTAGATTACCCTACATTACAGCTAGCACGCC
>JAODKM010000058.1:24117775-24130920 GCA_026780845.1 Petrocephalus sullivani
ATTATTCCAGCCTCCACCTCATCACAGCACCTGCAATCCCACAATCAAGCAGGTGGGGGTGTGTTGAGCTCTGACTCAGCACAGGACTCCAAAGGGCACCACCGGTCACCAGCGCACGGCGCACGGGCAGGCCATTACACGAGGGCAGTAAGCGGCTAAGATGTTTAACTACTTTAGACAGATGTTTAACATTTAAGATGGATTTATGGAAAAAATATCGGACTGTTTACATGGCGCCATACACAAACGGGCCGCCTGATTTCAGAGCAGGAATTTATAGCATTGCTTTGTGACAGTACTCTTCAAAAGAGTCCTGGCTATAAATGGTAAGGTTCAGGCTGTAAAGGGCGATGAAAGCCGGCCTCACAGTATTCATAGTTTAGACACATTGTCTTATATTTTGTGTGGCGGATGTCTAAAAGTGTTCCTGAGGATCCAATTTAAAAATGCATATTTAAAAAGGGAACATAAAAAATGTTTAACTGTAGTGTAAACTTCACAGTCCGCGTCAATGCATGTCATCCTACTGGGCATGTACACTGTCGAGCCGGCTGAGGAAGCAAGTCAACAAAGTGGAACAAGCTCCTGCTTTTGTCAGGGTCAGCTGCCCTCTCTGTGAAGCTACGCATCAATCACGGGGTCAGGAAGACCCCATGTTTACGAAAGGCTCTGATGAATACAGCTTTAAGCGTACGTTTACGGCACGGTGGCATTACATCTGGCATTTAGGTGCACTAACAAATGCGATAACACCTGGTCACAGGCTAGAGAAGAATCTGCCAGTGTCATATCATGCAGGTGGACACAAAGACAAGATGATGTCACAAGCTGACTAGATGTCTGTGCAGACCTCCTTGTTTAGGAAACTGATGTCAACAAACAATGTACATACAGACAGTCTTAATTGGAGAATAGGTAGGGAATACAGATATTTCACTGTACATTTCACTGACAGCACTGTTGTAATACATTCACTCACACTGTAAATATAGATTAGACACGCCCACCTCATTTGCATAATACATACACACACACAAACACACAAGCTCACTAGGGGAAAAAACAAGCACAAACAACAATAATCTTTGGATTTATATATTGCTACCTCGTCCCTTTACTGTACTTTCACCTATATCAGGGCTAGAGAAAAAAAAGTTAAAGTAGTCACAATAAGATAGCAGTAATAGCAGTGATAGACCCCGCCGCTCACATAGCTCTCATGCGGCAGATGACTCGTCACACCTGCTTTTGCAGGGCGGTGATCTCTTCCTCCAGGGCCTTCTTGTCGAGCAGCTGTTTGCGCAGCAGTTTAATCTGCCTCTCCTCCTTTCTGACATGTAAGTTCAGGAAGCGGATCTCTTCCTCCATGCCCTGCACCTCCATGTTGCCCTCTTGTAATCGGCTGTCTTGCACGCTGAGCTTCTTCTGCAAGCTGAGGATCTCCTGCTCTCGTTCCAGTAGCTGGATGCCACTGTCAGGGATGAAGCAGAGTGAGCATCATCCGTGATGTTTATAGCAGTTACCCAGAATTAAGTGTGACTTACATATCAAGTCTGAAGAGGTCCACCTGAAGATCGCACTGACCTGGCCTTCTCACACAGCGTAGAAATGTTATCTAAATGATCTGGCAGGGGGGTAGTAAATACCCATAATCCCCGGTACCGGCCAGCAAGATGGGCAGTGCCCCCCCTCACCATTCCCTGCGGCTCTGTTTGGCTTGGTCATGGCTCTTCTGCAGGTGAAGCAGGCTCTGCTCGTGGAGGTCGATGGTCTGAGTCAGACTGGCGGCACTGAGCTTCTGCTCCTCGCGCCGCTCGCCCATGGCGGTCAGGGAGCAGGCCACCTTGGCAATGTCGTTCCTCAGACTGTCACCAATGGTTCGGCTGTGCCGGTGCTTAAGCTGGGATTTCTGGAGCAGCCTGGGCGTGGGGCCGCAGCAGGGGGTAGAGAAGCGATTGCACACATTGGCCGGCAAAGTTACACAGCAAAAGGGGAAATGCAATGCAAGTGGCAGGATAGTTTGAGCACACTGGAGGAGTGGTGGTCCTCCTGCCTTGTATGGATGGAAACTGACATATCTGAGAGTCACACTAGCAACATAGAGCTATGAGCAGAAAACATCTAACTGCTGCACAAAGCTGCCGGTCATCACTAGGAAGTCCTGAGCAGAAACCCTCCCAGGGTCCGTAGGAGCGATTACAGAATTCTTACTTTTCGTAGTTGGTAGCAGTGGTGTGCATGATCCTGGTCTGGTTCTCCAGGTATCTGGATTTCTCCTGCATCTTCTCCAAGTTCTGAGATGCCACGTGGATGAGGTCGACACACCTGTTCCGCTCGTTCTTCACGATGTCAAACAGTTTGGCGAACGCGCTTAGCCTGAGGGGGCAGAGGAGAAGTTTGGGGACCCTGAGGCAGTTCTGACACAGTCACGTTCCTCCATCACAACAGCTGATTGGCTGAGAGCAGACAAGATAATCTCTGGGTACGAGCAAATTAGCCTTCTGCATTTTCATTCAGGAAAAACATGCATGTACCTTGCTTGCACGTCTTGCTTTTGCCTCTTGTGCTCCCAAATCACCAAGCTTTTGCCTCTCAGCTCCTGTCTGATGTGGTTGTACCTTTGCTATTGACAGTTAAGACAGGAGCTTGTCAAAAATCTAATTTTACCAGTTATATCCAAAATATTATTTTACAAACTACTACAATATTCTACACTGCAAAGGTACAGCCAAAATAATTAGAGTAAGACATCACTTTAGTATCATAGCAATCAATTACTTAATGACGACGATAGTGCTGGATGCTGAAGCTGACAGCAGCCATTATGGGGGTCCGGCCTCAGCCCTGCTGAATGAGCCCCAGTGCCGTGAGTAGCTACCTGAGCTCGGATGCACTCCCGGGACTTCTGCTGCCTCTCGTCCGCTTTGATCCGGATCAGGCAGGTAAGGTGGTGCAGGTTCTGTCTGCACCGGTGGACCTCCTGGATCAGCGCCTGTTCCGTCTCCAGGGACTGTTCCAGCACCTGCGCCTCCGCTTCTGTCATCGACTGCTGCACGCAGCCATCGGCGAGCCCATGCAACGGCAGCTCATCAGCTATACAGCACTGACCCCTGACCTTTGACCTCAGTCACAGCACTGACTTGTAGCCATGGCCTAGCAGTCGTATAACACGACCTCTAAAACGTGGCATTATTTTCACCAGAAAAAGTGCTATTTTACCATATAAATGGTAAAATATATATGTGTTTAACTTTCCTTTCACAGTGCAAATAAACTGTAAGCTGGTGTTTGAGAGTGTTATCTGTTGCTTGCATGCAAATTCACCTGGTGCATAATGTTACGCTTCAGAATTTCGACTTCCCTTTCCAGTTCCTTTCTCCTCTGTAATATTTCGTCACTCTTAAGCACCGCGTCCCTCTGGAAGAGAGAGAAATTACGTGGGAGCCGACGAGGGCATTCAAAGGATGGCAGGGTGCGCCGCAACCACGGAACTGCGTGTCGGTCTCGTGCACAGACGTTACGAGGGGGGGTGCAGTGGGGATCCCCCATGGCGAATTTTGCGGATCAGAGCAGGGTGGGAGGGAGCCCCCATTTTTTAATTTGGTTTCAATGAAGCCTGCAAAAATAGAACTTTACATTTATATTATGAAATTGTGTTCCCCCCAATATCAAACCCTCTCTTCCGCTACTCTGGACCCACCTGTGTTTTGGTTCTGCTGTACTGGGACTCCGTGTATTCCAGCGCCTCACTGGCCAGCTTCAGCTGAAGCTCCAGCCTCTTCAGGCTGCGCAGCTGCCTGTCTTTCTCCCGCACTCGTCTGCCCAGGATCTCGCGCACGCTCTGTTTCTCCGACACAGCGTGACTGATGTTCATTTCCAACAAGCACCTGTGGATTGAGTATTGATCACCCAGGTCAGCTCAGGTACCCTGCTCTCCACCTGCCACTTTAGTCCTGCTTATGCTGTGCTTAAGGTTACTGTTCTACTACTGGCTGCTAGTCAGCCATGGGTACCCAGCAGTTAGACTGTAATGCTTCACAAAGTATACTGAGATGGAGCCGCCAGTAAACAGTTTCTAATGGAACAACCCTGAGGCAATTAGTCCCGTTGCTACACAGCTTAATATACACTAAGGTCACAGCTTGATGTTTCAGTTTCATCTCTGTGAAGCCATCCAGGCGGAATCCTCCAGGGAAAGACAGTAGGCCCCCCAAGCAGCACCCTTATCAGCCACCGTGTGAGCTGCCAGAGATAAAGGATACAGATACGGGACGAGGTGGTGTCTGTCTACCTCTGAGAGCCTAAAGCTGCCAGCTTCTCACTGGCAATGCTCTGCTCCTGCTGCAGCTGGCCCAGCTGGCGCTCTGCAGCCTCTAGTTGCTTCCTCCGGTTCTCCAGCTCCTGCAGCTCCTTCTGACGCTCCTCCTCCAGGCTCTTGAGCTGGGCCTCCGTCTTCTTCAGCAGCTGGCCCATTTCCGCCAGCTGTTCATCCAGCCCTGCCTTCCTCTTGGCTGCCGCCCTGGTGACAGAGGATGGACTCCCGCTGTGACCGTCACACTGTCCCCTTACTTGCCGCCACCCTCGGGTGACCCCGTCACTTCAGATGCTCACCAGCTGTCACTTACTCGTTTTTGGAGGTAATTCTCTCAATCTCCTTCTTCAGCTGGATGGGTACGGAAAGAAGCTGGACCAACTGAGCCTGATGGACCGGAAATGGGCGCTTAGACTTCTGGAGTATGTGATCATGGCGATTTCAGACGACTAAAACTAGTCCCGCTTACCTCAAGGAGCTCGATGACCTCCTTCTTCCCATGCAACTCCTGCTGCCCATCGCGCAAGTGCCTCTGCTTGGCCTCCAAGTTCTCCTGCAGGCTCTCGATCTCCACGCGCCTCTGGGCGAGCTCCTTCTTCAGCTCCTGGCAGCTCTCCTTCAGTGCCTCCGCCTTCTTTTCCCGCTCCTGCATGCAGACACAGCACATCCCTGCTAGCGACTCTGCACGCGAGACCACAGCCAGCCGCTCACGTGTTACACGTTCATAGTAACCCTCAACGTTTTTTCCAGCGATTAAAAAGACATTGAGCACATTAGTCCCAAATACCATCAATTGTCCATTCTTTAAGCATTGTCAACACTTAAATTTAAAATTTATAACTTTTGGATAAAAAAAAAAAACATACACTTAGATTTAGTTCCAACCTTCCCATAAGTACACAATTATAAAATAAATAAAACAATACAACTGTTGCTAAGCTGAATTTGCAGTCAACTTTTCAGTAACAGACAAAGGGTAGCAGTTGTCATTGTTGTTAGCAATAAATATTTGTAACCTCCAGGTTGCTAGTTTTGGGGTCTCTAGCTTACCTCCCTCGAGAACCGTGTTTAATCAAAATTGCTTCAGGTCAAACATACAGGATGATAAATGCTAAAAGGCAGATTCATCTTAGCTAAAGTGTCAGCTTCTAAAAAATACCGATCTGTCTTCCTGAATTACTTACAGCTGCTCTGACTTGCGGCTTTCTTTCCATCTGAAGGACATTTTTTCTGTCTTCCAATCTGAAACACACACAGATTACAAACAAAGCACTGCTAAAGAACTGGTGAGGAGCAGGACCCTCTCGCGGCAGGGAATCAGGTCGAATCCCACTTTTCTTGAAAGTACAAAACCATGCGTTTGTATCATTTAAAAAGTTTTCGTTATACTTACTTGTGTCACTTTGTCATTTGTCAACATTACACGTGTTTTTCAAGGGCGAAATTTTCTATTTATGAAAAAACAGCTTTCATATCCATCAAGGAATAGCCTGTGGCAAGAAAGACCCTATAATAACTCATAATAATGACTTAAAATTTTTTTAATGGTTTCTGAAGGGAAAAATGAAATACAGATTAATGAGTCTCGCTCTGGCTCGTGATCAATAGCCGTAGATGGAGCTTATAGACACACCCACATATGGGGAGTCTGCCAATCAGATGAGTTTGAGCCCTCACAAAGAGGAAGCTCTGATAAACCTGTCAGTGGTATGCAGAGTTAGCCGATAATATATGACAAGAAGAGTTACTGCATCTGGGGGGAATGTGCACCATTATGGTTTCAATAACCATGCTCACTTGCAGCTGCCGTTACTTTTATTTTATTTCCTTATAACAATTTCAATCTGTGATACTGTATGACCTATTTGCTCTGGTATGTCTTGCATGCCCCATGTCGATTGATCTCGTGAGATCATTGTATTTTTGAGAGTGCTATCTAACAATGCATGCACATGTGCGTGCGCATGCTACACGCTGACCTCTCCAGTTGGAACTGCTGCTGGGACTGGCGGTCCTCAGAAAGCCACAGGTCGTTGGATAACTTGAGGAGCTGCTGCCTCATGCCCCCCGCTTCTGTGCCGGGGGCTTCGTCGCAGCGCTCGGCCCCCTCCAGCTCCCACCGCTGCCTCTGCAGCTCCGAGGTGCTGCTCTTGGCTTCCTGCAGTAGCCGTGCCTCTGACTCCTGTAAGCTGCGGGAGGCACCTTGTGATTGGTGGGTTCAGATTGACCCAATGGATGCCTTCTCATGATGAGTGGGCAAAATGTTTTCATTGGGTCTACAGAGTCAGTGAAGGCTAGTGTGTGGTAGTGATGCTCATTGGGGGGCCCCTGTTGGCAACAACATCACTACCATGGCTTTCTGAATGTAGCCAATGATCATCAACCTGTCAGTAAAAGAACAAATGTGTCGGTGGCTAAATGTTTTTTTTTTTTTTATTGAGGCAAAAAACTCTGTAGGCTACTTTTTAAAAACCAATGTCCTTGGTAAAAATTGCATTTTGTCAAAATGTCCGGCAGAACTCAGCATTATGTTGGCCCCTGAGTGGGGCCCCAAAAAGAATCCGCAGGGACATAGGCAGTGGGGTGCTGATATGGGAAACCGCACCTCATGGCTGCCCAGACATGCTAAACCACATCTCCGGGTCATTGGTACATTTGCTCAGGGAGAAGCAGCACCCAGTGGGCCGAAAAAGCAATCGTACCTCTTCAAGGTGCCCTGCAGCCGCTTAACACTCGCTGTCAGTGCTGCGGCTCTGGCCCCAGTAAGTTTCCCAGCAGAGAAAAGCTGAAAAAGAGAAAAGATGTTTTGTTAGATGGAAACCAAGTGTACTGTGATACCAGGGCATCCAAGGGCTACATTTAGCATCACAGGATGAAGATGGGATAGATTCAGCCACCAAGGCGTCAGCCACTCTGAATTTACACACAGCACATAGTGTGCAGAGACAACTGTCTGAGTGCATCTGCCTGCTCTGCGACTCCCCCAAGGCCTGACGTCGCCATTGTACAGAGACGGCTTTTGTACTCGGCTGCCTTTAGCCATCAATGTTTCTTTACAAAGAAACACCAAGAACGCAGGGCCATTAATATTCAGTGATTGGCTTATATCACCAAGAACACTGAATCAGTCCATTTTAGAAAAAATAAGACAGACATACACAGAGCAGCATGATGGGACGTGGTGCCAGGCCCATGTGGAAGCCATGTGTGCAACAGAGTCCTCCAATCCCATCTTTCCTCCTTTACTACAACTGCGCCCAGTTCATGTCCAGTCAGCAGCTCCTTGAAAAGACACTAACAGCTCATCTATAGCACCAGTTAAACTCTGAGGTGGGGAACCCGCTAGCCTTCATCTGACCAGTAGGGAGTACAACTGCACCCCTGCACCCTTGTAAGTAGGTACCAATGGTTCCCAGTAGGATCCTACCAGACCCCAGAGTGAACTGGCTGGAGGTGCAGGATGTGTGTGCTAGAGGAAGCTTGCCACATGCCTGACTGCCTTACCCTCCGAGTGCCTGGGGTGACCTCCGGCCCTTCTGTCCTAGGAGACTGGGTCAGGTGACCATAAGGTTTTGTCTAACTTTAATTCTCCTAATTTAATTCTGTGTGCACGTGTGTGTATATATATCTACATATTTCTGAGCATGGTCTGAGTCACCCACACTGTGAACTGTTGATTATACAAAAACCATGCTTTAAAATGACCTGATTTGCTGATAAATTTTGTCAGTAACAGAACTATCCTGCGTATCCGTGTCACGTAATAAAGTTTAATCTGGGATGAGTACTGCAGCAAAACATCCGGACTAACAACAGCAACAACAGCCAAAGCCATTGTAATGAAACCATCTCTATAAGAAATGCAGTATCATCCTGCGGTTTGGTGGGAAACCTCTTCATATAAACATTTTAGCCATACTGTCAGCAAACAAATACAAACGTTTGTTTGGAAATGACGAGAAAAGGAGGGGGGCAAAAACAGACAAAATCTGAACAAACGGAGAATGGCACGCGAACATTAGTCTGTTTCCAGCACTGTGATGTAAGCAAGTTCTCACTTGCCCCACCCCCCCCCACCCCCCACCCATTGGGGTCTCATCCAGCTTGGCTCCTCCCACCCTTTCCTCTCCAGCCCCGCCTCCCGCCCTGTCTCAGAGTAAGTGTGGCTGTAGGAGGCAGAGACAGTTCTGCCAACGCCTCACCGCCAGAGAGAGCATGCGGTGCTGCATCCTACGAGCACGCAGAGCGCCGTGGCTTCTCCTGGCTGTCGTTTTCCTGCGGGCCGCCGCGGGGGCTGCGGGGGGTGGCAGCTGCCCGGTCAGGCTGCTCCCTGAGGGCCCCTGCAAGGATGGGGATGAGTGTCCCTATCAGCTCGCCCTCCCTCCCCTCACTCTGCAGCTGCCTAAAGAATTCCACCTGCTGGAGACGACGGCAAAGGAGCTGCAGATCCTGCGGACGACCGTGGACCAGCTGAGGAATTCCTGCCAGGCCTGTGGACCGCGGGCCGACCGGAGCGTGCAGGGCGACCGTGCCGAGGAACCCGGCCCCGAACCTGGCCAGGGGAGGCAGGGCCCAAGCGTGCGCGAGATGCACGTGAAGATGAGCCGCATGTCCAACAGCCTGAAGAACGCCCGCAGCCAGATTGGCTCCTTACACGGCCGGCTGGAGGAGCTGTCCCTGCTCAACATTGAGAACGTGGAGGCCATGGTGAACAGCAAGGTGCAGAACCTCACCGGGGCCCTCAAACAGCTCAGCTTCTCGTGCTCCAGCCAGTGCCCCGCCCAGGGCTCACCCCAGTGTAAGTGTGGGCCAATTATGCTGCCGAATGCATTTCAGAGCCCGGTACGGCTCCACCATACATTAGACAGCAAGAGCACACGATACAAGCACCGTGCGACAAAACACTGTTTGCCACAGAGTAGACAGCCAGCTTGTAAGATTCCTGACAGGCAGCGGTATACACTCTAATGTTCATCATCCTGAGCTTTGTTTCTTAATGACTTCAACACTATTTACTAGCCACTTATTACTTTAAATTATCATTAATTATTTCGCTTGGCCGCTGCTTTTGTCCAATGACTTGCAGTTTTCGCCTAGCTGTATAGGTAGATATTTTTGAAGCAGCAAAGTTATGTATGTAAAAATTTTTCAACTTGCCATTGAGGACAGCAACATTTGTTAGTCATTACAGATAAGGCTATCCCCTTAGAGATCCATGAAGCACTTTTACGTAGTGCTTGTTTATACAAAACCGTTCTGGTACCTTCGGAGCTGTCTGGCATGGCTAGGAACATGGGTGATTATTGCCATAAGTTTTATTTCCAGAGGGTGGACAATCACAGCACAATCACTTTCGACCTATTTGCCAACTATCATTTGCAGTCCTCATGGCGCCGAGGGACTGCTCTGACTACAAGGTGCCAGGAAGCCGGGACGGGCTGTACCGCGTGACGCCGGACCCCAGGAACGGCACCTTCGAGGTTCTGTGCGACATGGAGTCCCACGGAGGTGGCTGGACCGTGCTGCAGCGGCGGCTCGACGGCAGCGTCAGCTTCAACCGCACCTGGGACGGCTACAAGCGCGGATTCGGCGACCTGCGCGGCGAGTTCTGGCTGGGCAACGACCGCATCCACCTGCTGACCAAAGCCAAGGATATGATCCTGCGGGTGGAGCTGGAGGATCTCGAGGGCGTGCGTGAGTACGCCAGATACGAGAGGTTTTACGTGGCTGACGAGCTCCTCCGCTACCGCCTGTCTGTTAGTGGCTACTCGGGCACGGCTGGGAATGCGCTGCGCTTCAACAAGCTCTATGACCATGACCAGAAGTCCTTCACTACTCCAGACAAGGACAACGACATGTACCCCTCGGGCAACTGCGGCACATACTACAGCTCTGGGTGGTGGTTTGATGCCTGTATGGCTGCAAATCTCAATGGGAAATACTACAACAGGCCATATAAAGGGGTACGCAACGGCATTTTCTGGGGAACGTGGCACAATATGTCCAATGAGTATTATCCAACCAATTACAGACAGTCTTTTAAGACTGTAAAAATGATGATTAGGCCCAAAAATTACGCACCATAGAACCATTGATATTATGAAGGGAGGCTTGATCTTTCCTTGAGCTACTTTATCCAATCCCTGAGATGTTTGCATTATAATTCATGGCCTGTGTTAGCAGAAGGTGATTGAAGTTATACAAAAAATGTGCGCATATGCATAATCCGCAAGAGACGAAGTGCCAGAAAAATTGTGTAAAGCTAAAATATAAGCATGGGAAAATGTTTAATGATGACAGGTTGACCTCAACCTTTATATATATATATATATATATATATATATATATATATTATCATGATGAACACCCTTAATGGAACAGAGAGAGACTGAAATGACTCTGGGCTCTGAAATCACTCTAGAATAGTTGAACAATAATCATATTCTAACTGAAGTGATCCCACACTCTCTACAGACTTTGTGCTAGTGGCTTCACTGTGAACCTGACCAGGACAAGTGGAGAAGATGGATGCATTAATGGCTTCAGTGTGTATAACAGTATCCACATAATCATGGATGTACCACCTGTATCTCCAGACACTCAGACTACACTTATATATTTCAACAAGACTCACTCATTTAGAATACTATATGGATTATTATGCTGGTAAAAATACATATTTTTATAAATAAAGCAGATCTATTTATGTGAAATAATAAACAGTAATACAGCCACAGATACATGGCCCTTAAGTGATGTTTTGCTTTGGAATAGATTCCAGAGTCTAGACTGGACTGAGAATCTACACATTTATTGAATTAAAAATATACCTAATGTATTTATTATATTAAAGTAAACCAAAAAATAGAATTTAATAGGAAATTAAATAATCTTGTTAGACAAAGAGAATTTTTTACATTTTCTACAGAAACAAGAAAAAAATATCTCTCACTCCATTCTAGAATGAGACAGATTGCCTCTACCAATGGGCAGAAAAATGACTGAGTTCTACTGGAACTCAACAAATTTATTGGTCATTAATTTCAGCATGTATATTTCAGGCATTTCATGACATGATGTGATTATATGACACGGTGATTAGATAATTACTACCATATAATTAAAAAAATGTTAAAAGTCTTTTTATGTGTTATGAATGTTGTTGAAATTTTAGTATGTACTGTATATCTTTCATGACAAATCACAGCAATTCAATGACAATGCTTGTATTGTTTTTGATGGTGGCTGGGCTGTACCTCATCCAGACACTGGATGGCGGGATTTGTGCTGGCAAATGCCAGAATATCTTCCTGAGAATCAGCCAGCGGGGCCAGAGCTGAGATGGGCCTCTCCTCTGGGCTCTGCTCCTCTTCTTCACTAGAGACAGCTGACCCCTTCATGGTCCTGGCTTCCTGTTACAGCCACATACACAAAAACACAGATGTAAGATTTTATATTCAGTCGTACCACCACCACCAACATCATCAGGGCACAAAAATCACAGATTTTTCATTGCTCATGTGCTTTAACAAAAAGGGCCAGGCCAGGCATAAACACACTGCATAAACATGCCAACTGCCTGTGAAGGTTACAGGTGAATGGCTGGTGAACATAAAAATGGTATAATTTGTCCAAGAATTCTAACAGTATCAGACCGCAGGGCAGGATCCAAACTGTAACTTTTTATGTTCCATTACCGCCATCTACTGGACGGGGGGTTAAAACGCACCACAGCTCCCCGAAATACGTCGCTGCTGCGGACAACGCAGCCGATTTGCCACAACATCAGTCAATACTCGAGAAATTTTTAACCGCGTAGTTAATTATATACTTAGCAAGGTGTTGTAAAAAAATGCTAAATATTTCACTGGGTGGTCGTCAAACAATTATGTACTTAGGGTTAGAATTAAGCCAATCACTGGCTCAAAAATCAAACCAAACTTTTCAAATCTAATTTTGAATCGATTGACATGATAGGTCACTAAACACAACTTGGAAAGCTAGCCTGCCAACGTATCGTAAATGACGATAAACACTTTCGTTATCCAAGCATCTCATGCAAGTTAATAGCGACTATCTGCTGAAAGTTCGTATCTTACCGGCTTCACTTCGAAACTCGAATGAGTTTGGATTTTGGTTTGGAAACTGGGATTTAAACCCGCACTTGTGTTTGCCGGACGAAGTTTTCGTTCCTTAAGACTCACGTATGTTCTGCAGCGGAGATTTGCTGTGGAATAAATCTGTGCGCCTACTGCTCTGTGTACGAGCTGTATGGGCTCTGCGGGGGCCGGTCGCCATGGCAACGTGTGGTCGGCGTCCTTACTGCGCAGCGATCGGTCACGTGTCATTCAGTCAAGCATCAAGGAAACACGCGAAACTATACAGATATTACCATTGTATAGCTATGAGTCTACGACTCCAACAAAAAAAATAATAAAATAAGAAGTCAAAAAGTTCACACTTATTGATACATTGACATAGAAAGAAAAGTGTGAGCAGAAACAATACTTAACGTGTCAAAACTGCAATGAAGCAGAATTTACAGCAGTCTACAGCTCTCTTGGTCCGGGGGATCCCTTGTATATATAATTAAACACCTGTCCTTGCCAAATATTGTTAAGGCGCTGCAAGACATTAGGGTCCAAAGTGAATGAGCACATTTAAAATTATTTAAAATTATCAATTACAATTTTAAAACCCATGTAAATCTATCAGGAATGACACGATCAAATATTGACTTAAACTGATAATGTCCTCATCCTTTCCAGCTGTATCACTGTGTGGGGTGGGAGCTGTACGGAATACAACAGGAAAGCCCTACAGCGCATTGTGA
>JAODKM010000058.1:24148203-24161742 GCA_026780845.1 Petrocephalus sullivani
AAGTCCACCACCGCCCACGGCGAGAACCCGCCCCCGTTGCGTGGGGTATGAACTCAAAACGCCCCCCCCCCCCCCCCCCCCCCCCCCTGTTGGATGGAAGCAACGTCCAGCATGTTTTTTTAAGTGATGATCTACAATCCCGACAATGACTCAGTTCATGCTCACCGGGGCTCAGCTGCTGGTTTTGAAATCACGTCGATTTCACAGAAGAAAAAATAATAACAGGCAAGCAGCTGAAATCACCCAGATGTCCAGCGTCTGCATGACAGCCTGGCTGTCGGCACATTTCATCATTACCTAATTACTGCACGTGGCGCGATGCTACAATCAGCGTGCAATCGTCATGCACGGCGCGGTAATTGTGATTCAGCCTATTAACAATCAGCCTCATTGTGCATTTAGACGTGCAAAACAAGAGCTCCCCGGTATCACGGCTTGCTTAGCAACGAGCAGTAACAGTCATTCCCTTTGCAGGTTACCTCTGGAGCAGAATGGAGGCAGCCCGGGGGTCTCAGTCTAGCAGGAAAGAACAGTCTAGAGTTTAGCCAAGCTTGTGGCACGAATCCATAAAGTCACCGCAGTGCTCAGCGCCGCTAATGACCAATAAAGTGAGGCAGCCCAGACGCACAGCTGTATGACTGTGCCAGGCCGTGATGGAGAAGGGTCCTTACAGATTAAACATAGATACACGTTGCTTACAGGACACATGAGCACAATGAGAAGGTACGAAGCTGGGGGTTTATAGCCTACCGCCCCGGCATTATCTCTCTCTGTCGCACCATGCAGGAGCACCACGGCGATAACCAGCCTTCAAAGCTGCCAGCCTTGGGCCCGCTCACCCCGGCCCCGACAGCCCCGGCCGGCCGGAGGATGCGTGTGACTGTGGCTTTGTTGGTGCTCCTGCTCTGGGGGTCCCCCGTTGTTGGGGGGGGGCGGCGCGGAGGGGGGAGAGCCAAGGCCCGCAGCAGGCCGCGGCAGAGCACCGGCAAACGTTTTGCCGAGGAGTGCGCGGAATACACAGTGGCGGGGGAGCGGTACCTGGATTGCCAAGAGCGGGGACTGAGCGCGGTGCCGGCTGGCCAGCGCGGCGACATAGACCACCTGCTCCTGGCCCGCAACCGGATCCACGCCCTTCCAGACGACGCCTTCGCCCACTTCCCCAACCTGAGGAGCCTGGACCTGCAGCTGAACGAGCTGGGCCAGGTGTCGCGCCGGGCCTTTGCGGGGCTCAGCCAGCTGACCACGCTGCTGCTGCAGCACAATGGCCTGCGCGCCCTGGAAGAGGAGGCGCTCCTGCCGCTGCCTCGCCTCACCCACCTGCGTCTCTACGGCAACCCGTGGGACTGCCGCTGCCCGCTCGACAGCCTGGTCAGGACCCTGCAGGTGCCCGGCAACCGTAACCTAGGGAACTACGCCGAATGTGTGGAGCCACGCACGCTCAGGGGCCAGAGGCTCAAGAGCGTGAGGCCAGAGCTGCTGTGCCCGGAGGATAACGCCCTGCAGGAGCCGGAGAGACCGGGCCCGAAGGCCACGGACAGCGCCGGGCGCCCCTATACCCACGCCGTGTGCAGAACCCACAAATCGCTGCTGGACTGCCACCAAGGAGGTGAGCACTGCTGTTTCTCTTTGATTTATCAGCATTGGAAATGTTACAAATCCTGCAGGAAATGTAATGAAAGATATTGCCTGGATTATGTATTACAGATAATGAAGAGTTTTAGTCCCCAGTACTGTAACATGAGGAACTTCAGATTATTGGCGGTCTCACCTCAAAAACAACAAACAAATTGACTAAGTGAGTTTGGAAATTTGCACTTCAGTCATTGATAAAAAAATGGTTAATAGGTAAAATGGATAAAATAATGGGTAATCATGAGACCCTACTGGGTCCTCAGACAGCTCAGGTGCTTCATAAAGAAGAGAAGTGGGGAACATGGGGATCCACAGGCCGAGAAGTGGGGAACGTGGGGATCCACAGGCCGAGAAGTGGGGAACGTGGGGATCCACAGGCCCAGAAGTGGGGAACGTGGGGATCCACTGGCCCAGAAGTGGGGAACATGGGGATCCACAGGCCGAGAAGTGGGGAACGTGGGGATCCACAGGCCCAGAAGTGGGGAACGTGGGGATCCACAGGCTCAGAAGTGGGGAATGTGGGGATCCACAGGTCCCTAGAGCAGAGTAGTTGCCCTGGCAAAGTCAGCCTGGCTCCGTGCGGATCGCTGCTGGGCGGCCCTGCAGCCAGGCGGGGTCCTGCACACATGAGAGAGGGTGCATGATGAAAAATAATCACGTGATAAGAACCCCCCATATCTGCCATGGGCAGTCCCAGCCCTGTGTGCTGACTTTTCTTACTTTTTCAGCAACACAGCACATTCCCACTGGAACCTTCATCACTCACCAGCCATTTCTCATGCGCACGGGACGTGACTGCCCCTTTTTAATGTGAGCATTTTTAATGTGGTGCCTGCCTGCGGTTGCCAACCTGTGCGACAGATTTATAGAGATACTTCTGAGCTGGGGAACTGGGCGTTTCAGAACTGAGCTGAGTAAGCATGAACTCAGAGTCACTTAATCTAGGCAGACCCGAGATGTACTTGACCTCACATACGAAATCAGAGAGAACGCACAATGTTCCTCCAGTACTATCTGGGAGACATATCTATCCATCATCTGCAATTTATCATGCACGTCTTGGCTATAAATGTTTGCTAGCATACATAAAAAAACAGCTCAGCTATAATTTCAGAAACAGCAGCTTCTCGATGAACACGACTTGGATCTTGGATTGTTTCCACACTGACGGCTAAATGACGCCGTGATTATTGAAGTTGCAGAGCTAATAAGCTGATTGTATGAGACCCTGCACTGGCTCTCAGCCAGTCCTAGTTTTGGCAGCTAACCAGCCATTTAGCTTTAACTTCCTTCCGTTTTCTCTCTGGTTTCCACATTAGCGAGAAGCAATGGAGACCCTCCTTCACCCGCCGTCCTCCAATAGCGGGGGGTTAGGGGTTACGGCCGGGGTTACACACAGCACCATCAACCGGCCCTGCTGGCCTAAATAAGTTCTCAGCCCCCTGTAATTTTCTCAAACCCAGCAAGTAACATTACAGTAAAAGGCCTGCCCTCATTTTATTGCTCACAGACGCGGCAGGGAGTGTCTTGAGGCTTCCGGAAAACATCTCCTTCTCACAAGCTCTCAACAGAACGAAAGCAGACAATATCAAGCACGTCTGCAAAAGTGCAGCAGATATTACCTCACCGCGGATGTAGATACAATGTTCAGAAGAGACATAAAACTTTGGTGAGAAACCCTAGTGAGCTTTCTGAGAGCTGCAGCTGTAATGGATGAAACAGTTACTGCTCTCACAGCAGTCTTTACTTTTGAGGTGATGTGCATGAATATCGGGCTGTTTCATGGTGCAGCAGAACTAGCAAACACATAAGGCAAAGCGGAAATGCTGACTTTCAGAGAACCTAAGCGGGACGTGTCCTGGTCAGTGTAAAAGACTAGGGGTGGGGGAACTCTAATCAGAATAAGGCTACCAAGTGATTGCTAATGGTTAAGAAAGACAAGACAGGGGTTTGTTTAAGGGATCATCGAGAAAACGTACCCCTCATGATGAAGTCCAGAGACATCCCCTGTGGATCGTTGCTACTTTCACTGGAGTGTGGGAAACAGATACTGCTATTATACATAAACTGAACTTTAACTGAGAGAAACTTCTGGGGAAGCTTACAACCTACTGATTTATCCAAAGCACTTCACAGAAGAGAGAAAAGTAATAATTTACATGCACTCCCTGGGATTTGAACCCATAACCTTTACACTATTAGCACAGCGCCCTACTTGCTGAGGTACAGGAGCTTCTAAGCGCTACAAGGAAAGTGTGTCAGTGTCCAGGGCTCCCTAGAGAAAGCTCTTCCCATCCTCTCATCCTCCCTGTTGCTCAGGCAGCCCGGGTTCATAGTCAATACCAGCAAACAGCCGGCAATTATGGCCTGCGGTCACATATGAGGGATGTTTCCTTTATTATTTTCCATCACTGTAAAAGCGTAAACATAGCACAGCCAGTGGCTTTGGACCCCCGGGTATGTAGCTCTCCTTCCTGATCTTGGGACTTCTTGCCAAGGAAAGGAGGAAAGGAGAAGGGGACGGGGGGGTTGATGAAAAAATGAAGTCCTCCTTTGGGAAAAAAAACTTAATTATAGGGTCTGAGTTTATTTAAGCATAATATCCGTCCAGCATGTTCCCTCCTACAGAGAAACTGCTGAACAACCAGAATCCGCACACCACCATGGGCGATACTTCAAGTGTGAATATAACTAGGGGCCGGGGGGGTGCTTTTACCAGCCTGCCCCCCGCCCCCAGAATGCCTATGCGGCAACCGCAGAGCCAATGAGACGCCAGCCTTCTGTAACGCTATCTGCCACACATATCAGCGCTATATGTATGAGCCCCCCCATCTCTGGCTTCCTCACATCTCCCAGGATAAATAGTAACCATAAAAACAGCTGTGGGAGAGGCAGCCCCGAGGGCAGAAATGCAAAGCCCCCCCAATCCAAAGACACGGTAATGCGCATATCATGTGGTGCTGCTGCGACGGGCAGCATAGAAGCAGGGATGCATTTTATGCTGGTCGGCCACGCTGCCACGCGCTGTCACTTTCACAGGCATCCATGTTCAGTCATCATTAATCAGTCATAATGGCTCATGTGTTTCATGCAGTTACTGTATTTGTTCATGATTTGTACTTGAGTAGTAACTGAGTTATTAAGTTACTCTGCTTCCATTTAAAGTGAATGATGACGATTCATGTATTCTTTGCAGGAACTTCATTAGTTAGTTCATTAGTCAATCATTAACTAATTCATGTTCATGATTAGTACTTCAGTAGTCAATGAGGTACTACTATGATTTGTGGCCCCTCAACTAAAGTGTTACCAAAGTGTTACCAGAATTATTTATATTGCAATAGTTATATTCGGACCCCCCGCGACCCTGAGTAGGACAAGCGGGTATGGAAAATGGAAGGAGGGGTGGCAATAGTTATCCTAATCCTGAGAACATGATCCCTGTGCTTTATGATATTAATATGGTTTCAGTGAAAACAAAAATCATTACCCAGTGACCAGGATAAACTTTCGGAAAATGGATATATGGATGGAATAAACATACAGAAGATAATACTTATAAATGTATTTGAACATTTAAATCTTTTAGTTATTAGCTTTTTGTTTTAGGGTACTATTTTAATTTTAATAGTATTCAGTATTAAAACCAAATGTATTACATTTGAAGACAGCGCTCAACAATGTAATACATTCTATGTTGATCTGAGAAAACTCCTGGAAATACTTTTAAAAGTGCAGCTCCAGCCTGATTTCACATGTGCTTCGAGCATGTGGGAATTCCTCAGCTATTCCGGCCCTTCCGAGTCACACAAAGAAAATCCCAGCGAGCACCAGCTGGGAGAATGGTTAGACTGGCTGTCACCTCACTGCTCCCATCCTCAGAACACGCTACCAGATCTGTCTGTGGGGGGGACTGCCCCCCCCCCCCCCCCCCCCCCCCCCCCCACAGAGCTGACAAATGTTCCAGCAGACCTTCCACCATACTATGTCAATATCGACTTGTCCAAAAACGACATCAAACATCTCAGGGCTAAGATGTTTTTGGGCTCCCGGGATTTGAAATCACTGAACCTCAGCAGCAATGGCTTGGAGCATGTTGATACAGGTGAGTGTTTGTACAGGTATGTACGGCGACAACGGAATACTAATATAAACTTCATAAAATTATACTAAGATATGTACAACTTTGGGCACCAGGACCTTACACGAACCACGGCATCCATAGCCACAGGGGCATTAAGTGCTTTTAGGGAGAAGCTTCCAAATATTAAATCGTACATGAGTGCTACAGATTTAAGGAATCTGTCAAAATCCAAGGAGAGTGGCACACAAGGGGAAGATAAAGTAAAAATGTAATTGCATAAAAACGACCTCTGTCAGGGACATCAGGTCACACTTTAAGGTTTTTCACACTCTAGGGCATGCCACTCCAGGCCACAATCCCATGTGTCCTGTGGTTACAAAAATTGTAGACAAACTCATTTTATGTAGACTCATTTTATCAGAACTGGACAAATAAACCGCATTACTTTAACCACTTCCAAGGCAAACGTTGTTACGTCTTTTTATGGTGTTTTGACGACTGACTTCTGTATATCCCAAGACAATAGGCAGCTTAACACTTGCAGTATTGCCCTGGGTAATGGGTTGTTAGTTAGCTGTGGGGAATAACAGAGAAACATCTGAACTCTAAGCTACGTTGGGGGGGTAAGAAGGATGAAGCCGGCTATTCATCCACAGGGCCATTTCTCTTTTTCTGTGGGGTGATGGACACCTACAGATTGGCTAGAGGAAGGATAGCATGCGCAATGAATGAATGAATGAATGCCTTTCATTGTCACTATACGCATGCATAATGAGATTAAAAGCTGCTCCTCCAGTGCAGACATATATAAGTGAAGGTGATTAATTGTCATCTTTGACGCACGTAACAACAAAATGTGTCCTGTGCATTTAACCCATGTGACACAGCAGGGGGCAGCTACTTGAGCGCCCTTGGAGCAGTGCTTGGGGACTGTATCTTGCTCAGGGTACCTCAGGGGTACTTGCAGGTCAGGGAACTGGCAACCTTTCAACTACACGGTTGCGTCCCTAACCACTACACCACCTGCCTACCCTATGTAAAACACACAACAACAATAAACAAACAAATAGTGCAAAAAAGGTTCTGCTGCACTATGTACATATGGAAGAATAGAAAATAAAACATAAATTACTGTGTAGGTTATATACACATGGAAGAATAAATAATTGGCTATTGCACATTGTTTAAATATTACACAGCAAGGAATGTTCTCAATGGCTTCCCAGAATACTACAGTTAAAGACACATGTGGGGAGTGCTGGGGGGGGGGGGGGGGCTAAAATCATGGTAAAGGACATACCCTCACTTTAGATCAGCCGAGACCAAAGCTAATGCAAATGGGCACCAGACAGACTATCCAGGTGACAGGCGTCTATCCTTCGTCCATCATACAGCTGCCTTTGCTGGCCTGCTGTATCTCCGAGAGCTGGACCTATCCAACAACAGCCTGCACTACATCCAGTACGGGGTCCTGGAGGACCTGTACTACATCCGAAAGCTGGAACTGGGGGGCAACCCGTGGGTGTGCGACTACAACATCCATTACCTGCTCTACTGGCTGAGGCTGCATCCTGGTGTCCAGCACTCCGGCCTGACCTGCCGCTCCCCGGCCGAGTTCGCCGGGTGGTCAGTGCAGGACTACGTCAGGACCTATAATGGAGACTGCCCCAAGGACAGACTGCCGGGCCAGAACACGGGCCTGGAGCCTGGCACCCAAGACAGCGATGGCCAGGAACCCAATGCACTGGAAGTCATGGGTAAGACCAGCCAATTCTCCAAAGACCAGCTGCCAAGGTCTTTGAGGGACTCAAAGAGATATGGCACTGTCAGAGTTAAAGCCAGGAGACAAAACTGAGTGTTTTTACAGAACCACCCTTTTCTGTAGGATATTTCAATTTGGTCTCATGAGTCCCCTGAGAAAGTCTTTTTACCCTAGCATTTTTTTTGGTTTTAAACAACTTCCTTATATCCCAGTTTTAAATCGTTTAAGAGTCTGTGTGGTTTCATCCTTTTTCTGTCAATAAACTTAGGAAGTTTGCTTTACCTCAAAGAGCTACTTAGCAATTGTATGAAAGTGAGGGAGAACATTGAATAAGAAAGAAACTTAACTGCAGACCTGACAAGGTTCAGTGCTTTAATAAAGACCATCAAAGTTTAATATAGAGTGCGGAGTCAGAGATAGGCGGGGAAAAGTGCTGAAACACACTGTAACTTCTAACCATTACAGCAGTAATATTGTGGTGTCTGGAGATTTGCTTCAGATGGCAAACTGTATGTCACAGCACCAGCAGGGGATTTATTGGGCAGGGGAAAAACAGTTTGGCCAACTGGTCTATTTCTGAGCAGAAACACA
Organism: Petrocephalus sullivani; assembly: GCA_026780845.1. Classification (NCBI taxonomy): domain Eukaryota; kingdom Metazoa; phylum Chordata; class Actinopteri; order Osteoglossiformes; family Mormyridae; genus Petrocephalus; species Petrocephalus sullivani. Next base: position 24,156,273 of record JAODKM010000058.1, read on the forward strand.
TGCTGGCAAAACTACGGGGAGGCTCGGAACTCTCGGAGCTACCGGGCTTACCGGCGCACTCGAAGCTGGGCCACTGGAGGGCGCTACAACCTCGCATGTTCAGATGGACCACAAAGGGGCGGTACCTCTGCAGGATCTGCACGACTGGACTGTCCTGGATGTGCTCTTTTTCTGTAGAGAAGTTGATCTGTGAAAAATGGGGAAGCAGAGCCTGATAAAATAAAACACATTTCATTCTCTTTAACAAAGGGGGGAAAATGGAACAAGGAAAACACCATAGCACTTTCATCATGGACATATCACAATGGGAAGATGATGGACCAGGAACTGACCTTGCTCCAGAGAGAGGATGTCTGGGTGATGGCCTTCCATGTGTGGCTCACCTGGGCACACCTGAGAAGGTCTCCAAGAGACAAGTACTGGAAGATCTGTGCACAGGACACAGGTTCACTACTTTGCTGTAGGCCCAGTCCAGTCCTCGGGGACCCACAGTTGGTCCACGTTTTTGTTCCTTCCAAGCTCCATACCAGAAAGTCCACATTTTTGCCACCTACCAGAAGCTGGGAGGGAGCAAAAACATGGACTGTCTGTGGGTCCCCGAGGACTGGATTTGGAAATACTGATCTAAACTGCACTTACACCACATTATGACCAATATGTGGATCTTCAGCACATCCAGTGTGTCAACACACATTTCCCAACCACTCCCATCCAGGATAGCGGTATGAGCCTGAGAACTACAGCAGGAATCACCAGATACAAGACAGGGGGTGCCGGTCCATCTCACGACACACACAGACACAGACACACACACAATCCCGTACCATGGGCAATTTCAGAGATGCTAATTCACACAACTGCATGTCTTTGCAAGAGGAAACAGGAATCCGGCATAACACCAGGAGAATCACACACAAAAAGTGCGGGAAGAATTCTACAATTCTAAAACCTACCCTTTAGCCTGGCTACCATATTTAAATATTATATTTAACTATTTATACCCTCCCTGTAAAATTTTACACCCTGTGAATTTGCTAAATCTGTTTGGTCGATGTATTGCCATGTGTGGATCCTTTGTGCCAAAATTATGTTAAGGAGGAACAAAATGTACTGATTTTTTTAAATGGACACCATAAGGAACGATTTCTCAGTTCTAGAAGACCTCTTCCAAAACCTATCCACAGACAGCGACAGGTTATTTCCTCAAAGTGGCCCCCTGCTACCTCCCCTACCCACGAGCGAGTCATCATACGGGCCTGTAGTCCAAAACAAAAGCCCGGGCGTAAAATCGGCCTGCGGACACGGTCGTGCTTACAGACAGCTGCATCTCCCATCGCCGGCCCCCTCCCTGCACTGTGGTGTGCCGCGCTCACGGAATCCCACGCATCCAAAGAAGCTTTTATTCAGATGCCAGCAGCTGAATGAAACGCTAGTTTAGAGCGAACGTGTCACCACCGGACAATGACATGAGAAGCGATGAAAGGCCTTTGTGCAAATGACAGAGCCACGTCTGGGGACTAATTACAATGCAAGTCAACAAACGTACTGGCCTTAATGCTCAACACTCACACAACCTGAACTTCCACTTCCTCCCTATCCTCAGCAGGAGCTTCAGGTACACAGTTCCCTATATCAGTTTGTTCTTCCTCATATCTTCATGGCTTTCTCTATAAAGTGACATGTTCTGTTTTGGTCCACAGCAGTAAGTCAGACTGATATGTGCAACAAGTCCTGTATCCACAATCGGTGTCTTCTGTCCTTCAGCCAAAACAGTAATGAGCATTTTGTGTTTCCCCAAACATATTTTACATTTTACTATCCCGTCCATCACCCCACCTTCCCTCAAAATGAAAAGATCTACAATAAAATTACGATTTGCTGCCAAATCCTTGTGTCACACGGTTCTCCTTGCCATCCCTGCATGTGCTCTAACAAAAATAAAAAAAAAACCCTAAAATTCCGTTCCAGGTCAAGGAATTCTCAGTCTCCCAATCCTTTCCCATATATAGCCATATGTTTAAAGCAGAATGTTTATAGAGTATTGCCGTGCAAAAAGGACATAAAACAAAGATGTGATATATTATGCGGTAGGGCACAAGACAGATTTGCTGCCTGGGATAAGCTACAGAGAAACCCACAACCCTGTATTGGATAAACGGACATAAGACGCATGGATGGATGTATGGATATTACAAGGATCAATACATTTATTTTGCTGGTCCATGGACTGGGCAAGCAGTTGGAGAGAAAACAGACAGTTTTACAGGCAAGGAAATGCATTAACCATTGGTGGCCGACGGTTGTTTTATCCCATTTTTATTGCTCAGATGAGATGCATTTACAAGAACACTGACTTAAAACCGATCAACACAAAGTCTAACTTCCCACGATTAGTTAGCAAAGTGGGAGGTAGGGGTTATGGAAGCAGTCATGGGAAGCCCTTGGTAAATATTTTACTAGTTAACAGATCCACCATAATGTTCCGTTCTCCTCTCTGGGAGAGTTTCTACTGAGGTTATCCATACTGAAACAGCCAAGCATCTGGCGAGATCTGTAAAAGCCATTGTTACCGCAGCAAAAAGGAAACAAAAAAATACAGAATGCAAGTTCTTAGCAGATGACGGCTGTTTTCACTTTTTAATATCACTGCCCTCATCACTAACTACATATTAGAGATACTTGACTATAATCCCATCCAGTGCAGCAAAAGCATCATGCAGCCACAGCTTGAATAGGTGTGTCGTTCGATACCAGGGCTTTTGAGATAAAAAAAAACACAGAGAAAATTTCGTTGTTTTCTCTATGCACAGCAGGAAATCTCAAAGGACGTCAGATCAGAGAATCCGCTGAAACCACAGCTGGATAATTAATTACGATGACCCCTCGACAAGCGAGGACACACTTAGCATCAGTTCCAGAATCCTGTCATACGAATGGTACTGGCTGAAAGCCACACACTCTCCCCAAACATACGCGATATTAAATATGTTATTGATGGTCTCAAGCTCGGGAAATTATACTGGGCAAACTTTGTGATTATTCATAATGATGCAGAGTGTCCCAGGGGCTTAACATCATTCTATTGGAAACAGAGTTGGGGTTAGGGTTAGGGAATGCTTCTTGGGTCCAAATCACAGAACACAGCAGCCCTGTTCTATAGGCAAAATATCGTAGTGGACGATTTCTCGGCCTTGAATCTTAAAGAGAGTCAAACTGAATAGAATCTAACCCTGAGGGAAAGATCTGAGACACCTTTTGTTCTGACTAACAAGGTTATGAAGGTCCTCGTAAGTGCGGTGGACACGTGGCGATTTTTTAATTGTGGTATGTGTATGTTTATTTAAGTGGTATGTGTGTTGTATGTGATAATGTGATAGTTTTAGAGTATGATAGTAAATGCTGAACATGATGCAGCAACAGTGCAGGGAATATTTAGGTTGGGGGGGGTATCCAGAGTTAAACAGACTTTAAAAGTACACAGTACACAAATTAAATATCCAGAATATTCTATATTTCATTATTGCTTCTGAATGCCCCTGAATTTTCCCCTGGGGTCAATGAATCTTATTCTAAATCTTGAACTGGTGACTCTAGCTTTCATTTAGGGCATTTTCTTTTGTTACACCGTATTTTGATCCTAATAAAAATCATGCTGTTCGATTGAGTCAATACCTCTACAATGTTTTAAAACTGAATCACTTCAAGTGGAACAGGCATTCACAATGCTCAAGAGCAGATTTGTTATGGATTTTCATCTGAGATTTTATAACATCATCATTAACCGATCCTGTGGGTAGGCTATACCTTCAGTGCAAGTTTCCAAGGTAGTGTGGACACGACATCTTTCCTGTCCATGGGGGGGACCCCACGGTTGCTGCCTCTCTTCTCCCAGATTCCCGTGTCCAGCTTCTGCCCATTCATGGATAGATCAACCGATAACATACCACAGAACATGCAAGCAACAGAGAAAAAAGGCCGACTACACTAATGAAATATTCCTTCATTACATGTAATCCTGATGGAAAGATTAAATTACTATGCAGGTGGTAGTCAGGAGTAGTGCCTATATTACTGTGTGTTGCCACAGATTAATTGGCAATATAAAAGCTAATTAAAGTAACATTTTACAGTTAATCTAAAGCACCTCAAAATATTCCTTTGTCTTCCTTAAGTCCCGTGCGACACGTTGCCAAGCCTGAAACACTGCTCTGCAGAGAACAGAACTGCAGACTCTTCTCAGTTTTCTGACAGCTTCTACAGCATAAAACAATAATAAAAAGGTCAATCAAACCTGGAAGCTGCAAGTACCATTTGTAAAAACTGGTATGCGATTGTGCCAGCTGTTTGTGGATTGAGAGTTTGGCAGCTTACATCCGGGATGAAACACTACACACTCTGAATTTCTTGCAATTCAGAAAACAAAAAGAAAAATTTTAATGAATTAAGCAAAGTATTGTTTCTGGGCTTCTACACCATCAAGAATATAGCTTTAGGCTTCTTACCCATGTGCCCTCATCAGGATTTCACTAAAGCTAATCCAAATCCTATTGCACAACCAGCAAAATATGTTTACAAGAAGATTTGAGTCAAAACATAATCATAATATTTAAAAATTTAGAAACAAGCCAAACGTATCAGTATAAATATGAAAGAAAGAGAAAAGTGAATTTACCACACGGTCCCACTAACCTACAAATCAGAATCAAATACTACATCTACAAAATTCCCTGAAAATTCCCTGCCGATTTCATTCAATTGAAGCCTTCAAAGATCGACAAATACTTTAAAAAAGCAGACAGCTGTGGAACATCTGGAGCCACCCACAGGACGTCCCACTGACTTGGGCAATTTCCTACGGGATCAATAAAGTTTTTCTGATTCTGATTCTGACTACACTCCGCTCAGATGGCGTGCCCCTGTCTGGCCACCGCTCCCACATGTCACCCACATGTCACCCCCCACAGGTAGTGGCCCACCTTGCTGCCTCAGCCGGCGGGCCTGCAGCCAGGCAGCCCACCCGCGCAACGTGCTCCGCAGGATTTTCCGTGTGCGCCGCTCCACTGCGCCGCTCATCTTCAGTGCCCGCTCCGCTGCCGTCGCTCTCTTTGTGGAAACGTAGCCCTTCCAAGCTCTACTTACAGGGATGGCATCATTTATTCATAGAGCAGGGGCACGGGAAGACAATAGCCCTCAACTCCCACGGAGCACCAGCTTCAGGCACTTGATGGCATAGACTGAAACAACATCACTCACCTGCAGCAACGAGCACCTGTGACCTTATTTATCACTTTGTGTCAGCAACATGCCAGTATAAGGTATTTTAAGAAACAATCCATCACTGAATAGAGTGTCAAGCTCCACCCTGCAAACCACAAATCTTGCAGATTTAACTCTAGCCTGGTGTTATTCTCCACACTAGCCTGGTGTTATTCTCCACACTAGCCTGGTGTTATTCTCCACATTAGCCTGG
>JAODKM010000058.1:24161842-24176647 GCA_026780845.1 Petrocephalus sullivani
GTGTTATTCTCCACACTAGCCTGGTGTTATTCTCCACACTAGCCTGGTGTTATTCTCCACATTAGCCTGGTGTTATTTTTAGCTTCCTGGTCTTTGAAAATCATTTAAATAATGTAAGCAAAGGAACATTTCCATTATTTATATGTCCATGGTAAAGTAACAACGACGGAAAAGCACTTACGTGAAGCACATTTTAGTTAATCGTTTTCGGCACCACAAGTGCGCCTTCTCAAACGAGGGCGACAGGACCTGGCGCAAGCAAACATGCCATTATGCTACTTAACGCCACTGAATACATCCTGCCAAATGGGACCCAGAATGTTGAACGAGACTTGGATTTAATGCAGGCCCTGGACAATGGCAGTCCTAGGCCTAGCAGCGAGCTGGCCTGTCTAAACAGCTGAAGAACACTTATGGATGAAGTAGATTCACCATGCTGTCAATTAGCTGACTCCATACCTGGCTTCCACAAAGAGATCCCACAGACAACTTCTGAATGGAACAGAAACGATGAGGCCTGTAAACAAATATGTATTTTTCATTCTATGATCTTGGCTGTATTAATCCCAGTCCCTAAAGCCAATGGCCTAAATGACAGTAAAGACCGGAATTGCACAGTATAGATTATGACTTTTAATACATTGTCATGTTAAGGAGCACTACATTTAACACTCCTGTTTCTGAAAGTAAGGCACACTCACCTTACACAAGGCATAAGCAATCTAAGGAGTAAACTACTCATTTAACATACATCAGCAGCTCTCAGGAACTGACAGAGTCACAAGCCAACTGTGCTCTAAACAAATAGGAATGTTATTAATCAAAAGAAAACAAAATAATCCTTTTCAATCAACATTAAACACATATACGGTGTTCTGTTTCTCTGTGGTTATAGAATAGGAAATAACCCAATTTCAGAGAATGGTGGTCCATTAAATATAAATTGTCTGATGCTGGTTATGGATAATATTTTTTGTTTGTTTTTGAGGGAATTTCCATGTGAAAAAATGCTCGCCCACCTACGAGATGTGGCCAGGCCCTTAAGTGAAACAGAAGGTTTTCTGTGTTGCTATTTGTAGTGGGGTCTCTAAAAGACCACTCCGGGGAGACAAGATTTAAAAAAAGACACACAAAGGCTTAATCTGTTCCGTCTTCCAGCACTGGTCCCCATAGACTAATGGATACATGTGCATGAGGAAAATTGCACAGCCTAATATTATTACTGTGGAAAATGATCACAATCTCCTCAAACACACAAACGGGAGGATGCACCCTCAGACATGAACTTAAAACCAGTCCATGACACTTTTATATCATATGAATGTCACAGCTGGTCTATACAAACCAGTCAGATTCATTCCCTTGACGCCCATTTCCCCTAATCTTCATTATTTTATCTTCAATAAATGTTATTAGGCTGTCAGGACAGGAAACACATCCACTTAGTAATGCCTGTTAAGACACAATGACACATGCAAATAATGAACTATAAGTACCAAGATACAACATGCTAGGGTGCCTATGTACTTTAAATTTAACTGTGTTTCAGGTATACTCAAATCCATTTAGCTACACTACTTGCAACTTCAAAAAGGAACAGGCTTGGGTTGTTTCATTAGTTTGTTCTTAACGTGCGCTGGCTAAGTGCCCGTATTTTATAGGGTTGAATCCCGTCGTCTTTAGATCCAGCTAAAATACTCCCACGCCCCCCTACCTGATAGATCTCGGCAAGCGAGTACTCGACTACCGAGCCTGGGGGGGCCACTTCGCTGGTTTTTAACGAAGACATCTTCAAGTAAAACCAATTTATCCTAAGCAAGCCCTATGCGCTCACGGCTTTTAAAATGGTTTACAGTAACTAAGTAACCGACTCAACCAGGAAACCCGTCCATGTCGACGGCTTAGTTTGATATTCCTGTAACTGTAACTGAGTCGAAGCTCTTTAATAACTCGGTTATTAGATATATTCAAAACGTGACTCATTTGGAATTATAAAATGCAATGCATGGCAACCCCAATTTGGGACAATGCTAACAGTTCGTTTGTTCGCTTTCTATATCATAATGGAGACGTGAGGAAAAAATGTCGATTGCTGTAGTAGCACTAGCTGTTTTTCGCGGTACCAACCTGTGCAACCTTATGACTATATTTCCTGCTGATTTTCACAATATACTTATTTTTTCCCTGTAAATGTGTGGAGACATTGTGTATAAACTAATTAGGTTTTTAAAATAAAAGAATAAATTCAATCTCTTATTTCCTGTCCATTGATGTTAAGGTCACATAAATATTGTGAAAAAGCGATGAATAAACTTTAAATGTCGCGCTGAAAAGCCTAGCACCAAGCGGTAATGTTAAAGTATTAGAATAACCACTAGGGGGAGCATTTGACAACATTTTAATACACGAAGTAGCCTGCCGCAAAAATACTGCTGCGTTTAACTTTTACGTTATCGAAGGGTTACTGCTAGCATACGCATACAACAAAAGCAGACAGCATGAATTTCCAGATGTTTGGTTCTTTTTCAAAGGCAGTTCTTAGATGTACTTGAGAGTTTATATGTCTGTATTGACATAATGGAAGTCATTGTGCAAGGTTTGGCGGAACTGCCCATAATGAAAGACCTAAATGTTCCCTGTTTAGATTGCTTACATTCCAACAATAGATGTACTTTGTTTTGTAGGAGCTTTTATGGACTGTACAGGAGTAGTTATACTAAACACTCTTCTGGGGTACATTGTGGCCAAAGGACATGTTGGATAGTCATTGTCTCAACTGCTCAGCTATGATATATAGGCCAGGGTAGAGCAAAGAGCCTGGCCTTGATCTGCAGCAAAGGATCCCGCCAGAATTTCCCTGTGCCTGGTTCCCATTTTAGATGGTAGGTTGTTCAGCACTTAGCACTGCTGACCACCAGGACTGGTGATTTTATTGTCTACACCATGTTAAAAAAGAAGGATGTTCTTAAGTGTTCTTGGCAGTAGGGCACTCTGAGTCAAAGGTCAATGACGTGCATTATTACTGTGTCATGTGATCTGAGTCTGAATGGATCATGTAAAAAGCCTCTGTCATTGCGGGAACCACAGGTGGGAATTTCGGGTCCAGAAAATAAAAGTCCTGACCATGATTTAGTTTCAACCGACCAGTTGGGTATAAAGAGTCACAGTCACACAAATCATCAGCTGATTTGTTGGAACAAAATCTTGGTCTGGACCTGAAATTTCCACCTCTGGCAGCAACTGCTAACAGCTGTAGCCAGAAAACAACTGGGGCAGGTCATGGCAGTACGAAAATGGCGCTGCCTTCCCGCCACTGATTTTTGGTCCAGTAGCAGCTGGGGTACTCGTTTGCAAACATGTTTATTGTCGACTGGTGATGCAAATGACCTGCCTCACAGTCCAGGGGCGTCAGACGCATTTTGAATGTGGGGGGGGGGGCACACTGGCGGGGGTCTAACGAATTCACTTACTTGTGTGTGGCGAGTTGTTGTAGGTAACCTGGAGCAGTCTTTCAGTGGTTTGTGTATTCTTATATCGATCAAGTGGAATGGATTCTTTCGCAAAGCAATAGAAACCATGCTGGATGGCACTTGTATTTTATGTTAAACGTGCGGGGGGTCCAAACGTCCCCCTCACATTTCACGGCGACGACGCCCATGTCTGTCACAAAATACAAGTGCCATCTTGCAAAATCATGGTTATGAACTCAAAAACGAATAAACTAAGAGAAGAATAATGGATGTGTGGACAAATTAAGTGTCCAAGCTTTCATTGATATCTAGTTGGAAGATCAGATTCTATAGGATCTTAATGGTATGACAAGAAATAAAGTGTTTGCTATAACTACAAACCACATATATGGATTGAAGCCCTGGATGCCGTTTTGGGATCTTCTACGTGGTGCCAGTATTTCATGCCAATGAAAAATGAACATAAGATGTACTATTGACTTTGGCGCCATTTAGAAGTACCAAAAGTTTGGTCCCAGTTGCAGTGGAAAAGCACCATAGGACAACTGTTAGGGAATCTCTTAAGGTGAACAAGCAGGTCTTTAGGGGAATGCTTTCGGGGAGGGAGGCATGTGCCGAGATTGCTGGAAAGTACTGACAGGCCGAAGCGGCTGTTTGTGGAGGTGACAGCTCATTCACGGGAGGAGTCTGGAGAGGCCAAGGAGAGAGACAAGCCCCTGCGTGGGAAAGTGCTGACCATGCAGGAACTCCTTAACCTTGTGGCAGGCAGCCAAAATGAGCGTTTACCACAGGGAGGCTGCACTCCCCAGCGCAGGCTAATGAGTTTGGATGTATAGAAGGTCTCGTATTAGAACAGCTTGTCCCTCTGACTGAGAGGAACCAGTTAAGGTGGTTCAGGCGTCTCTTAAGGATGCTGCCTGGATGGCTGCCCCAGGCAGGAGACAGGACAGGCTGGAGCAATTTTATTTCTCTGCTGACTTGGGAATGGCTGGGAATCCCCCACAATGACCTGGAGCCATGAAGAAAGAGTCCTGCCCTGACCTCCTCGTCAGCCTTGTCAGGAAAGCTGACAGGAATTAGATGAGGTATAAATGTAAGAAAGGAGTGAAGTCAAGGTTGCATTTTACGACTGGAAACCACTAAAACAATGACAATCAAACAGCAGGCTGTTCAAGGCTCATTTTTAAAACCCTCATTGTACATCATGACAATCAGAGGCTGGACCTTGAATGTTAATTAGATATGCAAAACAGATAGCAGTGTAAGGCAAAGTTTGTATTCACTTCAGTATGTTTTAAATAAGCATATCATAGCAGTTAAAATGCCCATTTTACAGTAATAGTAATACAATCTTACATTAATTTCTAATATATGTAAGTACTCAATGCATGATAAATTGCCAGATGTGGTAAAAACACTGCAGAAAACCCAGAACGTGATTCCAAAAAGGATTACAGCAAAGTGGGGGAACCAGTAATTACCCAATTACCCAATTACCCAATTACCCATTTAACATACATTTCTCAGAATCACTGAGAAAGTCTCATTTTTTGAAAGAAATTACATTTTTTCCATGAAATTGATTAGAAATAGTCTAGGCATTGTTCATTTTGTAAATGACTAGCTTGAAAAACCAGATCTTCAATAAAATATCCACATAGGTAAACAAAGGCCTATTTTCAGCAAATTACTCCTTTGTGTTCCAATGGCACAATGTGTTAGCAAATATTAAAAGACTAATTCTTAATTCTTAATTAGTCTTTTAATTCTTGTGCGATGGTTTTCACAACTGAAAAGCATTGTGCTGTTCGAGGAAGCAATAAAATTGGCCTTCTTGGGCATCTGGAGCATCAGCATTTGTGGGTTCGATTATGGTCTCAAAATGGCCAGAAAGAAATAAACTCTCTTTAGGAATTTGTCAGTCTATCGTCGTTTCGAGAAACGAAGGCTATTCCACTCGAGACCCTGCCAAAAAATTGAAGATATCTCACAAAGGTGCGCAGCGCTGCCTTCACAGAAAAGTGCAAACTGGCTCCAAACAGGATAGGGAGAGAAGCAGGGGGCTCCGGGGCACAACTTTACAGGAGTATAAAAACAACACCGTCTCTAGTTTGAGAAAATGATGCGTCACTGGCCCGCAGCTAGCAGCTTCATAAAACAGAACCCACAAAACACCTCTCATCTGCATCAGTGAAGAGGTGACTCCGGGGTACTGGCCATCTAGGCAAAGTTTCAAGGAAAAAGCCACATGAGACTGGCCAATAAAAAGAAAACATTAAAATGGGCAAAAAAACAGACATTGGATGACTGGGGGGAGTGCCACAGGCAAACAAATCTAATTCTGAGGTGTCTGGATCACAGAGAAGAATATTTTGGAGTCTCAGAGCAAATAAAAAGATGCTGGAGAAGTGCTTGATGCCATCTGTCAAGCATGGAGATGGTGTGGTGCTGGTAAATCAGAAAATTACTGGGTAAAATACGGCAGTTGATTGGAGCCAATTTCATCCTACAACAGGACAATGAGTCAAAGGACTGCTCCAAATTATGCAAAACCTATTCAGCTGCTGTTCCATCTGTGATGGACTGGCCAGCTCTGTCACTGGATCTCAGCCCTATTGAAGAGTTGTGGGAGGAGGCTGACCATATGGCATGAAAGTGCCCATCAAGCCACTCCAACTTGTGGGAGGTGCTTCAGGAAACGGCGTAAAATACCTGCAGATTACCTCGACAAATTCACAGCAGGAATGATCTGCATACGGTGCTGAGCTAATTTTTTCCCAATTCAATTTGCAACTGATGAGTAAAACTGAGTTTTAGTGGAAAATACGAACATTTTGGAGTGATTCCAAAGTTTTGGTTAGCGTATTAATGGTAGTGTAACAAAATGTGGATCCCTCCAAGGGGTGCCCTGCCCTGTGCCTTATGCTGCCAGAGCAAGGCTCCAGGTTCACTGCAACCCTGTACTGAAAGTGAATGTATGGGTGATGGATGGATAACACAATATGCACACAATAATTCTTATTAAGTGCATTGCCTGATATAAAATGACAGTTAACCAGGGCTGAAAACTGAGAAGATTGGTTCAAGCTGAAGTAAAGTCATGATGTTGAACAAATGAAACGCCATCAATATTTAGATTACAATCTAAAAGAAAGTCCTAGCGTCCATGTGAATGCTCTAAAAGTCTCCTCAAACCGTTAAAGAAACCAAGTGCTGAAATTACAAAAGCAGCCACAACTGAGCTAGACTCGTAATATCCATCGCTTGTGGCAAACAAACAGCTCCTCACTGGAGATGTCGTGATTCGCCATGCTTCAGGAGAAAAAACACATCTTCATCCAGCCCATATTTCTCCATGGCTTCTTTGAGTCGCACAGGAGGGTCCAGGTAATACTGGAAAACAAAAGTTTTTTTTTTTAAACACACAAAACATTCAGTAATTACACCACCTATTTGTTTAGGCAACTGCAGGGTGGTGCATGAAAGGGATTTCGAAATGCTGCAGGGTGGATCATTTATGCTGTCTAAAACTGTCTGATAAAGACAAAAGGCCCCTTTCAAATAGACTATTACTTGGATACTGCCTGTTCAGAAATCAAGACCTTATCGTGGTCTTCTGTTATGCAGTAAGAAAACATTCAACTTTAAGTGGAATTTAAAATTAGATACTTATACACTTAAGCACAGAACTTGCGTTATTTTATGTTGCCTTTATGAAACCCAGTGACAGAAATAAGGGTTGATTTATTACATACTGCAATGCTTTTCTAAAGCTATTGCCCTTTTTGGCAATAATTTTTTTTAATTGTATTTCAAAAGGATTTAAATCCTGGAGGAAATCGGTTATACTCAAATGAATTAACTCAAGCTGATTTTCACAGTTAATATACTGATAATAACATTTTATTGAAATATGGAATTTATTAATAGCTATAATGTTTGCAAATGACGGATCATCAGCTAAACTTCTCCAAGACTGAGCTTCTACTCTTCACTGCCAGTCCTGACAATGACCGTAATACTGCTGCATAACCGAGACATGTGACATGCTCCATCAAAGCCTGAAAGGGATTTAGAGGTAATGAGAGATGACCAGTCCTCCTCTGCTTGCCACATAGCATCCCAGTCTTATAGACTCACTCTGTAAGACCACATATTACCAGTCAGAACATGCAGCTTGGCTTCTAGTCCAGGCATTTGTCATCTCATGTCTAGACCTTGGCAACTCACTTGCAGGCCTAGCAGCTTGTGCAGTCAAACCACTGCAGAGGATTACATCTGGTATTCAACTGGCCAAAATGCTCTCATGTTACACCCTTCCTCGTCTGCCTTTAGGCGTTTGCATCAAGTTCAAGACCTTGGTGCTGGCTTTCAGAACCAATTCCCTGCTCAAAGAATAGTGTACATTAAGGAACTGTGCCGTTCTTGAAAGTACTTCCAGAGATTTTTCCAGCCAGCTCCCATCAAACTCTACAATGAGTCATTCTCATCATTTACCTGACCATAAGCTGTTATTGCACATTTTTTTGCCCACGTTTTAACCCATTGCAGTTACTTGTCTTTTCTTATAACTTGAATCAATTTATACTGTACCTATTATGGCCTACAATGGCACTCATCTCTAAGTCACTCATCAAGACCTACATCCCAGCTGGTCTTCCTTGTTCAGCAAGCCGACGCCTCCTGAAGATCCCTCAACCATATGAGAAGTCTTACTCCAGATGTTTCTTGCATGTCATTTCTCGACAAGGGAACAAGCTACCTCTCCAAATCGAGTCATCAGAGTCCCTCTCAACCTTCAAGAGGCCCATCTGTTCCCTGTGCTGCCTGGGAGAGGCTCCAGGTTCTCTGTGACCCTCTATTGAATAAGTAGTTGGAAGATGAACGTATAAATCTCACTGAGCATTTTACCTCATGGGCCAAAGCAAAGGTGCCCCAGTGGATGGCAAGGGAATGCTTTGCTTGAAGGTCCATGTGAATCCGCACAGCCTCCTCTGGGTCCACATGCTGTGACCTCATGACGTCCCTGGAGTGGGGAGAAACAACAGCTAAGACCACCGGTTGGCCGACTTCCCTGCTGTAACCTAACAATATCCCATCAAGTACCTGGGCAAGTATGCACCAATGGGGATGGCGGCCAGGTCGAAAGGTCCGAAGCGCTTGCCGATCTCATGGAAGCCGGAGCAGTAGCCGGTGTCCCCGGCAAAGAAGAAGCGCTTGTGGGGGCCCAGGACAGCCCAGCTGCCCCACAGCACCCTATTGTCATCCAGCAGCGTACGCTTGCACCAGTGCTGGGCGGGCGTGAAGACGAAGGTGACGTCATCGTGACCCGGCACACAGTTCTCCTCCCACCAGTCGAGCTCGATGACGTTCTCGCAGCCGCAGCTCTGCATCCAGTTCATCAGGCCCAGAGGCACAAACCAGCGCAGGTCCCCGCCGAAGCGGCGGTTCAGGGTCGCCACCGAGCCCAGATCCAGGTGGTCGTAATGAGTGTGGCTGATGAGCACAGCGTGAACCCGAGGCAGCTGCGCTACAGTGCACGGCGGGTCCCGGAACCTCTTTGGTCCTGCAAACTGCACTGGTGACGCCCGCTGGCTGAACACTGGATCTGTCAGTATCACCAGGTCATCCATCTCCACCAGCACAGAGGCATGACCCAACCAGGTTACCCTCAGCTTGGTATCATTCTGGCTGGCCTTCTCGGGGTTCTGAACGAAATAGGGCTCCATCATGGGCAGCTGTTGATCCAACTCCTGAAAAATCAAACACATCCATCAGTTTCTACATATTAGGGACCACTTGAGACAATTTACCTGTAGTGTCTATCGATTTTTAAAGTAGGGGAAGCACAGTGTCGACAGCTGGCAGTATAACCAACATTTTTCTTAGTATTTCAATCAGTCAGCTGTAAATTCTGCTCTCCTTTCTTTTTGTAGGAAAGGAGAAATGATCCATCACCCTGCCATGGTTCTCTCTCAAGCAATTCGACAATTTTGAATACACACAGTCAGCGGTGGGTAATTCAGGTCCAGAGAGTAGAAGTCCAGACCAGGATTTTGTTTCAGTAAACCGGTTGAGTCCTCGGTGACCATGACTCATTATGGTTGGTTGAAACAAAATCTTGGTCTGAACTTACTTAATCTTACGCTCTGGACCTGAATTACCCACCTTTGCACACAGTTTAGTTAGCAAGCACTATGTCGTGAGCATCATTGTTAATAGTATCTTATCCTATCCTCATGTAACGTCTCCCAGTCACCATGCAGAGAAGCCTGGCTTTCAGGCAGGTCTAAAATATCTGATGGCAAGTCTAATGTCCAATCAAAATTGCCTAAGCAAAAACTACGTATGAAGCTCTCATAGACTCCCAGTGAAGTACAGTGTTCAGTCCAGCTCCTAAAACACGTCGTCAAAGCATATTGACCAACACACTTTCACCTACTCTACTGACCAATAAGCTTTGTCTATTCTCCATTTATACAAGAATATCTCATATAGTTATAGTAAGCACAGCATCAATGGGTGTCTAAGGGCTGTATTTCTCCTGGTTTCAAAAAGGAAATGTATATATCTTGCTGAAAATAACTCATGAAGTAAGGAGAATGAGTTTACACTGATTTTTCTGGGGGGCAGTCTTGCAATCTCTTGTGGTGGCTACAATAATGATTATTGCGTTAAATCATTTTCTTTCAGGTATAATGCAACTGGTGTATGATAGTAATGTGTTTTAAGGTATTGTATTTTTCCCCAAAATAATTCAATTCATTTCCTGATTATAGGTTTGTCTTCGTCTACCGATATCTGCCCTCACCGCTATACAGACATTGGGGGGAGAAAAAAAAAATTATCCACCAAAACTCCACGTAGACATCAATGCTAAAGATTACTCTCAGAAGGCACTTGCTCACCAGGCTTATTACCAGCATAGTATCTATGGAATGGAAAGCATTCTGTGAGCTTAAAATAAGACCTTGAAACCAGAGGACAGGAAATGTCACTAGCGTGTAACTGGCATGAAACAAACGGCTAACAACAAGCAACAGCAAGCTACTTTAAGAGCTAGAACATTCCACGTGGCGATAACTGCAATGGGTTTCCGTCGCTGCTGCAGAGGATTCTGACAAACACAGCAACTGATCTGCCCTTTGAGGTAAACAACACACTGAGCCATCATACAGATATGAGGGGAAAAATAACATTCTCCAGGGTACCCAGGGGTTAATAATATAATAAATACAGGCTTAATGACGTTCATCAAAACATAGCCATAGCAGAAAGTAGTCAGAGTTCCATAAATGCAAGACCTAACCTCTTTAGTGTGAGGGATATTGCTGTTGTTCTTGTCCCACACCATAAACCGAAGAAGGGTGGCGTAGGAGGGGAACTTCCAGGTGGGCCAGGGGTTGACAAAGCGACCATGTTTGTCCCTCCTGGATTTTGTAACATCCTCCTCCAACCGGTAGTCCAGACGGAAACATTTGCGCGAGGTCTGCGACGAGCTGCTAGTCCTGGGTTCCTGGGTACGCTCGCCCCCGTTCTCCCCCATGCCATCCTCCTCCAAAAGGCTCTGCTCCCCATTCTCCTTCACCTCCATGAGATCACCTGGAGCTCTGATGGAACACAGACGAGTTCCAAAATTACACTTGTTTGACACTTACCACCTCAAGCACCACTGTCTACTTGAAGTGAGCATTGCACCTCATGTCCCATAATATTTTGATGACTGACTCAGATAAAAAAACAACTGCTAAATATAAATGTTTTTAATCCCTTTTAAAATAATAAGCTTCCCCTAAGTATATGAACATAACATACAGTACTATAGCCTGCACCAGATGGTCCTGACGAACCACACAGACTGGAATACGGCTTCCCCTTTTAAAAGCCAACACTATAAAGCCCTTCAGCAGATAGACAAATACATAACATTCATATAGATGAACATTTATACTGCACAAAAAGTAAACAGAAAACTTTAAAAATACCTTTTATCCTTCTGCAAATTCCATATATACATTTCATCAGGAAATAACTAGATCAATCTCATCTTTACTTAGATTTTTGCTACAATTATTTACTGAGCTGTTGGTGTTCCATGAGCTAAACTGTGATTTTGATTTGCAATTGGAATTTATATAAGGGCCAACATCACCTGTACAATTCCTGCAGAAAATAAATATGAGCAACTAGGCAGCCCTTTGCAAAAAGGGAACGGGAACAACGGTTTCTCTCTCTAGTGAGGTTAACAACAACAACACCAGTACCATTTCCATTTAATCAGATACTGCGAGGGACCGACAAATTTATCCAGCAGACGATTCATTTAGAAGAATGTAAGGACATCTTTGTCGCCATGACAACACACCTCCACATAATAATCAGAAAATGCAGCAGCCACCATGCATTTTAAAGAGATTGAGAGAGCAGTAATAAAAGGATGTGTCAAAAAGGCCATCCAAAGAACTGCAGCACATGGGCAGGGCCTTATCTCCGTGTGCAGTCTCCTCAAAAGCCACTGAAATAAGCTGGCAGTCAGGAACAGAGCCATTGGCTGGGGAATACCACCAGCCCAATGCTGATAATCTTCATATCCCTCTTTAAAAAATCCTGAACTTTCAATATTTACCATCCGACCAATTAAACATATAGTAGGCCATGGGGTAGCATAACTGTAAGAACAGAAGGCGTACTTGGGAATGTTCATCATATATTATAAAGGCGCTGTGAAAAAAAATCCGCAAACCACAGAAAGTGGACATTAATTTTTGGTACAGTGTCAAAGTAACAAAAAGGGCAAAAGAAGACAACGTAACACCTGTATTTATAATTCATATATACAAATTCAAATTTAATTTTAGGAATGAGTAGCATGCCGACAAAGATCCTACAGAAGTTCCCATTTGTTTACATTTAGCCAAGTTGCTTCTAAAGAGTCCCAAAACATTACTAACACAATCACTATTATGGTGAATGCATCACAAGAAACGTCACCCAATATACTCAGTATAGTAAAATGACATCGCGAAAAGTATCATTATACACAAAGAACCCTTACATTACTTTACAAAGAGAATGCATTTGAGAAGGGCTCTCTCAGATTCAGCGATACAAAGTATCAAAACAATGGCCACCAGTATCACCCAGAATTTCGGAAGAGGGATGGCATACTTCACAGAGCAAGGGAAGTGTAACATTTGCGTTGAAACTGAAAAAACGGCGTTATAAACAGTACAGTCTTTGTTATAATGATAAATACGATACTTCAAAATTAATTCACAAGTTTGAATAGTCAAATAAAACCGAAACCGAGAATTCATAAGCAACGTCCCCGTAAGTATTTACAACTACTTCCCGATTACCTGGCTGTACAGCAGCCTGCCTTGACGCCGAGGGACGGTAACCACTCGTTAGAGCGCTATCCCGGAAGCATGGATCGGAGAATACAGGGTTTTTCTGCACTTGGATCAGTAACAAAGTAGCGAGCTGCCACCGCCCCCTAATGACAACGCGTGACGACGCCGCGACAGGGCAGTTAATTCGGCGTGAAATGAGTTTCAATGGAACATTTACCTGGGTATCAACTGTGCTCAGCATTTAATGCGGATGCTAAGGGAAGCATTTGGCTTCGGGCACCAGACCACATGCATTCCTGCTCGTTTGTTACTCTGGTGACGGGGGGCCTCTTCTCTTTGTTTGCATACGCTGTTTTATACCAAAAACGAAAAGCTTTGACGTTACCGAGCACAGACTAACATTTACTGCATATGTTGCCCTGCTAAATGCTTGACTTTTGCCGATTCGTTTAACAAGTGCTGAACACGGTTTGGAAATGTTCGTAATTATTTACATGGAAGCTGGCTTGTCTAAAATCGTAGTTTGCATCGTCACCTGTCTTTTATACGACTGTCGTTCGCTTTAATTTCCGGGACAGACGAAGCATCGCGCCTGTTCCTCCACGCCGACAAACACAGCACTTTGCGAGGCACGCAAGACACCGCCGAAGATCGGAGGTCCAGTAACTCGAATTTGCAAGTCAGCTTCAGCATTTCACTTTACTCAACTGTATTTCATAACAACGCACAGGAACCAACTTGTTTATACCCGATGCACATGCAGTTTCCTGCTAGAAACACACGAAAGAAATAATGTGAGCTACTTCCTTACTCGATCTGATCCTTGTGACATACAAATTACATAATAGCGATTGTAGCCATATTGGTAGAGTGAAATGCGCAATACATTTATGACACAGCCCGTATATCCACTTTGAACTATTGCAAAATTTGAAAATGCATCACGTATTCCGTTTTATTCTAAAATAAACAGGTCCCTGGGATGCAATCGCAAAATAAAATGTCTATATTATGTTTTAAGTAAAGTTGTGCTTTTGCAATATATGCTTTTTAACGTACCTTGTGGTGATGTTCTCGGGAAAGTACTGTGTCCAAAAAAATCGACTGAAATTGCAAATTCATTCCAAAGCCATAGTGGTAAAATGCTTAGAGAATTATAACCGTTCGTTCAGCCCGCTTAACAGAAAGGTCGAATGTTCTCCTGCCTGCAAATATGCTTTAAGCATACTCTCAACAAGTACGATTATGCAACTAAAAGGGGTGAAGGATTCAATTTCATTATTAGTTTGTTGTTAGGGATGAGCCTTGTTACGCACAGTGGGATGTACTGTCCTCTTACGTCAGGAAAGGGAATTTCGAACATGCGCAAATGACACCAGATAAATTGGTGGGATTCAAGCTGCGCTCAAGCGTGACTTAATTATTATAGTTTATGGAAGATATTAAACATTTTCAAGTATGCGAGGACACACAGTCCGGTTAAATCTTTTGCATAAATAGCGTACATAGCACTTGTAATACTGCTCTGAAAATACCTGTTGCCAATGCACAGGATTTAATAGCAGTGTTTCTTTTATCAGAAGGAACGTTTTCCTAACCTTCCATTTCATAGTCCCGATTATTATATAATATGCGGTAAAACGTATCAGCCATCATCCGGGGTCTTCGGCGTAGCACGTGGGTTTGTTTGGGTCAGACTCCGTGAGCGATTTCCCCTTTCAGAGCTAAAATTGTGAGGCTTCTGTATTTTTCACGGGAGCTTTTAATTCGCGTAAGTAATGGTTTATTGCCGGTTATTTGTAATATTATTTAAATGATTTCCGGTACTTATTTTAAACGGATATACATAAGAAAAATAAAGATACACACGGTAGGCTTGAAATGGAAGAATGAAATTGATCTGTGTTAACACTAGAAGGGCTGACTGCGTCAATTGACGCAAATCAAACAAAATCACTGCTATTTCTCATTGAAGTTATTGC
>JAODKM010000058.1:24176747-24201755 GCA_026780845.1 Petrocephalus sullivani
GCAAAAACTAGGCACTGCATCAATTGACGCACACAGCCGTTCTAGGTATAGCCGATCTGCAGCCCTTCTAGTGTTAATAAAAGTTATTATAGTCAAATAGCATTTCCTGTAAACTGGTGTTAGAGGACTCGTATCCATTTATTTTGCCTTTTAAGTAACTGAACGTACAGAACACCGAACATTAAGAAATTAAATACTATTTAAAAATGCATCAAAATAAACAGGAATGTTGAATTATGGTTGCCATATAAATCGCTGGCAATAGGTATATTATTTGGCAACTCAGTGGAGTTGTTGTTCTTTTACAGACCTGTGCTGAACCAGCCAAAGGGAAGACGCTAGATCAAGGTTCCGGTCCTGGAAGGTCAGAATCCAACACAGTTTGCAGATTTCCCTGGTCAAACGTACCTACCAACCCGGCAATTAGCTGATTATAATGTTTGAGCAGGGAAATCTACAAACTGTGTTCTGGCCCTGGACTGGAATCAGGGGACTCTATGCTAAAGGCCTCCTGAACTTTTAAAGTAATGATGGAAGAATGACCACTCTACCTGTCCCTGCCCTGGGTCCTTTGAGCCTGAAGCTGACCTGACCCTCAGGCCTCCAAATGCCCCGGAGGACTGCACATTTACGTATGGCCCAGGCATATGGTCTCTTGGCAGAAGCCATATCGAGGGATTTGACAGATTGAATGAACCCCTGTCTTAAGGACAAGGTCACTGTTTCTCCAATATATCCTGTAGGAGCCATATTCAGGTCACGAGTTTAGTTTAATAATTTCTCCTGATCAGTTTGGGAGTTAATCCAGGATGCAGACATTTCTCTTATCTGGACAATATTTTGCTTATCATAGTGATGCACCACCATTGCTATCTCAAGCTCCTCATAGTAGATGAAGGGTGTGTCTGACCTGCCTTTAACTGGTGTCACCACCTTGCTATAAGTTTGTGCTTGATGCAAACCTTGTAGCCTTGGCAGGATCCCGGTCTCTGCAAGAAGGCAGCTGACTCATTTTGTAGGCATCTGGGCAGGCTGGTCACCTTTTCAAGCTTTGATTAGTTAGTCCTGGAGAGCAATTGTCAGGAGGGAGGGACTGGAGCAAGTCACTTGAAATGCATTTTCATTACCACTTGTTGATGCCATACATGCAGACAATGCAGTGGGGAACAATGCAAGGTATTACAAAACAGGAACATCTGCGCATTAGACAGTTGCGTGAAAAGTGGTTGGAAGACTGATGGATAATATAAACCTGACTTTTTCTTATAAATCACAGTCAGTATTTTGTTATCTTTATCAGAGATGCCACTTTGATTATCAGTAGTTTAAATCATCAATACTATAATCCATCCATTTTCCAAACCACTTACCCTACTGGGTCACAGTGGATTTGGAGCCTATCCTGGAAGCTCTGGGCATGAGGCAGGGAACAACCCAGGAAGGGGGGGCAGCCCATGTAGGGCACACACACACACACACTTTAGTAACTTCAATTAGCCTCAGTATGTTCTTGGACAGTGGGGGGAAATGAGAGGAAACCCCACGATGATGACACGGGGAGAACATGCAAACTCCACACACATGGAACCTGGGTGGAAACCTGAACCCTGGTCCCAGAGGTGTGAGGCAACAGTGCTGACCACTGCACCGCCAGCCGCCCCAATACTTTAATAAAATAAAAAATACTATAAATAAAAATACTATAAATGGTGAAAAAAAATGTATATTGCATGTCTAGAAACAAATGCATTTCTGCTGTATTTATATCAGAAATCAGAATTTGATCTTAGAAACAACTAGTGATGGCCAAAATGACACTTCATGAAAAAATTGCTCTATTTTCTGACACCATTATATGGTGCCATTTGTTCAAAAAGCATGACTCCAAACCAAGCGCACCATCTAGTGGGGTCAGAAAATATAGCAAATGGTTCATGAATCCTCTTTATGGTCATAACTACGAACAACCCATTCTCTGTGATCTTACTCTTGCTTACTTTGAAAAACATTCCGGATACACCTGGTACTTTGCTTAAAGACTCCGCATCTTAGATTGACATAAGTTGAACAAGTTATTTAGTGAATGTACGCAGTAGTTCCAGCTGTCAGGTGTGAAATAATACTGCTGTTGGGGATTAAGCAAGAGTTTAAAAACACCTAACTCACTGCCCAAAGGGACTTTGTTATCCTTGTCAGATAATTGTAGCATGGCCTCCTGGGACCTAAAGGCAATTCTTACATCTCCCAACATAGCAGTGGACAGCAAATTCAGCACCTAGGGAGTAGTACCTTGCCCCGGGTTCCTCAGTGATCTACTTTTGCCCTGGGCAGGCTGCAGCCAGGAAGTGCTGTGTCAACCTGGCAGTGATGGCAGACCTGAGATACTTTTGTTCCTACCTCTATGGCACCCTATGGGCAAGTAGCTTGCGGACTTGAGGCATTCCAGTCATACCATTTCAGGATCCAACACCAGGCGGGGTGGTTCCATAGCAATGCAGATACCCTGTCCTGTAGGCTCTGTGAGGCAGAGCCACACTGCCGTTGCCTCAGGGTAGGGTAGCACTAGCCAGCGTGATCTGCCGAGAAATATCAGTGCCCTGCAGGGAAAGACATTAAAGTCACTTCTGTGAAAATAAGTCACCAGCTATGATACATTTAAACATGATCGTGAAAAATTCAACATACACTGTCAATGTACAGTTCCAATAGATAAAATAGGAGGCTAAAGCAAGTGACAGTGATGGTATTGCACCCAAGTTTGAAACACTGCTGCATCCTGCGAGGAATGTATTGCCTAGAGAGACCCATCAAGACCTTGTACGAGTGACACTGCTAACACCTAAAGATAACGAGCAATAACAGCATCTGGCTGTCAGTTTAATGCTTGCACTCTTTATGGATTTGACTTTGACTTGAAGTCAAGGATGGATGTTATCGAGAAGGTGGACTATGACGGAGGCTCCATCCCCCTGAACTTTCTCCTGAGGATCTGGTTGACTGTCACCACATTTCTGAATGACACCCTGTTCCATATCCTGTCCAGAAATACCGGTGCAGTAAACCATCTGCTCACATTGGGCATCACTAATAGAGTGAAGTCCCTCTCTGCTTTAAATGTACAGCCAATTCGAACCATTGCAGGTTTAAATCCCTGACCAGCAAGGTACCAGTTAAGTATCCTGAGGAAAGTACCGCCCGCAAGCACTATTCTCCTGGCACTGAATTAGATGCCCACTGCAATGTCACATGGGTTGAATGCAGAGGACACATTTTGTTTTTGTGCACTGTGTGCTGTGGCATGTCAACAGTGATGATTAATCGCTTTCCCCTGTGAAAACCTGACCAAATCCACGCATGTGTTATCAATTTTTCATTATGCACCTGTTTCCCCCCCTAAATCAAAAAGGAAGTTGTCAGTCAAATTTAAATATAATGGATGTTTGCTTTTTCTCAGACATAATGCTTGAATTCCAGCCCGGTAGCCTCTGTTTCTTTCTTTCCCTGTCACTATGCTTTCCTTGGCGTGATGCCCATGCGGTCGGCAGGACTGTTGGGTCTTTTCCCATCTGAGGGAGCACTAATGGGACTACAGCACAAACCACAGCACATCACGTGACTCAGACTAAATGTGTGTGTGTGTGGGGGGGCATGTTTTTTAACCTCTGACTTCTTCCACTGATGAAAGGTCAAATGTGCACCAGCGTTTTATTGCAAACAGTGGGATATCACAAAGGCTATTTATCCCCAAACTGACATGTCTTATGTTACCAGCAGGTGTCGCCAGAGAAGCGGGATAAATATTTGTTTACTTTGTTCTTAAGGCATTTGCTTAGGGGTTTGCGCTGTTTGCAAAGCATATGGATATGTTGACGTCAAATATTTTAAACCTTTTGCATTCATTGGCCCAGAATTGAAACAAATGACACAGGCAATAAATACAAAAATGTCAAGAGACTAGAAAGTTTCTTAAAGACTTATTAGGTCATTTAACTGAAAAACTTGCTCTTGTATAAAAGTAAATTGAACCAAAACATAGAGTTACATCAGAATTTTAAGCCTTTCCTCTTCATTCGCTTTAATATCACAGTACAGTGTTCTTGTTCAATGACATCTTTACGAGAGACTCGACTGAGGCACAGCCACTATCAGCACCACAACGGATGCCAACAGGCCAGCTATCTGGGAAGAGACCCGCGATTACTCACACGCACACACATGCGGAAACGCAGCCGTCTGGCGTCAAGTTAAGCAAACAGCCGGAAGTACGGCACAGTGCAGTGATTAACCTCATCTTATCTTTATGTCTTTACGGTTGTCATAAGTCCACAATAATGAGCAGCTACATTTATTCTGAGATAACACTGAGAAGTCCGAATCATTACAGAGACAAGCACATTCCTTAATGTGCAGAGAGAGCGCCAAGCACCGTCTTTGTGAAAACTTATTAATTGCTAACAAATGACCTATTTTGTAGCCACACCTCCAGCGGTGTACAGAATCATTTATACAATAGGTACAGTCTGGGAAGAGTACACAGTATATTTTTAGTATAATTTATAAGAAACACTGGTTAGTCTACATATCAATCAATCAATTAATCACTTAATATTTATATAGTACTGTTTTAACCACAGGGTTTCCAAAGTGCTTTATAGACATTTTAAATGAAGAAAAAAGGAAGATGTAAGATGTAATGTAAAGAATTCACTATGTCACAACTAACAATATCTGATTATGACAACAAAATTTTAATGATGCAGTTTATATTTACTTAAGAGAAGTTGGCTAATTTAAGTAAGTAATTAAGTAATTTAAGTTCCATGTAAGTAACACAAAATATCCCTAACCATACTGAGAGTGTTGGAAGGATCCATCTTTATGAAATGGCAGGTCGCTTATTTACCTTCACTAGTTAACTTGATGAGATATGTATTAGTCAAAGACACTGTGTTAGTGGTAGAGTCATCAAATACATGAGTATTTTGGATTGTTAGTACCAGGGGTGGAACTTTTGTACTGGGCTAGTTCAGTAAAAAATGTAGTCATACATATTTTCCATTTTACTAGCCAGTGGACAGTGTTTAGTTCTGTGCACTTAATCTTTGTCTAAATGACTGGCCTCCGGCAAGTGGGCCAGCTTAATTTCCAGCCCTGGGGCCAGACGTACCCAAGCTGCATATGAACAGAAAGAGGTGTGGAACGTCTCTTATGCTGCATATGAACAGAAAGAGGTGTGGAACATCTCAGATGCTGCATATGAACAGAAAGAGGTGTGGAACGTCTCAGATGGCAGTACATTGCACCAACAATCTTTTTTCCATTCGCTAATGTATTAAATCGTTATTCATCTCCAACATCAAAATTAATTAATTCGTGTCAATTCTTGCATTATATTATTATCAACCATAGGTTAAAGTTGATTTATTGCTGTTTTATAGTTGAATTAATATTCAATCAGCAGGAACTGGCGTTCATTGAAATACCATTGGATTGTATGTGGTACTCATCCATCTACCCACAATTAACACACAACATTCAAAACATTAACTACGATGTTTTATTAAACTGACAACATAAAAATAAATGAACATAAAAGACATCAATTTTAGTGCTGGGGACCAGTATAATGCAGAAGAAAGCAAAAAAATTATCATTAAGTGTGGTCTCAATATCTCCAAATATCCAAAAACCTGAATTAGAAAGATTTTTCCCTACAAGTTGATTTTAGTAAAGTTATAGAATCAAAATACCGACAGCATTTGAAAGAAAAAAAATAGCTCACTTTGCAGCACGTGGCTGGGGCTGTGCTGATTTGTGCTGTTTGCCACCCTCACCCTCTGGGGCAAACTGCTGCCAGCACTTAACATCATCTGCAAACACTGCATGCTTCCTTGTAGGAGATTCCTTTTGCACAGTATCTGAATCAGATGTAGGGATTACTCTATAGATATTTTTTATCATTCCTGATGCTTTTCCGGCTTAAGTATTACTGCTTGATTTGGTTGTAATGACAAGCTGATGGTGACTATAGTAATGAACAATGAATAAAAGCTTGAATGTCTCATGTCATGAAACAGTTCACCCAAAATCAACATTAACAACAATAAAAATATTATTGAGAACTAACAGGGAATGCAGTTCTGTAATGTGATACATTACATCCCTTGTTAACCTGTCCTTCCCAGCTCCCCCGGTGTGACGTAAAATTCATAGTTATGCAACTTACGCAGAACCAGAGTGCCACATTAAATAGGTAAAAGGTGAAATTAGCAAAATCAACTACGGTGGTAACTTTTAATGGAAAATTCAAAATGTATCAAACAAAACCATCCATCCATCCCACTTATCCTATCAGGGTCACGGGGGTCCGGAGCCTATCCCGGAAGCAATGGGCACAACCCAGGATGGGGGGCCAGCCCAACGCTGGGCACACTCACACACACCTATGGGCAATTTAGGAACTCCAATTAACCTCAGCATGTTTTTGGACTGTGGGGGGAAACCGGAGGAAACCCCACAACGGCACGGTGAGAACATGCAAAATCCACGCAAATGGAACCAGGCAGGATCCAAACCCCGGTACCAGAGGTGTGAGGCAACAGTGCTAACCACCATACCACCCTATCAAACAAAACTTGACGTGAAAGATGTATGTGTATATATCAGAAACGGGTGCGTGAACAACATTTCGGATGAATCAGGAATAGGTGATGCCCATTGTAATTCATACCAGCAAAACATGCTTTGACGTGATAAACTTGACGTGTAACTCTGAATGTGTTAAGTGGGACTTATTGATTTTCCATTTATTTGTATAAGGCAAAGACTGTCAAGACTTTGCATTTTCCCTGTAAAACTTTATTTGCTATTTCCAATATGTCACCTCTTCCCATGAATTGAAAATATCTGTCATCATCGCTAGTTGCATTAACTGTGAGTTAGGCATCAAACCTTCGCATACATAAACATCTTATAGTCATCAGCGCATAGTTGCATTCTTGATAGGAATTACGTAATTAGAAGGGAATGAGTGTTGTTGGCATGCAAGAGGTCATTTAGCTGCTTTACTTGTTTTGAAGACATTAATTGTCAAGTTTCTGTAATAAACACCATACAAAAATGGGTCACCGTTTCCGGATTTCTCCAAAATGTTGTGGACACTGCTATGTTTCCATAAATATATTAATTTTTTTGTTTGATAAATCTGGGATTTTCAGGCTTCTTTTTATGCATATATAACTTTGACACTACACATACTGGGAGGACTTTTGGAGAGGTTTTGCAGTGACTCAAAGTGCCTTATAGTTTCTAATAAAATCACTGACAATACGTGTCTTATTTCATATCGGATTATCGGGAAGCTCAGCTCTGGATCGGCCAAAGGGATGACGCACCAATCACTGCTCAGGCTTATTGGAAGAAGAATCTCTCTGCCAATCCCTGCCCTGGATCCTTTCTGCCTGTAGCTGGCCTGATCCTCAGGCCTGAATCTGCTTTTGGCATGAGAGGGTATGTGTATATGTGGCACATTCACTTTCTGCAGTCTCTTACATTGTGGTTTGTAGTTGATGCAAACCTGTAGCCTTGATACGGCATTTGTCTCCATAGGAACACAGGTGAATCATTTTGTAGGCATCAGTCGCCAGGCACTGACTGTAAATTAATCCGCTCCTGACCCTGTTAATCCTGGAGGGAAATGGAAAGGAGGGATGGACTCAAATTACCCACGTCTTGTCCCTCCTTACAAACATTTTCAAATGGACACAGATATGGATCGAATTACATATGGAATTTGCCCAGCATATTTGTAGAACCTCTGGTTGTTTTTGACAGTACACTTCATGCAGATTTCAAAAAGCCAGATTATTTGAGAACCAAATGGAAATGCTGGGCTGATGGGAAATAGAAATATATATATTTATATATATATATAATGATATATTTGCCAATGTCCATGATTCATTCAGTTGCCACTTGCTGATGCCATAGCTACCTGAAAAATGTAACAAACTTAGGAACAGCTATGAATTAGACAGTAGCATGAAAATGTGAAGTATATCCACTGTGTACAGCCACTGTGTATTTAGCGTACACAATCAATGCAAATTTAATGTGGTAACAAAAGTATAAACTCCTCTTCTGTATTCACCAAATCTTCTTATAAAAGAACTGTCAATATTTTATCATCAAAGATGGTTTAATTATAGCTTTTTGATTGATTCAGTTGACTGTTGTTGGTCATCATTGGGTCCTTCAGGAAGGCCCTGGGACAGACTCCAAGTTCACTGTGATAAATTAATGGCTTTGGATACAAATGGATAAATAAATACAGCAATTGTTAGGTGTTCAGGATGCACACACATAAGCACAAGTTGCAGGATTGGGGAACTGCGCACCATAAATTGATCCAGTCACTATATATAGTCATTGAGTTTTAGAAATTCCTCAAGAAAATCCTAAAATGATGAAATCCAAACAAAACTCAGCAGCAATTTAATTAAGTCTCTCAGAATCACCAAGTAATTGAGAAACCACAAGTAATTGAGAAACCATTGTATTTAAGGTTTATTTCACAGATGTACTTCACATATCCAGTATTTGCACAGTTCATTTCTTTGGAAAAAACGTTGTGTATAACCATTCTTCTTGTACAAAAATAATTCAAAAAATTACTCCAAAAGTAAGCATGCATAGTGGGATAAGGTAGTAACTGAAAATATGGCAAGACGTAATGAAGCTTCACTGCCAAGTTGATTTCGTCACATACTTTGGTACATCAAAATAATTTCAGTTCTGTAGTTGTCGTGTGTACTCCACACATGATTATCTATTAATCAACATTATAACAATCAAATTTGTTCAAGTACTTATAAATATATTCTGCACTTGCATTTCATAAACTCATCTCATTATTCTCAATAATTCATTATTAGTAGGATTTATAGCAATTTCCCTGATTTGTCCAATGTTAAAATATATTATAATTATAAAGACCACTTATATACCTGACATAGGGTTTGATGACACAATAACAGCAGAGTGTTTTTACAGTATTATTGGGCTGATGTCAGTGCCCCATAGAGAAACAATAAGAAATTAAACTCACTTTACTTCTGTAAAAATAAGGCACTACCTATGATACATTCAAACACAATACTGAAATACTCAACATACAGTGTCCACACAGTTTCAACAGAAAAAAAATAGAAAATTAAAGCAAGTAACATTGGCCCTGTCACACCCAATTTTTAAAGGCTCCAGAGCACCATTAACTTTACAGTATGTGCTGATTTAGGTGTAACACAGTGTCTAAGTAGGTAACACTGGCCTCACACCTCCAGGTCTGTGGATTCGATTTCTCTCTCCAGTGCTGTATGTGTGGTTTTTGCATTTTCTCCGTATGTTTGCACAGGTCTGCTCTCTCAGTTCAAAAGACCTCTGGTAAGGAGAATTGCTGCCTCTGTGTTTCCCATAAAGTGTTAGTGTGTATGCAGAGGTGGAAAGTTCAGGTCCAGAGAGTACAAATCCAGGCCAAGGTTTAGTTTCAACCAACCAGTTGCGTATAAAGAGTCACAGTCACAGAGCACTCAAGTACATGTCGCGTGATGGATTAATATCCTGCCCAGGATGTCCTCTGTCCCCTACCCTACACTTTAAGGGATAAGTGCCCAGCTCACAGCAACCATGAACTGGAAAGGAAGTGAAGGAGGACAGGTGGATGTAATTAAGGTACAACATCACCTGTAGGTTCTGGATGAATTGCAACCACAAGGGTCTACATGGGTTACTTAAAACCACTGCGTATTTACTGGTAGTCCGCAGGTTCCATTTCCTAATTGGGTCTTTAAATCGAATTTGTAGGCAAGTCAGAAAAATAATAATTCAGCATATAATAATAATTGTACAGCAATAATAAAGTACAAACGGTATTATACTGTACAGCCGATGAACCGCTGAAACCGTGCCATGTTTTCTCGAATGTTACAATGTTGTGCGTACATTAGTTATTAAGAGCCATTGTACTTAACCCAAATGTTTAACATAACAGGCTTTTTGGCAGTCCGCTCATAAGTACGAGTTGTAGTCTGACGTATTTAACCCGGGGACTGCCTCTACAGTGCTGCCTCTGGATTAGTAAAATGATCCATTTCGTTACGTATTTCCCTCGGCCTGGCTCATCTCTGAGTGATTCTTTCCTCATTTTCACATCGCATGTCACATTGTCATCACCCCCCGCCCAACCCACAGAAACAGTCTCGCGTATCATAAAGGTGCAGGAGTTTGAAAGAGGCTAAAAAGAAAAAATATAAAAACGTGCGTGTTAACATTTCAGTGCTTCTATGAAAAATCTCACTTTTCCTTAGTCCTTCTTCCATAAAGTGACAAGAGGTATAGAAGGTACCTGAGCTACACAGACACACAAAGAACAGACAGACGCTGTAGGAGATTACAGCTATGACAGGCTGACAAAGTGCTGGGAGGGGCGCTGTGGCCCCACGCGGCTCTGGCAATGGAGCATGGCATCGTGGATGGATGGAAACATGAGGTCAGCGGTCACAGCTCCCTCAAAGAACTGCAGACGCTTGAGCTCAGCCAGAATGATACCTTGGGGGGGCACAACAATGCATCAGGCATTGATAACTTCGAAACAACTTCGAAAGTATCTCATCACTGAAGGAACACATGCATTGCCATCTGATTACACAAGGCATAAGTTACGATGGTAACAACAGCTATTGAACGGACAAAAGATACTTACTGCTACATCCTGCCAGGAAAACCTTTACGCCAACTTCTCCATACTCTTTAATCACCTACGGAGACAAACCGAGAGTGGTGAGAATGACACCGCTCACAGAAGAAGATAATGGGAGATGAAGGCAACTGGCAACGACTTTCCTACTCACAGATTTTATGGCTTTGGCTCCAACAGAGTCAATGAAGTTCACTGGGGTGAAGTCGAGGATGATGGAATGGATGGTACTGTGAGGTTCTAACAGGTTCTGGGAGTCATCGGGGTCTGACTCTGACAGGGGCTCCATCCCCAGAACTTTGTCCTGAGAGTTTGATGGTGAGTCTACCTCACTCACCACTGTCTGGGTGACACCCTGTTCCATATCCTGTGCAGAAATACAGGCACAGTTCACACATGCATCTATAGTAAGAGCGCCTCTCTGCTTCCACTGTACACCCAATGAAAAAGCACCTGCGGCCTTGGTCAGGTTATCAAGCTCTCATTATATTCCTTAATGTCCGCCTTACGCAATGAAGGAAGTTGTCAATCAAATTTAAACGTAGTGGATATTTGCTTTTCGTATCAGACGTGATTCTTGAATTCCAGCCCAGTTGCCTCACCAGTTTAACAAATGCCTCTCGTTTCACAGGGGCTGCCTGGGCCTTTCCTTTCTTTACCCACGATGCTTTGCTCTGCTTTGCTTTTTTCAGTCGGGACGCCTGGGCAGCTAGTATCAGCGTTGGGTTGACTCCGGTCTGAGGGAGCACAAATGGGACGTCAGCACAAACCACAGTATATCACATGGCTCAGTTTCAATGTGTATGGAGGGTACAAAAGGTCAAACGTAGGCTCGTTATTTTATTGCAAACAGTAGGACATCACAAAAACACTTTATCCCCCAAGCTGTCATGTCTCATGATACCAGCAGGTGTCACCAGTGTGCTAGAATAAGTGTTTACCTACCTTCTCTTTAAGGGCATTTACGTAGAGGTCACTGTTTGCAAAGTAGATGGACATGTTGAAACGAAATATTTTGATCCCTGTGAATTCACTGGCCTGGAATGGAAAAAATGGCACATACAACAAAAAACAACGAGTAAATCAGTTTTGAAGTGTCTGACTAGGTAATTCAAATGAATTATAAGAAATTGCAAACACAAAAAATACAGAGGCCTGACCTCTTCATACTCCTCAACATCACAGTATAATCCTGTATCTGGAATCTCCCCTAGAATCATTTTCTTTGGACTGTAAAATAAAATACTATAAGAATCACCTGAGAAGGAAATTTAAAAAATAATTTAAATAATATAATAATTTAAAACAACCATAATAACTCCAATAATTGTATTGTTTCATTTAGCGGACCTTTTCGTTCAGAAGTAGATCAGTTCAACAAAGAATACAGGAATAATTATGAGATAATTATAATTTTCAAATGCCACAACGCTGCAGCTATGTTGCGTAGATGGCAGTGATGATTACAATGTGCCAATGCCACACGCCCATGTACCTCTGTGTTCTGTAGATGACAGTAAGGATCGCAAAGCCAAGGGCGACCAGCAGCCCATAGTCAAGCCCCAAGAGAACAGAGGCGATGAAAGCCACCACCCAAATGGCCTAAAAGAGAGGAGCAGAGTGTTCAGTCTGGCTGCAACCGCACATTTCGGGCCTTGGCATGCACACATACGAAATACAAATACCAGCTTGACGTACAGGTGGTTGCGACAATCCAGGTCAAATGGAGAACTGATACTGCCTCAAACCCTCTGAGCCACACATGGCACAGGCCTGCACTTAAACAAACATACCAACCCAATTCTACACCGGCCTCAATTATTCATGCTAATTATGAACGTACACAAAACAGGATCAGAACGACACGATCTGCAGGCCACATAAATCACAGGTGTCAAACGGAAGGCCTTCATTTGATTCAGCCTGCAGGAACATACTAAAAATAATGCTGATTAGGTTGTAATCCACTCTGAAAGACTTTAGAAAATGTTTGAAAAACCCTGATATTTTTAGGTTTAGGTTTACAATCTAATATATTAGTAATATATTAATATAGTAATATATTATTAATATATTATTTGGCCTGACTGTCATACTTAACATGCAGAAAAAAGTTAATTAATCCATCCATCCATGTTCTGTAACCACTTGTCCTTTTCGAGGCCTGATGGGAGAATCGACCCCTAAAACTCAAGCCAAACATGGGATCTTCCAAAACTGTCAAAGTACATTATTTAAGGAGTTATAACTTACAGACCCGCTCCGGAAGAAATGACAAATAGGTAAAAAAATACAGCCTGAATATCAGTTTAAATATCTAAAATGTTCTTGAATATTCGGTACCTGAGTCAGGCTGAGCTGTTGCCAACACCTCCCATCTCCCTTCCATCAGCCCAACCAGCCAGGGCTTAGAACCGCACTTTTACCGCACCATAAATGTCTGAGAAAAGGCTACAGAAAGAACACTTACCAGCTCGATCCTGCTGGTCCTCCACATGGCGGGAATGTCCCTCAGCTGCCTAAACATGCCCATGAGATTCACCATGACGATGGCCGCCAGCGCAGTCTGCGGAAGTGGAGGTGAGGGTTAGGGCCGAGACACGCATACCAAGTTACTTCCCACAGTAAATCTTCATGTCGATAAATGGAAAGCGGATACATGTGAAATTCCCCAGGTAGCACCCTGCTGATCACACCAATTTGCATGCCCAGTAAGGTTTTTATGCCTTACAGTAAGGGTTCACAACCCCCGGGCCAGTATTCCACAGGGCCGGGGAACACTGAGCTGCGGAGCTGTTGGTTAATTTCCAAAAATACTTTCAATTGTTTTACAACCCCCCACATGTTTGTGCATTCGGTTCGCATCTGGAAAAAATAGAAATGATTAAACTTATGAAATCGCCAATCGACCCGCGGACGCCCTCCCCAACGGTTCGATCGGTCCGTAACATTTGTGTGTGTCGTAAACCAGTCCTTGGAAATCAAAAGGCTGAGAACCCCTACCTTACGGCTTATCACTGTACACATGGAAGTTTACTGAAAAGCTTTCTCAAGGGTATGTTAGCCATGTCTCCTGATCCATAACCACTATGCTGCACGTCACCCAGAAATATCCTGGGTGAACAAGGCAGTTATGTATACCGGGGCCAAACCGGTTACTAAAGCTATAAAAACTACAACTGTCTGCTGAACAATTAAGCATAAACATTGAGATCATCGATGCGATTTTAATAATGGTTTAGGTAATCCATTTTTCCTTCTTCTAACATTTCCTGGTCATAGTCCTGGCCTGGAGCCCACAGTTCAGCCAATGAGGAATGAGTAATAAGTAAAATTCAGGTGCTGGAACTTTCCTCTTGTTCCATGACACCTCTACAAGAGACTCACCTGAGGCAAGGGCTGGAAGACAAAGCCAATGGCCACCACCACTATCAGCACCACAATGGATGCCAACAGGCCAGCTACCTGGGAAGAGACACGCAATCACTCACACACACAAACGCGCAGAAAAACCAGGCAACCATTAAGTTAAGCAAACATTTGCTTCCCTTATAGCACTGCAGCCGGAAACACAGCACAGTGCAGTGATTAACTTCATCTTATCTTTACGTCTTTACAGCAGCCGTAAGCCACACTGGCGAGCTGCCGCATTCATTCTGAGATAAAACTGAGCAGTCAAAATTGTTAAGGAGATCCGCACATTCATTACTGTACCAAAACTATGGGAAAGACCTTCTTTGTGAATAGCTTACAAAAGATATATTTGGTAGGCACACCTACAGATTGATTTACAGGCAGAATAAATTATACAACAGGTGCAGTCTTGGAAGAGTAAACAAATCAATACATCTATAATACAATTACTACACTAGTTAGTCTCCATTACTAAAAGTGGTACTCAGTCCATATAGTTCGGCGTGTGGGGGGGCAGACTTGTGAGTTCTGGCTTTTTTTCAGGTCACTATTCTTAATTAGTAATTAATCCAGACCTGGAGCAGTCAGCTGACTTCTTTTCCATTACAGTTCTCTGTTGGAATTGTCATTTCTATTTCATATGTTATATTCCGACTAGCAATACTGGTATCACTTAAGGCAACAAAAATACTTAGTATTTACTAAAGTACAAATCATGAACAAATCATGAACAAATATCTCTACTTGAGATGAATGATGTGTCATGACTAATTAACGATGAACAAACATGACATCAGTATTTCACTTATGTTATTCATTATGTGTTCCTTCGATAGTTCATTAAGATTTACAGAATTAACAGATATTGTAACAAATATAGTAACTGCTTAGGATAAATGATGTTTCACAATTCAAACATGAGATCAGTAGTCTCGTGTTATTCATCATTTGTTCCTACAGTACTTCCTTCAGTAGTGCCCCAAGGATTACATCCATCCATCTATCCATTTTCTGAAACTGCTTGTTCTATTAAGGGTCATGGGGGCTCTGGGCACCTATCCTATGGTTAATCTGGTTAATCTAAAAGTATTAAAGTTATTTAATACATAGGTAATAGCTTAATCCTTTCACTGTAGCCTCCAGTAAAGTGTTACCATGATATCTAGATATGAAAAGATGGTATTTTGGTATTTTATAGTATATAGTTTCCAGCAAGACAAGTTTGTTCATTTTTCTGTGTAATTCAGGTTTCAAGTTCTATGTAAGTAACAGAAAATAGCACTAAGCATATTGAGTGTGTTGGCATATTGGGCTTACTCTCATGGAGAGCAAGGTTGGGGGAGGTGGGAAGTGAATTTCCCCACGGGGATCAATAAAGTATCTCAAATCTCCCAAAAAAACATTAATACATTTAATCTCTGGAATCACAAATACTTTCAACACATTTATAAAAAGTTCTGTTTAAGACAATGCAGGAAAGTTCAAATCACAGCCTTAGGGGATATTGCTGGCACAGAAGTGAAGCCCCACCTTGTCTGTATATATGTAGGTGTTGAGAGTGTGCCTGACGGGGGAGGTTGTTACCTGCGTCTTCCCTCCTGTACCCTCCTGGACCAAGCTGCGGGACATGGAGGAGGTGACGGAAAAACAATGGAAGAAGGAACTGATGAAGTTGCACGTGCCCAGCGCAATCAGCTCCTGCAAGCGGAGACACCGTTTTCAGATGAGGGGCTCGGCGATTGCTGACTCTGAACTTGGTTTGGGAGACGCGGCCTAGCTCACGTTACCTGGTTCCCATCCACGGTATAACCATGCTTGAGGGCGAAGATCTTAGCGAGAGAAATGGAGACTGAGAATCCCACGACGGCAATGGCGATGGAGTCGGTGATCATTCCGGGAAACACCGAATAGTCGGGCAGAGCAGGTGGAAGCAGGCTAAGCAGAAAGAAAGTGCAACAAACAAAAGCCTAAAAAAACAGGCCTCTCTGTACCCCTTATTTTTAGAGGAACATAATTCTTTCATAAGATTAAGCAGGCTCTCTTTTACCCCGAAGGCACTTTTCCAACAACATCCACCTCGAATTTCTCTGCAAGCTGAGCCCCATATGATATCCCAGTTGACACAATAACCTTTTCCAGGGCAGAAAAAGAAAATAATCATTTGCAAAGTGTTACATGAAACACTTCAAACAATCAAAGAGCTTGACTACATGCCGACTGTGGGATTTACCACGATGAATTCTCCAGGAATGGGCACGGGCAGCTTCTGCTTGAAACGCTCATTGAGGTTTTTCACTATGAAGAGGAAGCTGACACACCCCATTCCTAGGATGATGGTGGCAATGTTTGTGCTGGGGAGCCCCTTCAGAACGGCTATGAGGCTCTGTGTAGTGAGAGGGACGCAAAGACTTCAGCTCAGTCACCGCTAGGCTCACAATTATATAATGTAGCGTCTCAATCCGGTCCTTGGGGACCCCCAGATGATCCGTGTTTTTGCTCCCTTCCAGACAGTCCACATTTTTGCTCCCTCCCAGCTCCAGAAAAAATGTGGACTGTCTGCGGGTCTCTGAGGACCAGATTGGGAAACATTAATAAAATGGACATAATGGATACAAGGACATTCAATGTTACTGGCACAGTTATGGTTACGGTCATTAATGTCATTAATGTCCACTCATTAGTAAACATACACAGACACAGTGAGGTAGGACAAGCTCACATATAAGACAGGAGACTATTGAGACATCCCCAGTCTGAGGAGGAGATTTCAGGTCCAAAGAGTAAACGTCCGGATTTCGTTTCAACTAACCTGTTGAGTATAGAGAGTCACAGTCACAGAGTACTCAACTGATTGGTTGGAACAAAACCTTGGTCTGGACTTTTACTCCCTGGACCTGAACTACCAAACCGAGTTCCCAGTCACAGTTACATTCTAGTCTAGGTCGCGGTTAGGTCACACTAATGTAAAACTGACAGCTGCAGCAGTCGTGCTCGCACGTCCGTCAGTGACACTCACATAGAGCACAGAGAGCGGGCCGCTGTAGCGTGGCGTCCGGATGCCCAGCAGGTATTTCAGCTGCGACACGAAGACGTGGACCGCGGCGGCCGTGGTGAAGCCGCGCACTAGTGGCTCCGCCAGGTAGATGGCAACAAAACCGAACTGCAGGAGGCCCAGGATCAGCTACCGAGGGCAAGGAGAGAGACGGCTAAAGTTGCTAAAGCAGGTTCCACCAAAACCAAGCAACACCTATCAGATCTGCACACAGACAGCAACGGGAGCGACAGGGTTTTTCGACATGCTGCTTAAGTGCCAACAAAGTAAAAAGCAAAATACCAGCATCTACAGGTGGCTCAGATTCAGAGGCATAGCTATTGAATGCCACTAACAGTCTATGATATACAGACTGCCCCGACTTAAGACTATATTCCATTTCCGACAAATGGGTCGCATGTGAAAATGGACGTATGTCGGAACAGGATAAATCTCACTGACTTGTAGGTGTGAGAATGAGACTGGGAGTTGTGTGTGAGGCTGGGATGGTGGCAAATGGCATACAGTACAGAGTACTCTCCCATGGCAACTATTGTACGACGTGCAGTGCCTATGGGGTACCATAGCGGTGCTGGGCGTATGGCCAGCCGAATTTTTTATACACATTTATTTTTTGTTTGTTTGATTTCAGTTGTATGTGCCAGTTATCATCTGTCTCAGGCTGTAAGTCAGGGGGAGTCTGAATTTCATTATACCCAATTCATTATACAGGTATACAACTGATTGTTTTGATGGAAAGCTGCATGTGAGCCCTTGCTGGATCTTAAAGTCCAACCCCTTAACCTACTGCACACTGTCACGGGTTCGGTTGCCGAAAGGTCTCCCAGGCTCACCTGCACGACGCCCACCAGGCAGGTGAGGGCCACCGCAATCTGCACTCTCCTGGCGTCCCGGGCGTCCAAATCCAGCACGACGGTGCCATTGGTGTCATTTAGTTGCGTGAGGAACAAGCTGTCGGGAGCCTCCCGCACCACCACACCCCCGACCATGAGGCTGACCACAGCAAAGGTTCCTACACAGTTGTGTGGGGGATGACACACACACACACACACACACACAGACATACACACCCAAGCTGATGACACTGTATTTATTTAAAGCTATTTCATTCGGTAAAGCGTTGAAGATATCCCTCCCATGTGTAGGAGATTTCCCTGAATGAAATGTTTTGGTGCAAAAGCTGTACACGACTGGTTCTCATAACAACTTCTGCAAATCTGCTGCACTTCCTCACTCAGATGTTGCATCTCTCATAGCTAAGTGATGATCCAATCCATTCACCCACGCAGATTAAATTCTCCTTCCATTAATAGGCCTAGGATGTATGTGGGGGGTGTTTCACGATCAAAATATCTTTAAAGAACTTTCAGCGCTTTGAGGGAAGGCTGACTGGAATGTGTTTTTCAATGTGCAGGTTTCCACTTGGACTCAGTTCTTAAAGAGGCCCATCCCAGAAAGTCATACATCCAGTCCTTAAGTGGATGGCCGGTTTGGGTTCCACAATCTCAGAAAAAAACTCAGTTGCGTGCTCAAACAATACTGAAACATGACAAGCCAGCAAAGCGTAATGCCTTTACATTTTGGCACCTAAAAATTTCACCCAGTAGGGAGATGGTGTCTGCTTGCTTCTCAAATGCAGTATGATTAAATATTCCATGAAAGTTAGGCCACAGTTACAGTTTATTTTAACTGTAAATACAACACTTGCCTTCAAATTCACCAGTGGGTGCGGTCAGGTTTGGAAGAAATATGAGTGTCTAGCTCAACGGTATCCTTCAACGACAAATAGCCCACTTTTGGTAAACAATCCGATTTAAAAAGACTAGTCTGGCAAAAACAGCAGAAATTCCTAGAACGAAAACGCAAAAAGAGAAAAAGGAAAAGAGAGGATGCACCATCTGCTTGGGTAAGGTGATGAAACTGCGGAGGAACCACACAAAAACCACACGTCGTAACGACTGCATGCCAAAGCCCTGAACAGCCAGGCTCCCTTTACGATATATCTTCAAAAACAAACACCAGGAGATCTAAGAATAATTACGATAATTAATATCCTCTAGTCTCCCTTTACCGAGTGTGTGGACATCAGCTGAGAGCGACCAGCAGGATAGCTGCTCCACCAGAAAGTGGGGCCTGGTGCCTTGTTCTCACGCACAGCAGGCTAACCGCTTGTTTAGCTCAGCTTTCTTTTCCTTCTTCCCTACCCATCAGTGTCCGATTTACAGACTCACGCAGAGCCAAGCGGCCCAATGCCTGAGTTCCATAAAGCCCACGGGTCTCTGTGTTCATAACTCCTGCTGTGCCCAGCCTCCCCGCTGACATCTTCTCTTATCAGCTATGACTGTCTTTTATGTGATATCCTTTATTTGCCAGCATGCAAGGTTTTAAAGCTGAATTGCTGGACAGATTAAAACATGACGGATGACAGAGAAAGAGAAACAGGAAGGGGAAACATCTTAATGTGCGTTTATAGCCTGCATATTAATAAAAACATCACAAACATGCAAACAAAGAAATTATAGTAGCAAAAAAGAGGAGGGTCAACCCACAGGAATGACTGAAGTGAGAACTGTGAGCTGTGACCTTGAATGGGTCACAGTCAACCGATGTTCCTGCATGTCACATTAAAGGTGGCTGGACACTTCAAACGACGTCCAGACAAAATGCAAATCG
Source organism: Petrocephalus sullivani (assembly GCA_026780845.1). NCBI lineage: Eukaryota > Metazoa > Chordata > Actinopteri > Osteoglossiformes > Mormyridae > Petrocephalus > Petrocephalus sullivani. The sequence goes on from JAODKM010000058.1 coordinate 24,196,640, forward strand.
AGGATGTCAGCAAAAACAAACCCCTCATTCATCCCATGTTATGCACGCAACCCTAAATGGCACAGAATGTTGCTGCAGCGGACCCTCAAAGATAGTAAATGCAAATAAATGCATTTCGGTGAGCGCGTGAGTCAGCTTCATAAAGGAAATGACAGCTCTTTTAAAACGGAAGTTGCTCTTTTTATTAACAGCCACAATTGGTCTAATGTTAGCAGCGGCACAGACTGGGAAGCCAAACACTTAAACTTTCGTTTGAAGTATGCAGCCACCTTAAGCTGGCAGACACCTCTAGTCCTTAATGGTTGATCTTTGGTCTACCTCACTCATTCAGTCCTTCATTTGTATAAGTACTTGATGTGTTCAGGCAATTAGAATGTATGCTTTCATGGTTCTTGGGGACTTCAGGGGCCCCGGCTGTACATCCTCATATCATTCTTTTAATGTAAGAGTGCATGCCAAGCAGAACAGAACGATCCTGTAGCAACCTCACCTATGGAATTGTGTCTGGAGGTCCCGAAAAATGTGTACAGCAGCACTGGGTAGAAGGAAGTGTAGAGGCCGTACACTGGAGGCACGGCAGCTAGCATAGCGTAAGCTAGACCTGGGGAACAGAAATCGGTCATGTAACGCTGACAAAATAGTACAGTGCCCTCCTCATATCATCAGGAGTGCAACGCTGATGAATACAGGGGCGTGAAACGTAGAAGGCGTTTCCAAGATAGCCCTGCGTCATCCGTAACACAACTCACCCGCTGACCGCCTGCTTCTCATTGTATTACATTTTGAAAATTGCAAGTAAGGGCTTAGCAGCAGAGCTTTGAAGCAGCTCCTCCGGGCCAGTAACACAATTAAACTGGTTCTAACTGGAAGCATGAAATGCTATCATGTTCATTCCTTCCAGACTGTCTGGTCAACCCCCCCCCCCCCATGTTCTCTAATCCCCAACAGTCACTCTACTCAGGGAGCTAAGTGAACTGCTAAGATTAATGTATCTTCAGCGGCCCAGGTTTCTCTAAGACACCTCCTAGAAGCTAATGATTCCTAGGAGATCCCCATTGATGGGGCACCTGGTCCATGGAGAGCTGGCGTGGATGCGGATTTTTGGGATGATCTCTCTGTCAGTCAATAATAAAGCAGTGGTTCTGAACTCCAGTACTAGGGGCCCATTGTTATTGGCTGACTGAGAGGGTATCCCAAAAATCCACATCCACACTGGCCATCCATGGATCAGGCTGCCCACCCCTGTCCTAGAGAATATTACTTTTGTCCTAGATACCGTTATTTTGGGTGAACAGATAATCCATGTCATGTAGGACACTACTGAGCTACTTCAGGTTTTACCAACTACTTTAAAACTGAACGGCTCATGAGCTTAGCTAAATAGTTCAGTTCTTCTTGTGCTTTGACTGGTTTCTTTCTTTGCTTCCTTGATTGAAAGACTCATCCAGCTGTTTCACATTAACATTAGTGATACATGCATGATTATAGGAGACCAATCAGCCAATCAGCGTGCAGCAAGAACTCAGTACTTAAGGAAAATCCAGGTCCTTTTCATTGAAATGGTAGTTTACAAATCCTGTCCTACCTCAAGGTGTCCTCCCAGACATGGATTCTCTGGTCACTGTACCTTAGATTTTCCCCATATGCAAAGATCCCTCTCCAGAGGTCCTCTAGCAAGAATTCCAAGTGCAATCATTCCGGCTTTTAACCACCACTGCCTTATTTCCATGTGGCTTTAGCTTCGTCCGTACTGACCTTGTGGTAGCTGCATGACTCCTGTGCTTATTCCGGAGACAATATCCCCGAACAGGTACTCTTTCACTGGGTAGGAAGGCAGCCATGATAGAATGGGCAGGAAGCTGAGCACAATGGATTTGGCCCTGGCCGAAGAACAGCTTTGGAAACAGGAAACAAGGGTTATAACACGGTTTCGAGCATCATCATCCGTGCAACACAGCAGAATGTCGATTACCGCTCTTAAACCTCTCGTGCGTAGTGTGACTCCGTAAGGTACACGGCTATTAAATGTGCCAGGATGACACCGAGCTCTTTGAAATAAACCGTAAAGCAGAGATTAAGCTGATTAAACAGGATCCCGGTGCATTGAACCGGTTTCTTTGTGCTATGGCAGTAATTTCTGAGCACTATTCATCCATCCTAATTACCAGCACACACTACTCAATTTATCATACCCAAATAAGAGACAGCAGTGACATGTGGCAACAATGGGTGATTGTAATAAATGACAAACAAATGTGCTCTCAAATTATGGAATGAGAACATTCATAAACGGGAAATACACAAACACTGATAAATAAATTATATATTTAATGCACCATCCTAGACTAAATATATAATATAATACAGCTATAAATTTGCCCATCACATGTTGCTTTTAACGCACAATGCACTTCACTTTGACTATTACTCTAATTATTACCCATGTTACAGCCCTCTGGGCAAATTATGAGCAGGGTAGAAGCTTGCCTGAGAACAAATTATACCATTCCTTTGTCTGGAAAATAAATGTTCTTGAATTATTGAATACCAGAGTGCATTACATGATAACAGATTCCCTTTATACATCAAAGGGTTTTGCAACATCACCGCGAGCATGAAAAGCAGAACAAAGACTGTAGAGAGGGACTGCACAAAGAGCATTGCTGGGCTTAATGACACAAACGTTTCTGGGGGAAAAAGATCTGAAAATATCAGTAATCAGACCCAAAGCTCGGAAAACATGTGCCTGCTGGGGTCCTGAAGAGTGTGCAAACAGCACCATTATCGAGAAAGATCACACTGACCATCCCAGATCAAGCCAAACTCAGACATAAAAATATCACGATGGCTGTGCAGAGCAACACATGCGATGAGTTAATAAACTTCAGCAGACACCGAATAAAATGCTTGTGTTGGCTCCAGTAAGTCTTCAAAATGCTTTTTTTTTTGGGGGGGGTGTAGGACAATTCCAAGGGCCCCTGACTGATAGGGGCCCTAAAAATTTTCAAACATAATTGGATTAACCTGGGTTGAGGGGCCAAGATGATATGCTTTCATGGGGCCCAAAATCTCTAGCATCCCCCTGGTCACTGCTGTTCCAGCTCAGTATGTACATGACCCAGTGAGTCTCAGCCCCCTTTATGTATTCCAAATGGTGTGGATGGTGTCCCTCACCCATTAAATTACAGGATGTGTGACAGTGGCCAGTCCCTCAAAAGAAGGCCTTACCACTGTCACACATCCTAATCATGCTGCTTTGAATTTAAGGTCCTCACTCAATAGCATTCCTTATGTTCACTCCTAAAGAAGGCCCCTACACAATTCAACCATCTTCTTATCTGGAAGGGTGTTTATTCCACCACTGGATGCCCTAACCTGGAAGCTGTAGCCCCTGCTGCTCAACCTTACCTCTACGTCCCAGATGGCCAACAAACACCAGCCGAAATTCTGAAAGAAGCGAGGGGACCCTTCTTTGTTGAAGTTCCCTACTCTGAGACTCTTGGGAGGTTTGGGGCAGTTGTGGCAGTCAGGCTTGTGTCCTAGAATTACAGGTACCCAGAGGATATCCTTTCTGGTCTGGTATGACATACTTGCTGATGTTGATCTCTGGTAGTCATGACTCTGGCTCTGTTAATTTGGAAAAGTATGAGTGTTTGGGATTCTGGTGTTTTAGGTTGAATAACCATATCTGTTTGGATATATTTTTTCTTAATCTGGTAGTCATAACTATGGTTCCATTTTGGTCCTGTCCTGGTATTGTTCTGATTTTAATTTAGTTTTATCCCGTTTAGATTATTTTATCTGGTATCTGTTTCGGCTCTGTCACCAAGTCGGGTTTTCGTTTTGGCAGCGCTGTGCTCTGCCTTTAGCTGACCCCTAACCCTAACCCTAACCCTTAATCACTCCCAATCCTGTTCTTCTTTTTTCCCCATTTCTCGTCCCCAAACTGTGTTACACAATTTTCTCTAATAGGAAAAAAAATCGTAAAGGATAGTTCGGTATAGAATCCAAATCGCAAAATTTGACCCTCCTGTGCCACCTAGGAGTCCACCTAGAATTATGTTTAAAACATAAGGGCCTAATTCTACCAAATACCTAGCTAAGTGGGTTTCACTCACTCAAATAGAACGGATAAACAATTCCTTCCTGAGGGTACTTTGGATCTAGATAGGCTGAACAACCTGAAACTATCTTAGAATCTAATGGCCACAAGTTGCCTAATGACACATGGAGAATTTTACTTGATCAAACGGCTGAAACTAACAAAAGTGCTGCAGAATCTACAAACAAGGGGCAGATAGAAACTATTAACATGCTTAAAGAGAAATTACAGCAAACTAGCTCAGCCAATCCTAATGCTCTAGACAGCTCACTTTTTCAGCTGGCCCCTCCCCACTCTATCTATGGTCCAATCCAACCAGGGATGACTTAACCAACCAAGCAGAATCAGCTATAGCACTGGCTAGCACGAAGCCCAACCCCACTGCAACACTTGATCCCAGACTACATGTTCATCAACACAGCACATAGTCTCTGTTTTATCCTATGGACCTTTAGCTGTTTCATAACTATGTCATGCTACAAAAAACACATGGTGCCTGGGATGTCTGGTTATAAAAAATTGCCGCATGCTACCACTGTACTGTTAGAGATGTTAGAGGTGTATTAGCGGCTGCTCTGCCATGTGCATGTCAAACTCCTACACGCCAATGCTGACTTAAGGACGTAAAGATAATACCTGGGAAGACACCAACCCCCTGATTGACCAACCTTTAGCCTGCACTGCTCATTGGGTTAAGAGGAAATGTACCATCCCTCAAAGATCTGGGAAAACAGGCAGACCTCAATATACTCAGAATAATATTCCCCGTTTAATAAGCACATAATGCCTGTGCTTACTGTAACCAAGAAGGACACTTGAAACAAAAATGCCCAAGGCCCACTGACTCCTGAGAAGTGGAACTCATGGGGGTGCTGAGTGGATTGGGTGATTTTCCTGTGGGTCAGTTCTCCCTAGTAAGTGCTGACAAGTTGGGACGAGGGCTGTCAAAATTGACGCGTTAACGCGGATTAATCCAGCGTCGTGATTAATCTGATTAAATATATTAACGCATTT
>JAODKM010000058.1:24207042-24224980 GCA_026780845.1 Petrocephalus sullivani
CCGCGCTGAAAGCCGAAGTCTGCCGCCGTTTTCATATGAAATTTAAAGGGGACGTGGGCGATCACAACTTTTTGTAAAGCTTACGGAGAGTTTTTAGGGGGGCTGAGTACTAATGTTAGGGGGGCTAAAGCCCCCCTAAAAATGGCCTAGCTACGCCCATGCTTATCATAATTAATTCACGTCTAGAGAGCAATATCAGCATGAAGCCATTCGCAAAATGTCTAGATTCTACCTGAAAAAAGCAGGTAGCGATTGTACGAGCGTCAATAATCATTCTCATTCACCTGAGTAATGAAGGAAGCGGGCTCCCGACCGCACTTAGCGACCGATCCGGAATATACAGGTTAGAAGCCGGCGATCGCCTCTTACTGTACCGAATTAACACCTCGACTTGCAGAATGGGTTTGATCTGTAGTAAACAATAAATACAGTTTACTAGCATAATCCAAGTCATTGTTTCATCCACAATGATTAGGCATAAATAGGATTTCTTCTTCTTTTAGAATTATCTTTGCATTTAATTATATCACCTCAAATCTTGAATCTCTGACACACCGACAACTAAGACCGAAAAACGCATGCGGGAAATATTCATAGACCGTTAATTCAAAATTTACCATATAAAATATATATATTTACTAAAGTTATATATCCTATAAGTACATTTTATTTTAGTTGCCCACTTTAAATTAGATATATCATTTTCAGATTCACTTCGTGTCATTTTAGAAATTAAAAGTTAATAATGTGCAAGGAAAATGTACAAGGATGTGCAATGAAAAATGGAAAACGTTAATGATCTATAAGTGGTTTACATTATATTCTGATATTCAGAATTAATTACATTAACTTGGGTATACGTCTTTTGTTAACTATAAATGCAATACACCGCAATGTCACTTTTTAATTTTAATCATGATACAGTGCCAGTTTCCTTAATAAAAACAAGAAGTTATCGGAGGTCATTTATGTAATGTTACGCCGGCTGCAATAATTAATTAAAAACCTTGGCTCAATATAACGTGTCATGTGGAATGGACGAGTTGGTACTATAACGGCGAATTTGCGACGAAGCAGCAGCAAGTGCTATCTGTCGTGTCCGCTGCCTAACATCAGCACATAATGGAAAAACGTTACAAATACAAAGTTACAAGGTTGCATGCGCCTAGGCTGCGCTGATTGCCTACCTTTAACAGCCTCCGTCAAGGATGTCAGCCCGAGGCGAATTGGTAAAACGGCTAAGAGCGCACGGAGCCCCGGGTTGCAGCATAAACTCGGATACCCTTTAAGTACATGCGACAGCTGCGGGATCGCGCCCGGAGTAAATAGATACGTCTCACGCATACGTCATTCCCCGGTAGGTTCATGGGACTTGTGTTTTTAGGAGCGCAACCGAGCAAGAACTACAGCCTCGAGACATAGCTGTCATACACGTGTGATTGTATGTGATTCATCGAGATTCCGTGTGCGCTGTCATCTGTGTGACCTTTATGTGCTCCTTTGTTTCTATGCTCACTGCAAAAAGTTCTGCCATCGAAATGGAATCGTGTAAGAAAGATAGTATCACAGGATCACGTTTATTAAAATAAGCCAGTATCCTGAAGGCAAGCGACCGAATGGCATGGGCGTTCTGAGAACGACCTCTGACACACATACTAAGCGGCTGGTCCCATGATAGTGGCAAGAGGATTAGAAAATTCCGTACGAAAATAAAACTTTGAAGGACTGTGCTTCTATGCCTGACAATCCATATTCGAGCGGATATTTGTGAATAAATACTAGGTCTACATTAAATAATTGTCAAACCTTTTAAAACCATGGTATAAAAAATGCACTGATTTTTTGTGGGTGGGGGGTGGGGGTGGATTTTAGGTTTAAAAGTAGGTTAGCTCAGAAAAAGACTAGCTAAGCGAGCCCTCTTGTGGACGTTTTGTTATTAACAAACGGTACGTATTCAGGCAACATTCATCCGTCTTCAAAAACGACCCATCTGGGCAGTACTCCTGTAAACAAGGGCCAAACTATATAAAGTAAGGCACACCCTGCGCTAAATGTTCCTTAAAAACATATTAATTTCTAGTTTCGATTCATCAGACAATTGTATAATTTGAAATAATATGAGGTGAGTAATGTTATGGACCATTGTAATTTTGCAATATAGTTTCTTAAACAAGCCTACTGATTATTCAGATTTACATTTCTCACTTAATATTACTGACTCATTTTATTTTCAATATTGTTCTTTATATAACTTTTTTATCATGGGCCATTGGCTAGATTTGATGTATTTCCTGTTGAGCTAGAATAAATGTTAACTATGTAAGATAATTGGAACAATTAATTGTTGTGACAAAGGATGTAGAAGGGAGAACTAAGGTAAAATGCACTGTCATCATCCCTACAGGTGAACTTTACTAAATGGGTAGTGTCACAATAAGAACAATTCTTTTTCTTGTAGACAATAAAGTGAGTATAATGACAGCCAGTCTAATCGTTTGTATGACTGCAGTAAGCCACCATTCTCAAATGAACAACAAGCCCATGAATTTGGCCCACCCAGAAACACGGAAACAAAACATCTCCTATTTATAACACAACTACGTCCAACAACACATCTGAACTATCATTAATAACTTGAATACACAGTAACACAATAAGTCAAACAAAACAATCATCAAGGCACATGGGAGTCCTTAGAACACTGCTACTTAACAGTCCCACAACAACCAGTCGCTTAGGCCCTTTGAGGCTGCTTCCTGGTAATGACGGTTCCCAAGTTTGTCCCCTAGGACTGTGAGGGGTCAGACCCAAAAGGGGTGGCTTGGCCTCCCTCAGCTGACAGTTGCACCACTCCCACCTCATCATCCAAGTAGGAAGCTAACCAGTACCTGTGCATTACCATCCAGCACTATGTCTTCACTCAGAGCCGGCCCAAGGCATAAGCGAACTAAGCGGCCGCTTGGGGCCCCCACACCACCAGGGGGCCCCCATGAGTGCTTGAAATGTCAAGATATCTTGATTTAGGTGGTGGGGAGGCAAATCAAATTCTGCTTAGGGCCCCATAAAGGCTCGGGCCAGCCCTGTCTCCACTGATACTCAGAACACATCTGACAGAATTTGGGCAAGGCCACGGAAGGACCCACCTAGTCACTGCTAAATTTGGGTGACCTTCCTGTTGGTGCAGCACATGTCATAAAAACTCTTTTGTAAAATGTCGGCCCTGACATGCTGATCTCAAGCAAGTTGGTGCACCTCTTTCATCTGGTGGTGTACTGCTGCAATGTAATCCAGGTCCAGCTGACTGGGTAGGTGATTGTCTGGGGAGTAGCTTGATGTTTAGCATCTAATTAATGGTCTCCACCAGCCAGTCCCTTCAGAGCCATAAAATGATGTTCTAGTGCTTCCCAGCCAGCTGCACATGTCCTATAAGAGGAGGGATTTAAAGATCCAGCCCAGGTCACTGAGCAGCTGAGCTGGGCTCCCAGACCTGGTGATAATCCCTGCATCTGGTGGTTGATGAGGCTGATGCCTGCTGGTTTGGGACCACATATGCCTCAGCCCACTTTGTGAAATAGTCCATTGCCAAAATGACATTTTGTTTCCCTCCATTGGTAGTGGGGATGTTGACTCTGCACTGGCAGTTCAGACTGCAGCTGATTTATTTAGCCTTTGTTTTACCAGGAAGGTTCCACTGAGATACAATATCTCTTCTTCTAGGAAGTAATGGCCAAGATATCAGCAAATAAGAAAAAAGACAAAAGTTTCATATACATACATACAGAGATCATTTTTGAATAAGAACACAGACTAAAACACATATAAATACTCAAGCTATATATAGAATAAAATTAATTTATATGAAACAATGACACTGTTCTTTAAGCTCAGAGTTTAAGAGATTTTTAAACACATTCAGAGAAGGCAAGGAGTCTACGTGTAATATTTTTTATAAAATGTTCCACTCATGTGGTGGAACAAAAGGCGGATTTCTTCAGTTCTGCGCGTATGGTGGGAGGCTATAGGAGAAGTGTGATGAGCGAGTACCGTATGTATCAGTATGGAATGTCAGCAAGCTACATATGTACTGAGGTCATTTGCCCATTAAAGCCTTTGCAATAAAAAGCAGGCAATGCATTTTCCTCCTAAGATGTAATGATGTCCACTCCACCATCTCATATAGCTTACAGTTATAAACCTCAATGCTGCATGATATATGACATCTAGTTCCTTCAAATAAGGTGAAGGTGCATAAATGTATATTACATCACCACAATCTAATACTGATAGGAACGTGCTCTGTACTAGTCTTTTTCTAGCAATGAAGAGGAAACATTTCTTTAAATGGAAATAGAAGCCTAGTTTTGGGGGAAGTTTTTTTAACAAACTGTTTATACGGACTCCAAAAGATAACTTGCTGTCAAGACAGGTATGGAGATATTTGTAAGAAGACACTCTCTCTAGATGAGGGCCATCTAGTGTTAAAACAGAATAATCAAGAGAAGAACATGAATGTGTAAATACCATAAATTTACAAATTTACACAATTAACACCAGTTTTAACTTGGTAAGAGACATCTGTAATAAATTAAAACCAAACTGTAATGAATCTATTGCTTCTCGCAGTGACAAAGCAGTGGTGTAAAGAATTGTATCATCAGCATTTAAGTGTATTTCTGCTGGTTCTAACCCTAAACTAATATTGTTTATATAAATAGAGAATAAAACAGGTCCTAAAATAGAACCTTGAGGCACACCAGTTTTTACTATTTGTGAGGTAGAGTTATAGTTACCTATAGCTACACACTGTGTTCTCCCAGTCAAGCAATTGGAGAACCAGTTCAATACAGTGTCACTAAATCCTATACTCTTTAATCTTTGCATAAGACGAGCATGATCAACTGTGTCAAATGCTTTTATTAGATGTACAAAAAAGCAGTGCATGATTTTTTTGTTATCCAAAGCAGTAATTATATCATTTGTAACAGAAGTTATTGCAGTTATGTCACTGTTACCCTGTTTAAAACCAGACTGAGTATGACCTAAAATATTATTATCAGATAAAAATGCTTTGAGTTGGTCATTAACAAAAGATTCAAATAATTTGGCTGTGACCGACAATCGGGAAATGGGGTAAAAATTATCTGAAGAGGAGGGATCACCTCCTTTTAACAGTGGAAGGACAAAGGCTGACTTCCAGGCGTTAGGGATTAACCCACTACAGAGACTATGATTAAAAACATAAACAATAGGGCCAGCAATCAAATCTGCCGCGATATTTAAAAAAATAAGGCTTAATCTCATCTGGACCAGCAGCCTTTTTGCAATCCAGGTTTAATAAGGCATTGCGAACTGGAGAGACAGGAATCGTAGAAAAGTTAAAGTTCGCAGAACCATTGGAATTGATAATTGCACTATCCTCAGGATCTACTGGAAGACCGGATTGAATAATAATTCCTACATTAATGAAATGTGTTTTAAAAGCATCTACTATGTTTTGTTTACCCTTAAGCTCACCTTGATATATCCCTAGGCATTCAGGAAGAGTAGGAGGTGCTACTGTATATCTCCAGCAGATGATTTAATCAACTTCCGGATTTTTTTGGGTCATTTAAATTTTGGTCTATTAGAGAAAGGTAGTACTCACTCTTTGCATTTTTTATCAGCCTAGTGCACCTGTTTTTCAGTGCTCTGTAGTCCATCCAGTGTTTAGGCTCATTTGTCGTTTTAGCTTTAACCCATACAGTATTAAGTTCTCTGACAGCAGATGCGATACTATCATTTAATCATGGATTGTCTTTACCACTAACTCTGCAGGGGATGAAGGGGTGCCCTTGAATTACCCTGCATTCCCTTCACAGTGTACACGTTGCATCACAAGCAGAAACACTTGACAATTTGGCCTGGCTCAGGTCATAATAGAGAGGTTTAGCAAGTCAAGTCTTGGTGACACCATAGTGGTCCATCCTGAGCTACAGACCAAGCAGAGAACCTGTTCCGAGAGGGTCTCGAAATCCAGGATCTGCAGCCACTCCTTGTGCTGCTGCACTGCTGGTACAGCACTCTCTCATTAAGTATCAGTACCGTCACATGGCCTCCCATCTCTTGGTAAAGTGCTAGCAAACAATCATTGAGATGCCCTGCTTTGGCTATTCAGTACGCATTCGTATGGAAGCTGACAGGTTGACAGGTTACTGCCCCTTCATGCATCAAATGAATAGCTCTGCAACACCTCCACCTAGGACCTCCCAAGTCCTGACTGGTGATGCAATAGTTCAGCTCCTGCTAGCTTGGTGAGTAGTTGAAATGTACAGTCACCTTCTCGTCATTATCCAGCTGCAGCATCACTGGTGTGAGTGTCAAGGATGAAAGGAGTGGCTGGAACAGGCAAGGCCAGAAACATGGTGTGGATGATGCAGACTTTCAGCTAGTTAAAGAAGTCCTGGCAAGCCTTGCATTACTCAAAGTGTCAACCTTTCTCTGTCAGGTCACGGAGGGGTCAGGCAATGCCTGGAAACCCTGAGTGAAGTGGCAATTGTATGAGGTCAGGCAGAGGAAGTTGCAGACTTGCTATACCATCCACGACACTGGCAAGTCCTTCACCTCATTCACCTTGACAGATGCCTATTCCATCAGACTCCACCATGTGCCCCACGAAGAAATGCCTCATGTCTACTGCCTCATGAAATGAGTTGAGAGAGATGATCCAAAGGTCCTTTAGTACCTCTGGGTGCAACTCCTGGCATGAACAAGGTGGTCACTGAGGTAGAATATGCTCGCTCAAGGGGACAACTCATTCAGTACCTACTATCTACCTTTCAAATGTGCCTGTGCTCAATCCAAATGGCCCATGTCCAATTGTGAAGGAGTGTCAATCTCATGACTAAATGTGTGGCAGTTGCCTGCCAGCATTCACTACAGGGGAGGACGCCAAGCTGTCTCCGACTTATGGTGGATTTGGTGTCCCTCAGCTCCGGTATTTGTCACAGTATTGGGAACATCCTCCTGGGACGTCTCACATCAAGGCAGCTACTGTTTCAGATTCACTGGCCAGGTCCTTTCTAAAACTGCCACTCTAGCCTAGGAGCTAGGACAGGGCAGTTCATTGAGCGATCAGCAGGGATGTCCAAAAAAACCTGCAGTACCACCCCTTCCATTTGGTGACCATTCTGGTGGGATAGGACACTTGGACCTGCTCTGTTTGTGCAGCACGTGTCATAATAACTCATCCCTTAGTGTGCTGGTCTCAGGCAAGTTAGTGCACCTGTTCCACCTGGTGGTGTACTGCTGCAATGTAATCCAGGTGTCCAGCTGACTGGGTAGGTGATTGTCTAGGGAGTAGCTTGGTGTGCAATGTCTAATTAACGGTCTCCACCAGCCAGTCCCTTTGGAGCTGTCATGCAAAATTTCTTCTGGCTGCAAAATTCCTTCCCCTTATGACGTATCGCTCAGCTGTTAGGCAATATTTTAAATTGACATGAACTCGAGAACTTGAAATTCCCGGGGTACCCCGAAACATACAGGTCCCTCGAAACCGCATCTTCGCGAGCACGTCACCGGCCTAACAGCTAAGCGATACGTCACAGGTGGAAGGAATTTTGCAGCCGAAAAAATTTTTGCATGACAGCACCACAAAATGGTGGTCTAGGTCTTCCCAGCCAGCTGCATATGATCTATAATAGAAGGGACAGAAAAAAGTCCAGCCCTGGTCACTTAACAGCTGAGCTGGGCGAAAGTCCCTGTATCTGGTGGTTGATGAGGCTTATGCCTGCTGGTTTGGGACCACATATGCCTCAGCCCACTTTGTGAAATAGTCCATAGTCAAAATGATATTTTGTTTCCCTCCATTGGTAGTGGGGAATGGACCCAGGTTGTTGGCTCTGCACTGGTGGCCCAGATTGCACCCTTGAATTACCCTGCATTCCCTTCACACATTGCATCACAAGCATAACCACTCGACAATTTGGTCTGGTTTAGGTCATAATAGAAGGGATTAACGAGTCAACTCTTAGTGACACCAAAGCGGTCCAGCCCCACTGAGCCATGGACCAGCCAGAGAACTTGTTCCTAGAGGGTCTCAGAACCCACAATCTGCTGCCACTCCATCTACTGCTGTCTCTATGTATCAGTTTCTCATGGCCTCCCGTCCCTTCGTGACTGTAAAATGCTAGCATCCAATCATTGAGCTGACCGCACTGCAGCTATTCAAGACCCATTTGTATGGAAGCTGACAGGTTTACAGGTTACTGCCCGGCTTCATACATCAAATGAATAGCCCTGCAACACCTCCACCTAGGACCTCCCAAGTCCTGACTAGTGATGCAATAGTTCAGCTCCTGCTAGCTTGGTGAGTATCTGAAATATGCAGTCACCTTCTCATCATTATGCAGCTGCAAGATCAGGACTGCACCAAGGCCTACATTACTGGTGTCCATGTCAAGGATGAAGGGAGTGACTGGAACAGGCAAGGCCATAAATAGGGTGTGGATGATGCAGACTTTCTGCTAGCTGAAGAAGTTTTGGCAAGCCTTGGATTACTGAAAGTGTCAACCTTTCTCTGTCAGGTCATGGAGAGGTCAGGCAAGATCTGGAAATCCCTGGGTGTCACAGGCAAAGGAAGTAGCGAACTTGCTACACCATCTTCGACTCTGGCAATTCCGCATTCACCTTTACCGGTTCGTATTCCATGTACCTCGTGAAGATTGTCTACTCCCACATGAGATGAGTTGTGAGAGGTGATCCAAAGTTCCTTTAGTACCACAGGGTCCAACTCCTGGCACGAACAAGGTATTCACTGAGGTAAATTAAGCTCCTCATGAGGGCAACTCACTCACTGTCTACTTGATCAACCTTTCAAATGTTGGTTGAGCTGTTGTTCAATCCAAATGGCCCCTGTCCAATTGTGAATGTCATTTATGAGCAGCCAGAATCAGAAAACAGGTCCAGTGAGCTGAATAAGGCCAACCTGGAGAATTGGACTAGCGTGTCATAAGTATGGGGTAGGGGTTACGGGTCCCTCCTGATGACTAAACTGAGTTGTTAGTAGTCCATACAGACCCAGGCAGCCCAGCCTTTCTTCTAGGGTAAAACTACAGGTGATACCCAAAAGCTGTTTGATTGCCTGATGAATTTAGCAGTGGCGAACTCCTTAATCAGCTTTTGCTTCTGCTTACAGTGCCAGTGGAAGTGGAGGTGCTCTCTGACAGACAGAAGGTACATCTCCTATGTTATTCTCATGACGAGCAATTGTGTGGCGGTTACCTGCCAGCATCAACTATGGGGAAGGCCGCCAAGCTGCCTGTGGTGTCCCTCAGCTTCTGTATTTGTCACAGTATTGGGAAGGTCCCCTGAGTGCTTCTCATGTCAGGGCAGCTACTGATTCAGATTCATTGGCCAGGTCCTTTCAAAAACTGCTCTAGCCTAGCAGCTAGGATGGGCCAGTTCAGTGAGCAACCGTCAAGGATGTCTAAAAAAACCCTGCAGTGTCACCCCTTCAATGGCTGCTGCCAGCTGCACTGCTATTGTAGTGTCATCTGATGCAGCCCGAGGGGACACACATTCACACTCCCTGCAGGAAGCATTCCAGCTGGCACTGTCCAAGCATTGTACCTTGGGCAGAACTGCGGAGATGAGCAGCTGGATGATGACAGGTGCCAGCATCTTTCTTGGGCCAGGCTGTTAAGTAGTGACTCGTAAATAGTGCCCAACTGCTCTACCAACTACTGCAGGTCATTCAACTAGCAAACTAATTGACCACGAGACCTCGGAGGACTTACAAATTGAAATGAATTAAAAGTAACATTTCTCACCGTTTGCGATGTCTGCAATCATTCGCTTCTGGTTTTAAATGATCCACCTCATTACTTTCGCCTGTAAGAATTGTAATAAAACTTGCTTAAAATATGTAACAATGTGCTCTAATGCAGAGTTTTAAATATTTCAACAAAAGCAAACTACAATAGTTCTGCTAAACACATTAAGCAACTGAACACAGCAACTTGAGTGTAACATCTTGTAACAATACACATGAAAACACTCAATACAATGCATCCACCTCAACACATGCTTGTGTTGAGTACAATGGCATCTACTGTACTTGATACTTAAGGTAACAGGTCAGGAAAGAACTTACTGAACATTAATGGGACATAGTCATACTTTTAGAATTAAACAACTAGAGGGAACCAGATTTGCCTGTAGACTGTCTTAGTGCAAGATCCATTACATCCAGGCATTTTTTAATTGTTCGATTCCCACATACTGATGCGGCTGTGCCTTTTAAGAATGATCTCAACTCTGCCTAAGCTGATTGGCTTGTTTTGTATTTAATGTATAAATATAAAAACCCACAAAGAGTCTGTTCTGAATCTTACTGTAAACAGAATGAAGTGTTTATAGCCCCCACGTTCCAAATATTTTCCTTATGAACATTATTGTTTGAGTATGTCAGCTAAATGCCATAAATGTAACTGTAAATGCAGCATGTTGTACTGAAGGCTTGCTTGCACATAAGCGTGACCACTTGAGGGCAGTCTTTTGCAGGTAAACTATTAGAGGAAATGTGTGTGCAGAACAGAATGGAAAATGTCGCAGTGATTCGTAGGGTCACATAAGAATGAACAGGAGATGATCGACCCCATCCTCAGGCGACCCTCCTGCAAGACTTTCCATACAACCAGTACTTGTCCCTGAACAACACTATCCTACTTCAACCTCGTTCTGCCTCACTACTGAGTCTTTCAAATGGTCAGGATTAGACAGGCACCTGGCCATAGCTTCCTAGATGAAGGGTTTATGAATATGACTTCATTGATTAATTTTATACACATATTATACACATACTCCAATGCCTGATCAGTCTGCTGTTTCAGACATTGTCATTGTCACAATTAACTCCTATCACATCAAAAAACTAAATTCAAATTAACAAGAAGCATTAATAAGACCTACTGACTCGAGATATATCTAGCAGCTCCTCATCTTGGACAGTGCCCCTACAAGATCGAGTGACAGTTCACATCGTTGTCAAGGATAAGACCCTTACCTTACTGCTGCCGGGCCAGTCGCTTTGACAGTGGACATAGGTAGATGTGTAAAAACTCAACAAAAAAAAACAGAAATAACACTACAGCTTCTACTCAGCCGTCAAAACAACTAGCAGAACCGGAGGAGCCAGTGACGAAACGACCAGATATCAAATGGTACAGCTACAGCTATGAGCGACGTGACTTGGGCATAGGGCGGAAATCCTATGTGAAGATAACTGATCAGCGGGGAAATGTTAGCAAATGTAAGTAAGTTAGCATAGCAACCTGGAAAGTAACACTACAGACACTGAATACTGCAATAGAGTCAAATCCCAAAATGAGAAATTGCGGCGGCTGCCTCTGTGATTGAGTTGAAGATAGTTTGTATCAAAACGGGAAAGTGTAACTACACTGTTGAATGCTCTACTACGTCATGCTGTTTTGAAATGCAGGGTGAAGAAAAAATGTAGTGCAACCTGATGATCTGGGATGAGGACATAACTCAAAACCACCAAAATAAAAGGTCCCAGGGCCTACATAACAGTAGACCCGACACATCAGTTCCATTTTCATGTGTAAACATCACACTGAGAGCACAGAAATTGTTCTGTATACATCCTTTAGTCTAGTATTTGTAAATGTGCTGGGCCACTTTTAAGTGGGCCACTCTATATAAAATTATATCTTAGATCCCTGCACTATGAGTGCTCTATGTCAGGCCTGACATAACCTGATTTGCCACACCTTTGAAAGTATTTTTTTAAGTTATCTAAAGCCTGTCTAAAATTAGACTCAGTCTCTCGAATGGTGTAATTACTGTAGTCTATTTTTTTTTATTCTGAGCCTGTCTAGACTAGAGTACCCTGTCAACTCCAGTCTGAACCTGAACCACACCCTTAAATTTGATTTTGTGTTGTGGATTTGTAGATTCTGGGCTTTGGCGTCAAGCCTCTTTGTCCTGTGTTGTCGCAACAACATTTATAACATGAAAGGTACCAGAAAAGGGAAGATTTTTAATGTCATGGGCTTATTAAATTTCCCCCTGTTTCTCAATGATAATGATCTCATATGAACAGGGGCACTCAGGGGCACCACATTCTGTTCGGCGAGTCTTATTGGATTCAGTGGCCCTTGGCACCGTGTCGCTCGATCTTATTAGTACCTCTTATAAGGTCTCATTCAACCCTCCCCAAATAGGGGCTAGATTTAGCAGTGTTTGGCCACAAGGTGTCACTGTATACCTATGTTTCGTACGATTGAATCTTTCTCACTGGTCATGGCGTTTTGTCGAATCTTTTTTCTAGAGTTGTGGTATTGAAGGCAAATTATGTGCCCCCCCCCCCCCAAAAAAAAAAAAGAAAAAAGAAGAATAACCTGAATTACAAGTACAAAACCAACCCACCATTTCCTACATTCAAAGAAAAAAATATCATACCACTTCTATTCTATACCACTATCATCTAGTTTTACCTTTTTTTACATGTGAGTTGCCTGCGCTACCGAGTACTACCGAGTACCAGTACTGCCGAGTCTGCACATGTGCGTGTTTATAGATCGAGTTTATAAAATATGAATAAGTTAATAGATCGGCTGTCAAACAGGGAAACTAGTTGTAGTGCATCTTAATTATTTAATGTGCAAAAGGAAACGATTTTGTACTGAGAGACACATTTTTGCGTTATACACTGGCTTTTGGAAATCTCCCTAAGCGTGCAGTCTCATTCAAACGAGCCCCACGACGCCTCGGGAACGCCTACTACTCACTGATACTGCGGCTAGGTAAAGCGCCTCACAATAATAACCAAAAAACGCGGTTAGCTTCGTTTCTGTTGCTGTGATTGTTTTTGGACATTTTAACAAAATTACCATGTGCATCAGGTTGCAGGCGTAAGATATTCTTGTGTAACTGGTAGTTAGTCTAAGCTAGACGACACTGGCTGCCGTTAAACAAGTGGAGAAATTCATTAAAAAGTTGAATCATGGGCAGAAGACAAGCACTGCGGAAAGATGACGATTTTAGCTTTGTAAGCCCATTTGTCAAATATTTGCTCTTCATTTTTAACATGATATTTTGGGTAAGTTTCCCCCCTTCGTTCACTTATCATGCCTTGTTTCAAGGCGTGAACGTGTGTGTTGCGTTGTTTCTTTTCTACGTCATTGTACAATATTTGTGAACTTTATTATCTTACGGACACGCGTGGAGAATGTCGGCGTCGTGCTTCGAACGCTATAAAAGGTCCCGACTGCGTTGCGCGTTTAATCACATGAACAATAAAAATAGTTGATTATGTTATCAACAGAAATTTTGAGGAATGTAGCTTTTTTTCCTACAAGTATCCCAGGACTTCGTGAAGTAATAACTATTTTTGCTGGTTTGCTTTTTAGAGCACAATGTACTTTTCGGAGAAATATATTTGCCGAATGGCCGGGAATTCAGTGTAGAGGAAGATTAATACAAGTTAGGTTTGTGTGCAGGATACCTTAATGTCTTCTTGCATTGTTCTTTACATGCTAAACCACTTTCACTATTTTTTTTAACTGCACGGTTGCTAAGCAACCGAAGCTTCATGTATTCACATGCTGATGGCGTGACTGGGCATTGTGCGATGTGGGTCCTCTGCTTTCCTTTCTGGGATCAGGCGGGCTCCCAACAAAACCCTCAATAATTCAGGCTGGCACCCTTGCCAGACTTCTTGTCAGTATTGTCAAGTGTAAAACTGTATTTTTCCGGGTTAGTTGCACATATAGTCAGTTTGAAGTTTCAGATTCAGTGAGATTTAAAGAATATACTGTTTAAACTGTTTAAAATTCCTACGTGTAAACGTAGGCTTGCTCGCGGCCGTTAATGGTCTGTCTCTTTTTCTCTTATTTGGGGCTTATGGTTGGAAATGCAATGTTTTTGCCACATTCCAGGGCCACATTTTTCCAGGGACAGGAAAAAAAGTCAGTGTGTCATTTTATGTCCTGTGTTCTCAGTGGGGACAGCTCTTTATTTGAATTGCTGTGTGTGGATGAACTGGGCCAAGGTTAAAGAGGAATGCACTCTCTCTAGCAGTTATCTGAGTGTGTATTACATTGAGTAAACTATACTTTACTCACTGATTTAAGGCCCCAGATTGATCAGAGTACTTATCAAGCTGTATTTGTCTTTTTTGATTGTGAAATTGTCTTCTTCTCACCTCTCCCAACCTTGGACCTCTGTGAGCTTGGCCAGGAAGGGCAGCAACTTTGAGGTGCACCCAGGAAGCTGACCCAGAGATGTGCTGAGGCTGGGCTTAAACTGGTGACTTTTTGATTACAGGCACAGAGCTTAACCTGCTGAGCCACACTCCACCCCCTGGTTTCTCTTTGTAATTGTGTGTAATACTGCACACTCCAAGCTGAGAAAGAGTGTGGTCTTATTTCATAGTTAAAAAGTAACAACATGAGGATTGAAAATTAGCCCAGTATGCTATTTTTGCTTGGTGCTTTGGCCAGGTCCTCCTGGTTTCAGCTCATGGCCCTAAAGGCTTTTTAAGGAGATTTCACAGAGCTCTAGAGGGGGGAAATCTGGTTACTGGTGCACATTGTTCTAGGTCTTTTCTCAGAGTGATGCATGGCGCTGTGTAGATGTTTAACCATAGGTTTCTGATTTGTATTTTATCTAATAACTACTTTAAAGATACATTTTCCAACTTGTCATTAGCTAGCTTAATAAAACTATAAATATTTCCCTTTTTGCCATATATTGGAGCAATCCCTTGTCTTCCATATTACATGGTAGAATATGCAGATTCTTCTTTATAAAAAAAAGAGACTTTTTTTATATGCACTTGGTCACTTTATTGTGACGTAATCCTGAATTTTCACTTATCTTTTTGTACCTAAATGTTAAGGGGGGCATCGAAGAGTCACTGGGGTTTCTTGAGTAACACTTTTGTCCCATTATACATGGTTACAGAGGGTTATTTTACCTCCCTGAATTTCATTGTAATATCTAGCAGAGAGAAGGTTTTTGTGAAATGCATCCTCCCCTCTTTTTGTTTGGCTTAACAGGCGGCTTCTGTTCAGGGGTAATGGAAAACTGGGGGCCCGATTGAGGTCCTGTTGTTGCCTCATTGCTGAGCGTGAAGTACAGCCTGCAGAAATTGTCTGGGCATTTTGGAACAAGTTAATGCATTTTGGGGCCAGCAGGTGGCACAGTCTCTAAGGGATTGATGTTCTGCCCAGAAGATTCACGGTTCCTAGGGAATAAAGCACATAGGGGCAGAGGGAATAGCCCTTGAAGGACTGTAAGATATCTGGTTGTTCAATAATTATCCTTTTAAAACCCAAGAAAAATTAGTCTTGGCTTTTATTGCCTTTAATGACCACTTCACAGTAGGCAGCTTTCGAATAATTTCTAATTAATTTAAAATAGGCAAAATCCATTACTGGAGAGGGTTGTCTTGGCTTCACCCAAATCCACAAATTTTTATGCCAAAATCTTCTGTGTAATTGCAGTCAGTGTACAGTTGTTCTAGTGTCTTGTACAGTGTTTCCAAGGCCAGTCCTCAGGGACCCCCCAGATGGCAGGAAGCTGGGACAGAGCAAAAATGTGGACTGTCTGAGGGTCCTCGAGGACTGGCTTGGGAAACACTGTTCTGGTAATTTTTGACATTAAAGAACAGTGTTCTTTCTCTTTCACAGATCGTCTCCATGGTGATGATGCTGATTGGTGTCTATGCCCGAGTGATGAAGCATGCAGGTAAGTTGTTTGCTGCCTGAATACACAGGGAATCATTTTAGGTTGTGATTTCTAAGGAGGACAGACATTTAAAGCAGCTTGTTTTTGTTTTTTTCCCCTCACCTCCAGGAATTGACGGTAGTGTAGGCCTAAGCTACGTCATTTGTATTCTCACATTAGTTTATTGCACTATGCTAAAACCATGAAATAGTCAGTTATTGAATAGACATGTCACACCGAGGCTGTGACTTAATCTTAGTTTTTAGCCCGTATAGCATATCCTGAGAAAACAGACTTAGTATTGGTCTAAGCGATGTTATTATGTATTCTGACATTAATTTATTGCAACCTGCTCAAAATATGAGAGAACCAGTTATTGAACAGGTCAGTTTATCAAGCCAGTCCTCGGGCACCCCTCCATCCCTCTCAGCCCCCTGCCAGACAGTCTACATTCCTGCAAAAATGTGGTCTGTCTGGGGGTCCCCAAGGACTGGTTAGAGAAACGCTAGAGTATATAACGTCAAACTAATGCCGTGATTTAATTTTTTGACTCTTATTTCTGAGTTTCTGGCCTAAGTAGCATATAGCTTGGAGATCTAACATCTAGGGCATGAAGTGGGTGCCCTGTGCTTAACCTCGCCGCACGTTCTCCCCGTCGCTCTGCTCCGCACTGCAGAGGCTGCCATGGCCTGTCTGGCTGTGGACCCCGCCATCCTGCTGCTGGTTGTGGGAGCGCTGATGTTCCTCATCACCTTCTGCGGCTGCGTCGGATCCCTGCGGGAGAACATCAGCCTGCTGCACACGGTCAGCCATCCAGGGCGCCCGCAGGATGCCGTAGGAGAAATGGGCCACTTGTCTTGTGCATTCCTATAATTATATAGTTTTATAGTTTTTTGGATAGTAAGTCACCCAAATAGTTATTAAAATGTATTTTTTGAAAGTAGGGCTGAACGATTTTAAGAAAATATCGAATTGAGATTTATCTGACAGATATTGCGATTGTGATTTGATTCGCGATTTTTTTAAACTCAGTTCAGTATTTACTATATGACATGTACGCTAAGAACAGTTTCTTAACGTTTTACCGATCATATGATTCGGTGTGAATGCCGTTACCAGATTACGTCGCGCTCTTTTCAGCCCAATTTACTATAAATTTAAGGCAAAACAGCTTAAAATTGTTTTGTAGTCATTTTTGCCAAAAATGTTCCAGGTCGCTAGTTAACATGGTAAAGTGATTGTATTTTTACATACACATTTTAAGTGTTGCGTTTGTAAACAGCGCTTGACCAATTTTTTTACCCATAGTAAAGTAAGTGTTTCCAGAAAGTCCCATGCACACAAGGGTCAAATTAGCATATAACAATGATGTAAAAAGCAACTATCACAAAAGCTGTGACTGTGTTAAGTTAAATAAAGTAATAAAAATAAAACGATTCCAGTAAGAGAACATTTGGGACCTTGCGGCTAATGCTGCTTGGACCCCTAATAATAGGACCTTTCTGTAAACAGTACCATGAAATAGATAGGTAATTCACTTATGACTCAGCAGCGAAACCAATATTTTTCTGCACTGCAAATGTAATGTTTCCCTTGGGTTTCACATGCCTGTTGTTTGTGGCCGTATACGCAGTCACTTTGGGCCACCTCTGATTGGTGAGCATGACTGGCATGCGAGGAGCCCGGCACTTCTGATTGATTAGACTGACTGTCACACAAGGAGGATGGCATGAATTTGTGAAACTATTCTCACGACAGTTTTAAACCCTGGGTCAGACGTGCTGTATGATGCATATCCTAAATCACAGCCTGTGCGATTTGCCAATTGCATTGTTTCAAATTGCGTTTTCAATTTGAAATTGAGAAATCGTTCAGCCCTATTTGAAAGTTTCCTTGGAGATCTAGGCTGCGGCTTTTACATTTATATATATATATATATATATATACACTGAACAAAAATATAAACGCAACACTCTTGTTTTCGCTCCCATTTTTCATGAGCTGAACTCAAACATCAGAAACTTTTTCTACATACACAAAAGACCCATTTCTCTCAAATTTTGTTCACAAATCTGTCTAAATCTGTGTTAGTGAGCACTTCTCCTTTGCCAAGATAATCTATCCCACCTCATAGGTGTGGCATGTCAAGGTGCTGATTAGACAGCATGAATATTGCACAGGTGTGCCTTAGACTGCCCACAATAAAAGG
>JAODKM010000058.1:24225080-24237613 GCA_026780845.1 Petrocephalus sullivani
CGATGTTTGAGTTCAGCTCATGAAAAATGGGAGCAAAAACAAGAGTGTTGCATTTATATTTTTGTTCAGTGTAATATATAGTGATTAAAAATTGCATCTAATTGCATCAGCTTGATATTTTTACATAGATTGAATATCTGCACCCAGAGTATAGTTCCATCGATATTAGTTGTCACGTGCCTGTGTTTTGCATAAGCAATGGATCTTGGCTAGGATAAACTGCAGGATATGTTAGCAGGGTTGCCAGCTCTCACGCATCTGGCATGACACTCGCGCTTTCAGATTCTCACACTCACCCAAGAATTCTTATGGCAAATCTGTATTATTCCATTACAAACCTAAAATTAGCTACATCAAACGTGCTGGTGTAGTTTGCAAACCCTTCAGACTGTTTACAAGGAAATAAAACCATTACGTACATAAAATGAAAATGAAAATGTCATGCCAGCCAGCTGACCAAAGTTAGCAGCTCTGTAGTAGGTACACTGTAGGTGGTCTGTGTGAGCTGTCCTGTTACTAAGGTAAGGTAAGGTAAGCCCAAGTGTATTAGCTCTTCTGTTACGCCCTTCACCAGGAAAAACAGGGGGTGATGATGTATTCTCTCTTCCTCTTCCAGTTCTGCATCTGCCTGACTGTTATCTTCCTGATGCAGCTGACTGCTGGAGTCCTTGGCTTTGTCTTTTCAGATAAGGTGTGTCTTGGAGTGGTGCCGCAGAGGTCACGGAACCCGCTTTTTAGACAGTGCTGGATGCTGAAATCCCAGGAATATCACTACTGTTGGGACACTTGAAGGTTTCTATCCTACATTGCGGCAGTAAAATGTCCAGGTGTAAAAGCATATCATATTTTAAGTTCTGTGAACTGGTTTGAAGAGCATTTGCAAAACAGTCACTGTGGTGAGCAGTCAGTCTATATGGAAATGGTGCGATTAGGTTCCCGGGCATGGTACGGGCGCGATCACACTAGTCAAATGAACTGGACTTTGGGGGTCAGACGTGCTTGGGCCCTAAGTGAATGAGGATGTCTCGGTCTATCTTGGGGGTGGGGGGGTACCAGGGTGGAAAATGGAAGCGGCAGATTCCTGGTACTCATTAAAACACAGCTGGCCTCTCTAGGGAGGAATCCTGGATTATTTGGATGAATGTTTAACACTGTCATTCTAACACAAACCTCATTGGCCTTATTTATTGCAAACAGCATGTTACCTTGAGCGTATGAGTATAGACCATCTGATGAGGGGGAGGCTGAACATGCTTGTGTATCGGAGACATTCTCCGAACTAGCAGCTCTTGTCCTCCTTAGATAAATCCAGCTCTTGGTGAACTCAAGGTCAAGTAGTTCAGCGGCTTTGGAACACTGATGTAAACAGAAGAGCTCTGTGGTTAGTACCGCTTTACTTGCAGGCTGATGCCTTTTTGGCGCCCTCTGCTGCCCGTAATGTGCAATTACAAGAGCACTTCTCAGCGAAATCACATTGAATGAAGAAAAGCATATTTTAACTTCTTTTGCTGCAGACAATGTTGAGTCTTTTGAGTGGGGGCACTTTTTCCTAGTACTGATTTGTTTACATTTTTGTTTGGGAGCTTAATCGAAATGAGTTGTTTTACTGAACCCAGTTTTCTTAATCAGAACTAGCAGGACTCCACAGCAGGCAGTGGGGTAAATTCTCAGTAATCCATTTTTCTTATTTTTTTTCATGGGCATAGTTCTCTTTTCTTGTTTCCCACAGGCGCAGAGCAAAGTCAGTGAGGTCATCAACAAAGCCATCGTCCACTATAGAGATGACACGGATTTGCAAAATCTCATTGATTTTGGTCAGAAGGAGGTAATTTGCTTTTTAATCATATCTGAATGTGCATGTGATTCAGCTCTACATACCCTCTGGCCATGTTTACACTTGGTTTTAAAATGCATCTTCAGATGTGAAGTAGGCAAACGAGATACATCACCCTTCACACCTGTGTCTGTCATGCACCTTAAACATTAAGTCACAAGGTGTCCAGCTGAACTATTGTGGTCATATTTCATTACTTCTGCTAGAAAGTTAAAAGACCCAGCACAGGTATCCCCTTGTCAGGGATGCATCAGGACGTATTAGCATTTACACTACTAAAGACATGCAGTGAAATGCATCCCAGACCACATTGGCACATGGTTTGAGTGACTGGATCACGATACATCTTGGTGGCCATCTGCACTTGTATTTAGCGCTGTCCACTTGTGATCCAATCACTCAAGATGCATTTAAAACCAAGTTTAAAAAGGACGGCTGTCACCTTAAACACCTATGTTCAAATTTAATATCTGCATATGTCATATGACTGCAGGGCTTCCAGTGATGGATGGAAAAAGATCTTGAAACACATGTGGTGTGAGATTGCAGTTGCTGGGTAATCACAGTGAGACATCAGTAAACAGTGATGTAAAAAAACGAAATTCTGAGGTTTTCCTCATCAGAACATTAAAATTATACGGTCCTTAGCCGGTCTTAAAATTAGGTAAATACAACCTCAGATGAATAACCACGCATGACATAGTGTTATTACTTAGCCAAAATGCAAAACTAAGCCAAAATACAAAAAATAGGAACTAAGAGGGTAATTAGCAGCCAGGTGCTGCTAATCAAATGCACTTGATTAAATGAGCATCAGCAAGTGTGACAACCTCTATAGAAGCAGAAGCTGTGGCAGTTTGCTGGTCTGGAGCATTCATGTATGTTACCGCAATGCCAAGGAGGACAGACATCAGCAGTGACCTCAGAGAAGCAATTGTTGCTGCCCATCAATCTGGGAAG
This sequence comes from Petrocephalus sullivani, assembly GCA_026780845.1. Taxonomy (NCBI): domain Eukaryota; kingdom Metazoa; phylum Chordata; class Actinopteri; order Osteoglossiformes; family Mormyridae; genus Petrocephalus; species Petrocephalus sullivani. Next base: position 24,227,875 of record JAODKM010000058.1, read on the forward strand.
GGTTATAAGGCCGTTTACAGACAATTTGAGTGTGATGATTTAGGCTTGTTTTACAGCTACAGGACCCAGGTACCTTGCAGTCATTGACCATGAACTCCTCTGATTATCATTAGTATTGTAGAGTGAAATGTGAGGCCATCTGTCCAAAGCTACAGCTTGGCTGGAACTGGGTCATGCATTAGGACAGTGATCCCAACCCCACTAGCAAATCTACAACAGAATGGCTGAAAAAGGAAAGAATCAAAGTGTAGCAAAGGCCCAGTCAGAGTCCCGACCTCGGCCCGACTGGCATGCTGTGGCAGGACCTTAAGGGAGCCGCGTAAAGGCCCGCAAATCTCAATGAACTGAAGCAACGCCGTTAAGAAGAGTGGGCCAGAATCCCCCCACACCGATGTGAGACACTGCTAAAGCCATACGGAAAATGATTACTTCATGTTATTGCTGCTAAAAGTTGTTCTACACGCTGTTTAGTTGTGGGGTATACTTCGTTTTTCACAAATGGCGTCTCCATTTTGGTTTCATTTTTGTTAGATGACATGGTGGATTTTTTTTTTTTTTAACACCTGAGGTTAAATCTGAATAATTTATAATTTTGGTATGGACCAGATTATTTTTTTTTTGTTTTGATGCATGAAACCATTGATGTGACAGAGGGTGTACTGTCTTTTTCATATGACTGAATATCAGGTGTAATAGTGGGTGTGTACATACCTGCTATAATATTTCTCTTACCCCCAGTTTAACTGCTGTGGCGGCATCTCCTACACGGACTGGTCCCTAAACATGTATTTCAACTGCACCCCAGAGAACCCCAGCCGAGAGCGCTGCTCTGTGCCGTTTTCTTGCTGCCTGCTGCCCAAAGATGAAGTATGAGCCTACCAAGCCTCTGCCAATTGCTTTACAACTGAAATTCTGCTCGGCACTGCCTTTGTCAGTTCACCTTTCTGCCACTGTGTGGCAGTGCTAAGCAAGGAATTGAATTTCACAGACATTAGCTCTGTTTTAGTGCTTGTTTGTATACTTGTGTATGTGTGTTGTAAACCTCTTGGAGAGAAGGTTTTTTTTTAAGCATAGTTTTCTATCATTGTGTTAATTTGTGCTGCAGAATTTGTGTCTTAGGGTTTGTAAATATGAATTCATAATTCATTTTTATCTAATGAGACATATAATTGAGAAAGCAAGGTCAGTCAGTCCCTGAAAAACCTGGGTTTTTTTTAAAAGGCCCAGCAATGAAATTACCATCAGAAATGTATGTTACATTCCAGGCCCCTTTCTTATTGGCTAATTGTTTGATTTGATTTGTAAAACAATCTTTTATTGTCAATTGACTATATGTGCAGAACGTACAGGAAAGTCCAATTGTGGTTTCTCTTCTCAGTATTAGTGCCTATACAGTCTAAAAAATAGAAATAGAAACAGAAAATACACACATGATATACAACAAATAAACATTTTGAGCAGCTGGAATCAGTAAACCTATGTGCGATAGAGCCAATAGTGCAAAACAATAGTGAGAAGGTGCATTACACAATAAGTATATAAACAGTTGTGCAAATGACCAGCAACAACAAGTATCATAGTGCAAAAAATAGATGGCTTCCTACACAGAATGGTAAGGTTTGTTGTATCCCGCCTATGTTCTTCAAGGCGATCGTAAACACCATGTGTGGACAAGGGATGCAGGACCTGGACCAGCAGCAGGCCAGTGTCTTCATCAACACCAAGGGCTGCATCGACAGCCTGGTCACCTGGATCCATGACAACTTGTTCCTGTTGGGTGGTATTGCACTGGGCCTCGCTATCCCCCAGGTAAGACCACATAGAAGGTCACACTGCAGTATTCTCTCCAGGTGTCAAGCTTGTGGAAATGGCACCATCAAGGGGACACATTGGAGTGTTATTGGATCTTTGGCCTAAAATGAGGGCTTTGGTGTTTGTGACCAGAGGTGGGTTATTCAGGTCCAAAGAAAAAAAATCCAGACCAGGATTTTTACTCTTTGGACCTGGATTACCCACTTCTGTTTGTGAGTAATGGTGGTCAGTATATCAGAAGACTCTATTTATAAAGTCCGTTCTGTAGACATACCCTTGGTTGTATTAGAGCAAAGGCTGCCACAGCATTCCCATCCCATGCTCCAGCTACTCCTGACCAAATTTCCTGTGCTCCCCATTTGCAGCTAGTGGGCATCCTCCTGTCCCAGGTCCTGATCAACCAGATTGCAGACCAGGTCGAGCTGCAGCAGTACAACCTCCAGCACCGCTCTGATCTGTGGCACTGAGACTGCGCCATGAGGAGGACAATGACACGGCGTCCTGTACTGTCATGCATAACCCTGGACTCGAGGTCCTCTGAAGAGCTTGTGCCTGAGGGGAGGATGCCTTTGGAGATGAGGACCAGACTTTTGAGTTATTGATGCAATGCTGGCAGGCTTTAAGGAAACAAGAAGGCTTTGCTTTACTTGGAAAAGCAGAGTTTGCTGTGTTGCTTATACTGTACTTTTGCACATGCCAGCTATCTGTTTGGAACTAGATATTTATTGGTGTTTGTACCTGGCTCAAGACCATTGAGGCAGTGATCTGGACAGAGACTGAAAGGAGTTTCCCTGTGTTTCTCCCAGCACCCAGGGAAGTCCACGTCCTGCCTAGAATACTACTTTTAATGGAAACCTCTAGATTTCAACATAGAGGAAAATTACTGTAAGATACATTACCGTAGGAGTTAAGATAAGTGCCTTAATTTTTTTTGTAGCCTTTTTTGATATTTGGATCCATATTAATTTTTATAAATGTAGCTTTGGGCACAATTACAGGGCCATTTACTGAAATAAAACCATGATTTTAAAAAGTTGTTTATTTTAGTGTTAGTTTTACTGATATTCAGTCATTATGAATACACATCTTTTCTTAATAAATTTTGACTTTGTAACATCTGAGAGTTTTCCTGGTCCAAAATGGCACATGTGAGTTGAACCACTGCTGTTTTGTGGTTGCAGTGCTGATCTTGGTGCAAAAAAATGCAATAATAAAGGATTTCCTCTGGGAGGAACGCAACCAGGAGGCGTGATTTATAATAAACACATCTTAACTTCTGGGATACGTTGCGTAAATCCTGTGTGTTTACATTGGCAGATACTTCCCACAGTGTTTACATTCATTTGCTTGGTCTCATGTAGACGACTGAGGCAAGCTGTCATTTTGCAGCTGCGAGACTCTTTAAATCACAGCAACACCAGTCTAGGTTGCAGGAACCAGCATGCATCTTAAATCACATTTAAACAATGGTAGGTCCTATTGATTCTTCAGATGGAATCACCAAGCTTGTAGGAAAGGACCATTAGCAAATTGCGATGAAGTACTAACACTGGGTTTTTAGAGGGGCGTGGTCAACCTCTGTTAAAGGTAGTGTACAGTTTTGTGTTGTGTATATATCGTATTAAACAGTACAGCTGCATGTTGTAATGAAAGCAATTTTGATTGGCTGTCTGAAGTCCAATGGTCTTCTGGCTAGAAGTCCAGCATCTTCGAAGTGAGTGCACATGCCAGACTGTGGTGAACCACAGTGCAAGTCCTGTCAGCAAACTGTCCTCCTGGTTCATGGTTTTCTGTAAACACTGTAAGTCTTTACAGATGCATTGGTGGTTATTGTGTACATCACCAATGTGTCTCCTACCATCCTGCCATCAGTTATAATGCGCTATGTGCCATGAGCACTGCTGTAACACCTCATGCAGGGCGTATTAATGCTTAGGCTAAACTAGGCTATAGCCTAGGGTCAGAGGAAATACTAGGGGCCCCGCCCTGCCTCGAGAAAAACGGTCACAGGAACGGTTAAACGTATGACATCTCGCTAGGCAGGCTTCTCCGCAGGCACCCTGTCTGCTGATTCGTGGGTTATTAGTGTTGCATCCTATTTATTCTCACTTGATTGTGTTTCAGCTCAAAAAATTGCTGAAGTGGATGTTGTAGTGTTCCTATAGCCCTGTGTCCATGCTGATGTCAGGCTAGGGCCCCAGATATGTTAATCCACCCGGGGCCATATGCACCACCTATTGCCACGACAACAGTGCAAATCAATCCGTGTCAGGTGCCAGAGTGAAATTTAAAAATGGAAAATGAATCTTTGCATTGTGCCTCAGTTATTTCCACTTTGGAATCCATTCATCCTTTTTCCATAGCCGCTTGTCCTGTGTAGGGTCACTGGGGTCCGGAGCCTGTCTTTGAAGCAATAGGCGCAAAGCAGGGAGTAATCCAGGATGGGTCGGCAACCCATCAGAGTTACTTGGGAATCACAGAGTGAAATTTAAACAAGACTGAGGAAAGAAATATTTTCCACCCAGAATGTCAGAGGAAATTACCAGGTACGGCACATTTTTGGCTCAGAATCAGAATTTTACATTTTCGAGGAACTACTTTGTTATAACTTTTTTTTTAATATAACGTGGTTTTCTTAGTGAGATAATGAGTCTATCGAATCATTAAAAATACTATATAGTGTGACTAATAATATGTCACATTATATTTTTTGGATAACTACTGTTTGTTTATTCCAACATGAATAATGTTCAAACATTTTGAACAGCAATGTTTGTCTCAGGATCTCACTGTAGTTGAATATCCACAGAGGGGGTGGGGGGAATGAAAGGTAGGGAAAAGTTTTGTGTTTCTGTGCCCAGCCGCTCTAACGTGGGCCTCGTGTGCTGTGTGTGGTCCCCTGTCAGTCTCCCTCTGACTCACTACCCAGCAGTCATGTTACACAACCGTTTAAGGTAGTCCACAAAAATTACTTAGGCTGTTAAGGTAGTCCGCATGAGTTACCAACAAATCAAGCTTGCCTGCACCACTCGCACGGCACAGGGACTTCATTGTGTCCAATTCAACATACAGAACTAATCTAGTTCACTCACTTTTGGAAATACCTGGTCACATATCTAAACGGGTTCACTCATTTAAATTGCAAAGTGAAATACCAGCATCAGACACACGTAGTGCCACAATAAATAAGTGAAAATGAATACTGAGATTTCTCCGCAGTAACACTAAGGCATAGAGGTGCTGCGAAGGTATTCGTGTTCACCGTAATATCAGGCTCTGTGACATATAGATATTGCTCGGCTCCATGTGTAACTGGCGTATATGGTATGAAAAATGAATGTGAAGTGCTCTAACCGAGCTTCACCCATTTCCAGGGTGAGCCATATATACTCGCGACGGTTTCTTGAGCGATAATTCCGCACCGCTGCATCGTGTGGGCGAGCGCAGAATCCACCTTAAATGCAACGGAGGAGAACGATTCCCATTATGCGGGTCCCCAAGGAAGCAGATCGCATGATGATTTGATAAAAAAAAGCAAATATTTTTCACTTTTCCAGAAAAAAGAAACATACCACCGATCCGTCCACCATCAAACTATGCAATTATTAAATAATACACTGGAGCATTGCCTGTACTATTATTGCAACAGTTTTCACAAACCATGCGTAGTTTATATTTACGGTTAAAGTGGGGCCGAATGCGCGTCTATCGACGTAAGGAGCGCCAAAGCCCCGGCAGTCTCATTGCATTCCAGTGATCAGTTCTCTTCGTTTATATTGTGGCTATTAAAACAGAGGATATCCCCGTTTTTCTTTGTTTGTTTGTTTGTATACTTTGAGTTCCCTGCCTATTGCGCCCGTAGTCTCCGGTAATGGCTCCCAATTCCTGCCACCCCGAATATAGGAGAAGCGGAAAGATGGATGTGTATTTTACGGCTGTTAAATAACCTTAAGATTTTTATAAAAGAAGTATTAATTGAAAGGCTTTATATTCTTTGAAATATCTATCTACAAGTGATAAATGTATCTTGTCACATACATGGGAAACATAAATTCTAATTTTAAGACACAAAAGTTTGTGAATTTGCTCAAAATTCCAAATAATAATAATAATAATAATAACAATAATAATGATAATTAATAAGCCATTTCTGAGTAGACAAACTATTTCTTCTATAAACAACTTACAACTACAAACTTATCATTGTGGGCAAGTGAAAAAAATTATGTGTGAAAATGGTGAATAGAATAGGCACTTAGAGGCGCAGAGCCCCGCTTTCACGCGCTAATTCATAACTATATCCACAAATCAGTAAACAAATCAGAAATTGTGGATAAACGTTTGCGTTCGGCCGCGCTGCTCGGTGCGCCGGGTTTGATGCTCCTATACGGCACATTCCAGCCATGAGGAGGGGGATGGGGGCGACTTTTTTTTAACTTTGGCTCTCCCAACTACGTGCATTCCAGGGAAAAGGGAGATAAAAACAGCAGAGCCGGGCGCAGGGGGAGGACAAAGCGGGGCTGCGTTTGGGCAAAATGATGCGAGTCCCGAAAATGTGTTTTTCTGCAGAAGAAATTGCCGCGTCTGGCATTTTGCAACCAAATGTGAAAAGGGTGAAGGCAACAGGGGGAAGGCACTAGGAGTCTCCGGATCGGATTACAACCTTTCGGAGTTTTCATGTGGAGTCTTTTCCTCCCCAAAAAAGTGGGGGATGGTGAATGTTTCGCTCACTCTCAACGTTTAGATCAGTCCAAGAAGAGGAGCATCGTGGGCATTTTCGTTCCGTTTTTCTTATTTTCTTTATTTATTTTATATTAACTGAGCATATATGAATACGCTGTTAAAAGTATCAAAGGGATAACGGGAAATGCAGGAGCTGGGGACGTGCGCGGAACTGCACAAGTCGTCGGTCTGGTTACAAAAATGTAATATTCTTTAGGAAGTATGGAGATCTTCTGGAGCGAGTAACTTAACCATCTGCGCTGAAGAATTAACACACTTAACGGGGAAATCGCGAAGTTTTGAACATCGCGGATAGAAAGTTGCCTCGCTGGAGTCTCAAGATGTCTTCCCGGAGCTGCTCCTTTGTTGGAACATTTGGGATGATGTGGGTATGGGCTGCCTCCGTTCTGGTCACTTATTCGGCCGTGGCCCAGAAAAACGAGACAATTTTCAGCGACCCCTGTAAGAAAACCTCGACCTGCGAGCTGCTCAGATACAACACATGCCTCGGATCTCCGCTCCCCTACACGCACACCTCTTTGATTCTCGCCGAGGACTCAAGCTCCCAAGAAGAAGTTCTGGAGAAGTTAGCCATGTGGTCTGGTAAGACTTGGTGTCTAAAATAGCCTCGTCTCATAAGCATCGTCTGTTGTAAATGGGGGAAATCAGTGGTTAAATATGATCAGTTCCTGCATATCTGCTGCTGTAATTTCTAAATACTTCAAGTGGTTGGGTTCCGAGAACCTGCTGGAGCATCATTGTGACAGCTGGGTAGCTGTGTCTTTTTTTTAACTGGTACTGCCATTCAACAAGTCTTACTTAATGTATGTACGGACCTACTCTGGGCAGATCTTTTAATAATTAATATTTAATAATAGCAGATCTTTTAATAATAATAGATCTCATTGTAACATGGGTTATATCAAGATTTTGGGTCAGTTGATTCATTGTTTTTAGTTATTTGTGCTCACCATTCATTGGCAATAATATTACACATTTATTTTGTTCATTTTAATGGAGATGCCTTCTTACTGTGGTACCCAGGTGTATACATCTAATAATACCTCTGAAAGTATTTATTTTAAGTGCTCAAGGCCTCAACAGGCATGCTGGTCCAGGGACTTTCTTGGTCATGTCTCCAGTTTCTCAGTGCCTGTGTTATCCACTGACCCGTCTGTGAGATTTCATGTATAGAAAAAGACAGTTTTCTTGGTTTCGGTGCAGTGTTTTTTTTCCCAGACTATTTTTAAAAATTATTTCTTGATATCTCATAGAAATACTGTCATTGAAATAATTACCCATGAAGGAAAATGACATAGGAGGTAGCTTGCCGGTTCACTTCACTTAAATACAAGCAATTGATTAAGTTTCCTACCATGTACAAGGTTTGGAACCATGCTGTTTAACCCTTTTTTTATCTGGTCCAGTCTCAGACTGAGATTTGAAGGATTGTCCTGCAGGCTAACATGAGTGTGAATAAGTTCAGTGGTTTTGCCTATTACCGCCTCCATCCCCCGCTATCTCGGCTGCATGGGTTTGGCGCACTGGGCTTGCAACTCCATGGGAAAAACATTTGATACCTCCATCTGGATCTGTAAACCGTATACGACTGATTGAGATTAGTGAGGGTTAGATGGAATGGCAATCCAGAGTCTGGACTGGGCAGAATCAGCATATGGTGAATGTTGCTTCTCCTGAAAGCATATTCACGGAAGACACGGCTTACTGGAACATTTTTGGGGTCTACAAAAGGGTACGGCAGGTGTAAAAGAAACCAAATGCTGGTTCTTCTCATGAGTGTCCTCTCTCGGCCCCCGCCCCCCCCCCCCCAACCCTCTCCTGCTGACAGGCCTGCGTAATGCCCCCCGGTGTTGGGCCGTAGTTCAGCCTCTGCTGTGCGCCGTCTACATGCCCAAGTGTGAGGGTGGGAAGGTGGAGGTTCCCAGCCAGAGCCTGTGTCACGCCACGCGGATGCCCTGCAGCATCGTGGAACAGGAGCGCGGCTGGCCCAGCTTTCTCAAGTGCTCCGCATTCCCTGTGGGCTGCCAGGTCTGACTCTTGCACAACTTGATGATGCCTTGACCTTTGACTTCCTGTTATTTCAGTAACAAAAAAAAAAGACGCTGTTTCCCTGAACCAGTTCTTGACATGAATGTGTGTGTGTAACATTGACAGCCAAGAAAGGTGGCATTCTTTCAGGGTTGACCAGAAGTGTGTTCCTCTTAAATCCGCTTCTGTTGGAGGGATGGTCCTCTGAAAGCACGTCGGCCAATGGGGAGCAGGGTCTCTGTGATCTTAGCAGCAAACCTGATTGTATTGGCAGACTGAGGTGCAGAAAATTAAGTTTAACACATCTGGGAACTGCGAGGCGCCGCTGGTGAAGACGGAGAACCAGAAGAGCTGGTACAAGAACGTGGAGGGCTGTGGGATCCAGTGCGACAACCCGCTGTTCACCGAAGAGGAGCATGCTGACATGCACGTCTACATCGCTGCCTTTGGCTCCATCACACTCTTCTGCACCTTCTTCACGCTGGTGAGGGCCAACTCCGGCGAGTCCGTCAGACACGGAAGGCGACACATTTACAATATATTTCTAACGTCTTTGGTGCTGCTCGAAGTGGCACTCAATCCGTTGCCAAAAATATCTATATTTGCAATGCAGATGGTGGTACTTCAATAATAGTGCTCATGACAGAAATGTTGTCCATCTGGTAAGACATTTAGTGGGGTTAACGTATTCATTGCAGTTAAGTCTCTTTCATATTCTTCATTGTGATGTTATTGGCACATGTAGTGCTGTAATTTTGATTAATTTAAAAGTTTGGGTTTGTGTTGTTGGTATTCAAGGTCTAGTCATGATGTCTGACAAGGCTCCTCCTTTCCTCCTCTTCCTCGGCCTTCTCTTTCCCTCAGGCGACCTTCCTTGCAGACTGGAAGAATTCCAACCGGTACCCCGCCGTCATCCTGTTCTACGTGAATGCCTGCTTCTTTGCCGGGAGCATCGGCTGGTTGGCACAGTTTATGGACGGGGCGCGGAAGGAGATCGTGTGCAAGAGTGATGATACTATGCGACTGGGGGAACCCTCGTGAGTTTGGGGTCTGGGTCAGGGGATGGATCGATCCTTATAGATTATACACTCACCTAAAGGATTATTAGGAACACCTGTTCAATTTCTCATTAATGCAATTATCTAATCAACCAATC
>JAODKM010000058.1:24239882-24254335 GCA_026780845.1 Petrocephalus sullivani
CAGAAAGTAAAAATCCAGACCAGGATTTTGTTTCAACCAGTCAGTTGAGCATAAAGAGTCACAGTCACAGAGTGCTCAACTTGTTGGTTGAAACCAAATCCTGGTCTGGATTTTTACTTTCTGGACCTGAAATTGACACCTCTGGTATCACATTCCTTATGAGAGTATAGAAATGTTTGTTTAAATAAAAAAACAACATAAACCATATTATACTGGACCGCTATGGCTGAAAACTAGGTGAGGGAACAGTGAAGTCAGTTAGGTGGTCTTTGAGAAGGATGCACTGTGGAAGCCTGTTTGTGTTGGAAGGACTCAGGAAGTCGGTGGTGTAGCTCTGGTGGGGATGGATTTTTGGAGAACTTTCACCTCTGTGTTAAGGTGAGCAGTAAGTCAGTGTTTGTGTCCTCCTGCTGCCCAGCTGGAATTAACTTTGACTTGAACGAGCCTTCTGCGGACATGTCCTCGGCATGGGCCCAGCATGTGACAAAGATGGTGGCCAGGAGGGGAGCCATCCTGCCCCAGGATATCGCCGTCACCCCTGCCGGAACACCAGGTGAAACCCCCCCCTCCCCGGCTCAGTAAGCCAGCAGCACCTCGTGTCACACTGTAGTGTAGGTCTCGGTTTGGCCGAAACACGGTGTCGATATTTAGCTCATTGGAAGGTCGCATGTCACCAAGGGCCCTTTGCTCTCATCACAGTGCCACCTGATCATGACAACAAAAGCCACCTGTGGATGGTGGAGGCGGAGATCTCCCCCGAGCTGCTGAAGAAGAAGAGGCGAAGGAGGAAGAAGAAGAAGGAAGAGCGCCAGCAGGATCCCGCTGAGGAGGCACCTGGGGGGAGCCGTCGAGCAGAGGGAGGCTTCAGCACGGTGCCGCGCCTCCCGAGGTTGCTGGGCAACAGGAGCCTGGTGGCCAGCATGCAGGAGCAGGAGCGAGAGGAGGTCCTGCCTGGATCCCTTCCGGAGTGCAGATCCTCCTATCCGCTGCCATTCCAGGAGCGGTATGGAGATCTTGGTCAGCGTATGCTCTTCGATACCGCCGGCGCCTCACACCCATCAGATAAGGGCGGTGTCCGCTTCTCCCACCTACCCCAGAAGCAGAAGGGTGGCTTCTACCACACCGGGGAGGTACAGCCAGCAGCCGTGGGGCCTAGGAGAAGCACCTTCATGCCCAGGACTCAGGGCAGAAGAGCCGAACTTGTACCCATTCACTCCAGGACCAACCTGATGGACGCCGAGCTGATGGATGCCGATTCAGATTTCTGAGGTGTCCTTGCCCCCTGTAAGCAGAAAGTGCTGGTCACTTTAAGACTTACAGACCTGCCCTTCCTGCAGCCCCTAGGAGCGAGAAAGCTGATCGTTAGCAAAGTACAGGCAAGCCCCCCTTTAAGTGGCACAAAGGACAGGTTGCAGGTCACTTCACCAGGCAACAGAGTTCAACAGCATAGTCATGGGGCTCCAATTGTTTTCCAGGAGGCTGGCAAAATGGCTTAAACATCTTGAGAACTTCTCATGATTTGCATTTAGGCACAAGGCCACGTCAGTGGGTGACATTGTACGTTAGTTGCTCTTGGAAACAATTCAGTTTGGGAATACGAGAGGGTAGCTTTAGCCGTTGTTCATGAATTGCTTGCATTGATTAAAAAAAAAAAATCAGTGCTTATCTTGGACCAATTTATGTCCGTCCAGTTTGTATTTCCAGTAAGGGGCTGTGCGCTGAGGCTCCTCCCACTCGCTGACAAGTCAGATCAGCATACAAAGTTATTTGATTTCCGCAAACAATTGCCTGGTGCAGAGAGAATAAAGGCTTAGATGTTACATCTCGCATCTGAAAAGGGAATGAAGGGGACGAGGGAGTATTATTTTATCTTGAAACTCACTGTTCACATGTTGGGTCATGTCCCTTTCTTGTTGAAAGCTGTCATTGTCATTATTGTCCTCGTTATGTTACAGTAGAGCTTAGTCGTCCGTGTCTTCCAACCATTCTTTATATCTGTAGAATTTGCAAGCGTAATACAGAAGAGGCAGCATCTGGGCCCGACGTTGTTGACTTGTAGCAGTGTGCTCCTCCAAGCAGGTCAGCGAGATCACATTACCATTAACGCCGGTTTGTAGCGACCTGGATGTCGTGCTCTGTGTCTTACAGCCGGCCCACTGACATGAAAACATGCGGGGGATTCTCCAGTGAGGCCACACCTTTCTCCAGGGTCACTAACCATGATCATATATTTCTGGCTGTAAGATGTGGTGTCTTAAATTCGTATTCCATTAGACTGCGACTGAGAACGGCGATGGAACAGTCTGGTTGGGGAGGTCTTTGAGAGGCGCAGTGTGGGAGCATGTTTGGGTTGGAAGGGTGCAGAGCGCCAGTGGTGAACCTCTGTGGTTTGGGTGGGCCGTTGGGGTGCTTTCACCTCACTGGGTGTGTCTTTTAGTGGAGCAAGCAACCTAATTCCACAGATATAGACAAATTGTCCCTGATCTGATCTTCATAATAATCTGAGAAACCTTAGAAGTCTGATGGTTTTTTTATTTCCTAAAATATATGATCATGTTTCTGACTAATGGAACTAGTCAGAATTCTTTTTTTTTTATTAAGAAGGACATAGCCAGTTTTTTGGAAGTATTTCTATTACTGGCCTTGTCCTGAAAATGACATTAGTTGTAGCTTTAATCTGGAGAGAGACACAAAGGAAAGGTTGTGGTATTTTATGGAGGCTGAATGTAGGCCAGAGACTTGTGTGTAATAATGTGTCTTTGAAAACCACACATGCAACCATAGAAAAATATGGCAGCTGTAGGAGATTACATTTATGGGCGTCTTTATCCTGTTGTCAAAGACAACTCGCAGGATTTGTTTGTGGAAATACAAAATCCAGCTCACTGTTACTGTAAATTTAACTACTTTGAGCTCTTTTTATTCTTTATACATTTGTTGTTTATGTCATCATGTTTAAAAATTGTATGCAATATTCAAGAGTCTATCAAGCAGGCATATTTTTGTATTTGTAAATAAAGATGTTAAACTTATTCTGTAGATTTGCTTATTAATTTTTTTTTTTTTTACGTGTGACAGCGTTCTAATAAACCATGCTAATTTCTTGTGTCATTCTTTAAAAAGGAATGAATGTAGATGTTATTCTTACATTTTAAGTAACGGCCATCACATAACCATCTTTAGATCTTTAGACTACTTTCCAATTACATCTGAGAGAAACATTTTATAGAGTCAATATATATGTTAATTTTAAATATACCAATAACTCTTTTCGCTTTTGGCTGGCTTACACCTTCAAGCAATGATGGAGAAGGGATATAACTTTTAAATCAGGCATCTTTCCCATAGAATCACACAAATATCAAAGGTTTACATACCTGCAGTCAATCTGGACTCAAAGGAAAACCCGCTACATACAGCAATAGGTCTAATCCTACGATAAAACTGCCCAGTCAAATACACATACATAATTAATTGGTGATGTTGACATATGGAAAAATCCAGGTATAACCGGGGTCATATAACAGAGAAATCCTATCGCACAAGGTCATGAATTATTTCCTGTGAAGAGTACAAGAAACAGCACAGTGGTTACTGGGCACACATTCAGGGCGTATAAAATTATAACCCTTCCTGAACTTTGTGCTGGTAGTAAATGGCACATTTCAGCAAGGTTCCCTAGAAATAGGTGAACGTCCCTCCGTCAGAACATTGTGTAAAGCATGCTCATTTTCCGCATTTTAATGAGGACACGATGCAGGTTCTTTATAAAGACCAGCAAATCCACCCTGCCCCCGCTGAGACACGCAGCTAATCCCGTCACCCTACAACATATGATTCAGCTTAAAAATAATCCCCATATCTTATACCCATCAAATGTGAAGCTATTCAGGAAGGCAACCCAGAGGAGGGCTTATAAATGCACTTAAATGTCTAAAATACGCATTTTTTCATTTTCTGCTTGGTTCTTGGATATATGCCAAACATTGTATTGAGATGGAGACATAGTTCTAGTGAAGCAGGCATTAATTTGCTGGGCGCTTCATTAAAATTCCAGAAATAGGTGGTGTGTGACGTGTCAGAGAAGCCACAGAAAACCTACAGACCTCAAGGCACTTGTAGGGCAAGATCAACCATCCCTGTTCCAACTGCTGACTGGGAGCGTGAAACAGTGGGAACAGGTTCACCGACAGACCCACCTAAGCTACTGAACCAGCAGGGTGGCTTCCATCAAGAATTTCAATCAGCCTTTGGGGGGGTAGTGCTTGAATACTGGGTGGGATGATGGGAGTTATTCAAAATATATGTATAAAGACACCAGACCTTCCGTCTGGAGAAACTCTTCTTTTTTAGCGAGTAGTTCTTGCTTTGTTTTGTGGGAGTCCGGAGCTTCCGGGCACAAGGCAAGGAACAGCCCATGATCAGATACCAGCCATCACAGGCCACACTCATACACCATTCACGCACACACGTGCCCATATGGGCAATTTGGTACAGTGTCTATACATTGAAATATCTTACAATGTAGTAGGGAAAAAAATTACAGTAAATCAAACAAGAAACTACTGTATTTACTGAAATATCATGACAAAATTGTGTATGATTATATACTTTCCCCACCTGAATGCTCAGATTTTTTATAACACTTTGGACTGGCTCACTGAAATTCCTGTACTACATTACAGCATGCCATGTTCAGTGGCAAGGGAAAGCACTGAAATGTACATGTGACGTCTTTAGATCTTTACTGAATGGCTCTCGCGACGCAATTCAATAGCAAACAAAAAATACAAACAGCACAGCATAACACAAAACATCAAAATGACAACAAAACCATGCAATATTTTAACATGTAACCCATAATTATGGTGAATGTGGACAATTATAGACAACTGATTGCAGACATGTACTAAAACATTTGTCATTTGTGTGAAAGAATGACAAATGATGTTCTGCAGAGCACAAGTAATCAAGAAAAACAAAGCATCATGTTCTCAGTCACTTAAGGTTGGAAAGCTGGAGAGAGAAAATTATATTCTCGCCACAAGGGGGCAGTATTTTCATTACACTTTGGTTTGAAGTACGCGTTTCCCTCTATTGTCTTTTCTAAATGCACAAAACTCCTCAAAACAAAAAAAGTCTTGGTTGTGTTTCTACAGGGAAGATATATCCATAGCCATTGCCTCCTTACTGAGAGAGAAGGGAGAATTAGTTGAACAGCTGTATACTTTACTGAGACAATGGATTGTGAGGCATCTTTATCAACAGTACAACATTGGACATTTGAACCCACTGCCTTTCATCATTACATTCCTTAAAGCAGTGTTTCTCAAACCGGTCCTCGTGGACCCACAGACAGTCCATGTTTTTGCTCCCTCCCAGCTCCCTGCCAGACAGACCACATTTTTGCTCCCTCCCAGCTGCCAGGATTGACAAACACTGCCCTAAACCAAAGCCATCTTATGCCTACAATAAATAAATGCATCCCCACTGCGAGGGGAGGCAAATAGGGGAGAAAGACCAAGGACTCCTGAAGATCTGGACCTGTTCCACATTTTTCTGACTAACACACACAGTGATTAATTGTTAAACGGTCACAGTATGAGAAAAGCACGCTCTATAATCTCTATAATATAATAATAATATAATCACTGGCAGACAACACTTCAGTGTGCATTCCTGCGTGGTCAGAGTAGCCATCTGGCCTTGGCCCTCCAGGGTTTGCTTACTCACTCTGTGTCTACCTTGACACTTTTTGTTAATCTTTTCCAGCACCTTCTGGCTGTTATTATCTAAGGTTACATGTTTTTAGCCCTAGCTGTTATGTTGTTTTGTGTTGACCTGTAGCCATTCATCTTGTAGGGTGTATGCTGGAGCAGCCAGACTGAGGAGGTTCAGGTGTCCTTCACATGTCTCAGATTTATGGCGTCATTGTAATCTGTCTTCTTGGGGATCTCGAGAACAAATTGCTGTTCAGATATCTGTGCAAAGATGGTCAAAAACAGTTCCTGTTCTGAATGCCCACAGTTGCAGGGCATAATAATCTGTTTTGTGGCTCTGTGATTGGAAATCCGGCCAATCCAGCAAGTATTAGTGTCATGCCTCTCATAAACGTAGTGGAGTTTCCCGATTGGTCACAATCCTGACTGCAACCAATCAAACACTGGCATTAACTCTGACATGTGTGATGTCGCTTTTGCCTTTTGGGAGGGGCACAGTTAACCGAGGAGAAGGTATGAGTATATTAAAAGTTTAAAGGCCTCTCTGCATATTAAATACATTCAGGCATCCAGGTGTTTTGCCAACAGCATGGTACACAGGGGTTAAACGTTACATGTTTAAGGTGAAGGCTTTTCTTCTGAAGTGACTGGAGAGGGGGGCTACTAGAGATAACACTACTGAGAGATGCAGTCTTTTCATGGGACTGCACAAAGGATCCAAAAATGTAGCACAGACCCGGGAACAAAAAATAATTAGAGTAATCCAAAATAGTTAGAAGCAGAATCGAATTCTCCACAGCTGAAAGTCATGTCAGCCTACTAATAATGACAGAAACCCTACTGAGGAAACTTTTACATTTGTGTATGAATAGGGCTAGAATTGCACCAGCCATAAAACTCAATCACAGACATGGGGATTCTTCTTTGTGGTAGAAAATGTGGCATAGCAATAAATTATTTCTCCACTCCTGACATGTCAAGGAATTCGCCGTGCTGTCAGGGGAGGCAGACACATCAAAAGAAGGCATGATTGAAGAATTAAACATGGCAAAGCAGCACACATCCTAAAGCTGACAAACTGTGTAAATGTCGTCATATAATCATCCCTCCATTCATCTATCTACCAATCTATCTATCTATCTATTGATCTATCTATCTATCTACGTACTGTGTAGAACTCAGCCAAATAAGAAAATGTCTAAGACTATTTATCTGGGTAGTCAGTGGGAAAAAAAAACACGATTTAACATTAGTATGTATGGAAATTAACAGTAAAACAACAAAATTCTATTGTTGTGCAAAAAGTCACTGATATCTTGTTGGATGGCAACACTACTTCAGGTCCCAAACCTCTCCTCAGGGGCACGCCAGCTTTTTGAGATGTCTAAGCTGACACACTTTGGAAATTGTGAGAGGGCCCAGAGCACAAGGCAGAGCATAAAATCCAAATTATGTTTAATGATTCATTCCAATTCCTGCACTAACAATTACATACATTACAGTTGTTTGCTTCTTTATTGCTTGATATATTTACCTGGAGGATCATTAAAGGGTAACAACAGCTAAATATACTCAAGTATGTTTATTCTGATGGCCACAGTGGGCCTGTTGACGTTTGTGTGTTGACTTGTCTTGATCGTTTGACTCATCTTTGTTATAAAGGATATTTAATGGACTCCAAGATAAAGGAACCTGTCTGCACAACACTGTGTTCAAAATGACGCTGCGCTCAACCACGTATAACAAACACTATGCGCAGACACCGTAGACAATGAATATCACAGGAAAGAGCAGATGGTCTAAACCGCAAGCTAACGTTATAAACGCTAAACAGACGAACGCTAACGTAAATATATGCAAGGGCAACATGAGCAGTAACGACACGCGTGTGGGAAAGGACCCATGACGATTTCAAAAGCGAGGTTCGGGAGAAAGCGCCCCCACATCGCCCCCTGCTGCAGCATTACGTACAGTCCACGGGTGCCGCTGCCCGGGCTAATGCCAGCCCACACAGCGCTAAACACAAACGGCTAATGCTGGAACCGAGGCCCAGGTCTTGGCCCCGCTCCCTGCCCTACTGCTGAATCCACGCCAGACCATGATGCCATTTTCAGCTCTTCGCTATTTCGATCAGGGGCGCCTGGCCCAGCCAGTCAGGACGAGCATTTAAGCACCTGACTTAATGCATTATTCTCAGAGTGCCCTGGCCGCCTCACTCAGCACTCAGGCTGTTAGCTTTTTAAAACTGAATGGAAAGCTGAAGAATTTGGGGTCATTTTCATCCACGACAAGTTCCCACTGTGTTATTCTTACAGTGAGGCCTTCATCCAGCCAGCCATCCATCCATCCATCCAGTAATCTTCACACCACATATCCTGGCCACAGGGAAACTGGAGCTTATCCCAGGAAGCACAGAGCTCCGGGCTGGTAGATGCCCTGGATGGGATACCAGCACTGCCACTATTCAATAATTACAGAACTTGCAAATCCGAAGTGCGATTATATTGTATGCAATGTTAGTTCAAGGTTCAAGGTTCATCTGTTGTCAAGTATACCTATAGTTAAATGCCTAACAAAATTTAAGGAAGCAATTTTCTTTTTTTTTTTGCAAAATAATAGGAAAACACAATTTGCCTACAGAAGGCATACCTCCTCTACTGTCCATTAGGTTTTTTTTATTGTTTATTCACATTATAGCACAATTAGAGTTTTCTACATCTGCAATTATAAAGGCCTCAAACCAAATAATCTGACAAATATGCTGCAGATCTTTGCAATCATTTTTGTTATATATACTCCAAAATTAAATATCATAATCACAGTTTTCCTTATCCGTCTTCCTCCGTTTTACTCTCTGGATTATCCCAGTTCCCCTTTTAGCCATTATAGTGTAAATCCAGTTTTTAATTACTAGGCCTCGTTTTTTGCTGCTAAACTACAACTGAATCACTTGGCATATATGAACATATGACTCACATGTTGCGAAAACTAAACTTAAACAAACCCACACAATGCTTTGAACAGGGGCAAGGAATCTGACCTTGGAGAGTCCTGTAAATCGTAAGTAATCTCAGCAAAAAACCAAATTCAATAACAGCATTAGACATCAGAAAAACTCTTGATGCATTAGGTCTCTCGGTGGCTAAATAGACTGAACTATCCTATGACTCAAATATTATTTTATATTTATTTTATATTTTATTTTGATTTGCTTGTAGCTCATAAGCAATGGTGACAGACCTCTGCTGTACCCAAAATCATCCTTTCTGCACTTAGATCTAGGCAAACTAGACTTTACAATAATACTATACAAACTAACTGCATTCATTAAAATGTCTCATTTTTAAAAATTACGGCTCCATAAGGTACCCTTACATAAAGAATGTAGACTAACAGGACATGATAAACCTAGGTCCCTGTAGTTTGGCATTTGCACTAACTTGTCCTGCACAAGTAAAATCATCAATCATTTTGGCACAAAATGTCATTCGAGCCTCTTCCTCACTGCTGGCTGATAGTTGCGAATAGCCTGGCAATGCTGTCCTCCCAAAGCTAGACAGATCTAGCAGGTTCTTCTCTGTAATCCCTCCATCTGTCCCTTGCCTGCTGCTACTGTCAAGGTAAGGTGGGCCCCTGAAGTTTCCCCTGGAGTGAAGCCAGGAACGACTCTCAGTTCTCCTTCAGCCCTCACTCACTCGCTGTTGGATGCAGCCGCGTAGCCAGGACCCTGCACTGCCTCAGGGCTCCAGGCAGGTAGGCTTTAGTGATCCTCTATTGGTTTTGGTATGTTGTATCACAGCAACTTGGATATGTATGGAGCTCAAAACAGCCAGGTAACCCACAGTTTTGCTTTGTTACTAAACTTTTTCTCACCTTGAGCTGGTAAACTTAAAGAATCTTTTCCCCTCTAAATCTTAAATATGAATTGACAAATTAACGTTTTTTTGGGTGTATTTGTGTAAGATTGGACCTGGTTGGCTGTCCACATTTCAGGCCAGAACTTCTCTCTCGCCGAATCCTGAAGGAACCTCGAACTTACAGCATCCAGCAACCACTCTGTTCCTCTGCCAGCAGTCTGGCGATCCACAACTCAATGTTTTGGACTTTTTGCGAGAAAACACATTCTGTTCATGTGCTAAGAGAAAAGGCAGGATAGAGGAACAGATTATTCAGGTTTTTCACATGTAAGGGTTAGACATGTGATGATGCATTTCCTGTCGCTGCATTTTAGCAGACACACGTAAACAAAACCAAGAGTAACTGATTGTGGGGACAGATTACATGCAAAATTAGGCAAAGCATCCCCAAGAAGCCTAGAGGGTCTTTTTACAGACTAACAGGTTCACAGATTCGACTTCAGATACTATCACCCATGTTTTCTCAGGAACATTCATTTCTATGGAACAGTGTGTCCACTTGCACCTACTTAGCCATGTTGTTTAATAATACTTCTGATTTCAATTGGTCCTTGTTGAGATTCGAGGGGAGGTTGGCCTTTTGTGAGGAGAACATTGGCAGATGGGGATGCCTTGCTGCCTGCCCTGTCCCAAGCATCCCGATGGAAGCACTGAACCAGCCCACCGGGGGGAGTAACGCGGAAAAGGAGACCACACAAAGCGCACTTGTGGGTAGGCAGTGCCCCGTGTCACAGCATGAGCGAAAACGCCTTTTCTGACATCTGAAGCTACAACTGACTGATCTTAGATTACATGAAAAATAACCTTCACTTTTAAAGGGCAATTCTTCTTTTACAAAATGAAACGAGTGTCCATGTCATCATTGCGGTCACCTGGGATTGGACATTGAGCCTACCTGCTTGAAAATAAGCCCATTTCAGGATGAAATCCTGAAATGGGTGGCATGATAGCAACGTGGGTACTGCTTATGCCTCCAATGATGAGGGTTTGAATGCTACCTCCACTTTGTATCTGCGTGGGGTTTTCATGCTCTCCCCCAGCGATAAAAACATCACACTAGCCGTGTGTATCCTTACATTTTCCATAAGATATGCATTTAAGGACTTGCATCCAATCCTGGGTGGGCCTGCTTTGGCCCTCTTCTGCCTGGGATAAGCTCCAGCCCCCCCCCCCAATGACTGACAAGGGCTGAATTGAAAAGGGAAAGAACTGGTGATCATTTGACTTGCATTCAGGGACCAGGTACTGCCTATTCCAACTATTGCTAGAGCTGGTCTTGACCCTATTTATAATAAGTAGTTGAAACATAAATGGACAATTTCAATAAAAGAGGCCTAATATAGAGCAGCATGGCTTATAAAGAATAGCCACGAAACCCCAGTTTCATGTAAAAAGACACCTTAGGAAAAATTCTGTATTTGTACTGGGGTTAGATGCATGAATGGAAAAAAACCACATGGCTGCCCTCCTTTGAATGTTTTACTTGGAAAGGAACATGGAAAGTAAATTTGATGGTGCTTTCCTGTCACAAGTATTATGAGTGCCAGCAAGGTGAAGCAAACAGGCACCAAAGTGTTTGCTGGTATTGCCCTGATTTTCACAGAGGGTATGTTCTTCAGTGGGACTACCTTCAAACTTTTGGTGACCAGTATGGATAGCCTGTTTTATTACTTATTACTATGATGAACTGGCATCCCATCCAGTGTGTGCCCAGCCTGTGCTTACTGGGTTAGACTCCAGTCTCAACAGAACCTTACAACGGGTAAGCCATTATGGAGAAGTAATGGTTGAATGGATATGGAACATTATATTTTGCCACTAGAAACTTCCTGAAAGGGCCTAATTCTCTATGACCGGCATGTGCGGGGGACAGGGGTCAGGGGGTGAACATGTCTACTTTGCCTTAACTAGTTAACTTGAGTTTGTGAGTTAGTTTTAAGGGTACTGAGTACCCATTTTAAAAATTTGAACACCTATCCCTCTCTGCAGAGCCCTCCATAATGGACCAGCCTTAAGCCTTTAGAAGCAATGGGTTATAATCAACCTCTAGAGGAGGGAATACTGTCAGCTTTTACATTTCAGTCATAGAAAACCTCACCAACATTTGTATTTTAATATTCACTACATTATTACCTTTTTTATATAATCTAATATATTGTTTGTAAAAGTCAAATTGGGTGTCATTTGTTCAAGTTTAAGTGTGCTTTCGCCAACACTATAGAAAGTACCATGTAAACTGGGTATGTCGATATGGGTATGTTTGATTAAAGCTGATCAGTATTTCTGTAATGTCATGACCGCAACTTGGGAATAATAGTACACAAGGGCATCAGCGAGAGTTTGATATGGGTGGGGGGAGAGGGGTGGCACAACTAGATAATTTAATTGTAATGGTCCTATCTGGGAGGACAAATTAAAAAAACAATTTTTTCCTTTTTTTGTCGATCAGACATCAGAGAATTAGTAACTAGCTAAGCCTATATAGCTGCTTACCACAAATTTCTTAAATTTACATTTTGGTTTGTAAAACAAGTGAGGGTTCTAAATCATATATGCTTATTCCATGCTAGGCAGCGGGTTTCTTAAAGCAGACGTTTGTCTCAAGTAAACACAAAACTTTTTAGAGAGGTAATATTCAACTGACACTACTGGAATATTATTGTCAAGTTAGAATAGTTATTGTTTAACTAGGTAACTGTCGTTTCCATGCCTGTTGCGTTTCTGATAATTTCATTTTTATGGAATTAACATTTTCTAGACGTGTTTGATAGTTTGCATGACACGTTATTTATCAGCGTGTTGGAGCTGCTCAGGCCGGGTCCTGTGGCTTCCAAAGATTGTCTTTGTTTGTCTGCTACATTAAAGTTGTTTTCTGGGTCACTTTTCACTTAACCTGCCATTAAGGTGCTAATTAAATACATATAGTATTTAATACCTATTGAAGTCGTGAGAGGACTAGGTTTTGACACTCTAGGTCAGGGATACCAAACTCCAGTCCTGGAGGGCCGCAGCCCTGCACATTTTTGGGTCTGCCCTCATTTAACACACCAGATTCAGCTCCGCACAGCTCACTGTGCTAATTACCACACAGCTCTTCAGCTCAGTCATTTTTGGTGGAACAGGGAAAGAACTAAACTACACAGGGCACCGGCCCTCCAGGACTGGAGACAGACGCCCCTGTTCAAGGCATTCGCCAATTCTAATAAAACTACACTTCCGGCACGGCGATTCATTTTGACGCAAAAATATAAAGCGTCAGTGTTTTAAACGGCTCGTCGCTGGAATATTGCGTCAGTGGCGGAGGGATAGAGGCTTTAGGACAGAGAGCAAGAGAGGCAGCGGATACCAAGATAGCGAGAAATAGCTGCGGAGCGAAGTGGGGGTTGCGGTGAATAATTGTGTATGGTCCGCGATTTGCCGAGGCAAATGAAAAACAACAAATAATACCAAAGTCCGCCGTTCAAACGACCGAGAGAGGAGATCATTACATTGTTATTCTACAGAGGAATATAAAAATGTCGTCTCCAAGTCCGGGTAAAAGGCGAATGGATACCGACGTGGTGAAACTGTATCCTTTTCAGAACATAAACAACAGAAACAAGGAAAGATATTTTCGTTATACGATAGAAAATGTAATGACAGCTGTTTAGGTATCATAACGCTGTCATTTAAAATCTTATTCGGTATTTGCCTGACAGATGTGTGTTTTCTGAGCAAATAAGCACGTAAGGTTGATCTTGGGGTTTTATGACAACAAAAGTAAAAATTATGTTTTGATGGCCGCCTCCGGTCGCCTTTATGCATCTGAGACTGCTGTTGCTAACATGGCTGGTGCCGCCGCCGCCAGCCGCCGCGGCTGCGGGACGCTGCTTTTGTCATTTGTTTGCTGGCTAAGGAAATACAGGTATTGTTGCAGCAGTACTTGTTAGCGTGTTAGCCGATAAAAGCGGCGGCCGGGCGACGCGGCCCTCCCGTGCCATCTCGCCCTTCTCCTCCCCGCATTTCCCCCAGTGCCCCGGGGAAGGAGGCTCGGAGCTTTCCCCGGCCGGGATGTTCGATCCTCCGAGCTGTGCGGCGGGCGTCTCGCTAGCTGGTGACGGCTAATGGTGGCAGAATTAAATATATAAATAGCTACAAATGGGGAAGCCGCTGCGCCGGGGCCGTTAGGGCGATCGGCGTGTGATTAGCGGCCGGGGGGCTCGCCGACCCCTCGGACGGGCCCGATCGCCCTTTGCGCCCTTTTAGCGCGAGTGGCTCCTTCGGCCGCTAGCACCATTTGTTTGTTTACGTTAGCAAACAAGCCGTCATTGTCACCGGCCGCCTTGGGGCAGCTCAACATCCCCCCCCCCCGAAACGGCTCTCGGCTTGTTTTTGTTTGTACGTGCCGAACGATCTGGGCCGTTTCTGGCTGCGGGATGCGTGTGCATCATTGTCCCCGTCCCCACGTCCGACTTTAACGCGGGGGGCGCCAGTAACTTGCCGTGTCTTATTTCCGACTTGGGGACGCTGGGATGTCCATTTCCCGGCACCTAATGTAAAGGCTCTCTGCCAACTTTGTCACAACACTAAAGTTGTTTTGGGTGTGGGTGCCCCCCACCCCCTCTCTTAATTGCCTTAAATGCTCCCTTTTACACGCTATCGTGATTTGAGGGCTACCGACCCCTGTTACACATATGCACTTACTGCACACGTATTGTGAGTTCATTGTGATTTATTATAGACGCTTGTGTTTGGTTTGTTTTGGACAAGACCCCCCCCCCCCGATCCTCTGCTATGCATCGGTAGGGTACAGACTCTCCCGTATAACGCTGGGGGG
>JAODKM010000058.1:24257882-24272618 GCA_026780845.1 Petrocephalus sullivani
CCCATTTCACCATTGCACCATAACCGGAAAATGGCACGCCGCTCAGAGATGAATCCTGAGGGTGCGGTGTCAGCTGGGGGGGAGCCAGGCAGAGGGAGGATGAATCGTGTTGGATGGGTGAACGTCTAATGAATGTCAGACCGACCTCTGAATGGAGCTTCAGTGCAAAATAAGCTACCACAAAAGATATGACCTGCGAAGGCATTTATGCCGGGGGTCTTACGGCGTGTTACTGTTATGGCTGGGCTTGGTTTAGCCTGGTTGGGGTGGGGGGCAGGGGTTGGCAGGAGAGGTGGACTTTCTTCTGTGTCATACTACAAACACTGAACCATCTTTTTGGTATTCCAGTAACTGTCTTTGAATTACTAATTTAACCTGGGTGTTGAAGGCTTCTCCTGAATCAAACTCGCTTGTCTAGGAAATACAGTACTGTGCAAAAGTCTTAGGCTGTCAAAATAAATATTTAAAGCTATTTATCTAGGTAGTAAGTGTACATTTGTTCAAAACACAATTTAACATTGGAACACATGCAAATTAAGGGTGACACAATAAAAAAGTCAAATTTTCTTCTGTTCTCCCAGAAGTTACTGACATCTAGTTGTATGGCTTGATTTAGGTCCCAAACCGCTCCTAAGTGGCACCCCAGCCATCCCATGTATTTTTCACCACCAGCCTCTTACGTTAATTTGTCAAAAATAAGTCGACGAGATATTGATTAGCTACACGAGGTGTGCTAGTGGTTGTGTCAAAAATACATGGCTGTATGTAAATAATGGGGTGATTTTAGGGGAGGTTTTGAAATGGATAAGCTGATGCACTTTGACAAGCATAACAGCATAGTTTTACAAAAATATAAAGATCATTTAAACATCATTTTTTTTGGCAGCCTAGCACTTTTGTGCAGTACGTAAAGTCCATCCCTGCCTTTATATTTACACACATTGAAGTACGCAGAAATGAATAGGCACTGCAAACTCTGACAAGGGAACGTCCTGTGAATGTATCAGCTTTTCAACAGATTATTGGTGAAAGTACTACACTGGCAATTATTATTATTATTATTATTATTCCTTTTTTCTGTTTATAGTGCTTGCATAGGTATGTGAGTGAGGGCCATAAGAGGCCACTAGCTATAAAGGCAGACAGATGTTTTTGCGTTTAATTTGGCAACCTAAAAATGAAATTCCGTTGAGAGAGGTGAGTATTAAACTTTAGTGGCCTTAGTGTATACAGAGCAAAGAACTTGAAATCAGATCATATTGTCAGATAGATATTTGTTTATATTGTCCTTTTTATTCTGGTTTTGGTTATTGGTTAGAGGATTTTCAACACTGAGCATGTTTGCCTTTGGATTATTTATTTGCATGCATTTGGAATATGTGTTTGCATTATATACTTGATGTGTACCAGGAAAATGTATGACTAATATGTCTGCAAATTGTAAACTGAGCATCTTTAAGGACATCCAAACACAGATTATGTAGGCTTCTCTGGATTGGCGTGTTTATATATTGCCATCATTTCAGTTTTTAAAGTTTATAAATGCTTATCACCCAAACTATGAAAATGTGTTATGTTTTTGCTGCCAGTAGCAAGTGAATAGAGACCTCTGTTTACCAGGCTTATGCTGGAGGTGGCATTCTAATTCAGGTGTAGGTCTGCAGGTTGGCATGTTGTGGTCTGTGTCATGTTTGGCTTGGGGGGCTATTTGTTGAAAAGGGTGAATCGTCTTGCCTGAGGTGTCAGACTGCCATGTTTAAAGAGTCCGGCTTTCATTATGTGTGTTAGAAGGTGGCACTGAGCCCCAGTTCTAAAATTCATAATTGAGCATATGGCAGGATCCTCACATCTGAAAAAATAGCTCTCCGTCTTCAGTGTGGCTAACACTTTTCTCTCTCTACTGACACGCTGCACATTTAAGTATAAGTCTTTGCTAAGTATTTAGAATATGACAGATTGTTATGCCGCTCAGAGCTACTGTATGTGCTTGTTGCCGCGTCGTACCGGAAATGTTATTTCTTTTGAATGTGAGAGATGATTTGAAAATTCCAGAGCGGGCGGCAACGTCAGTCTCAAGTTATGGAATAGTTACAGCAACCTGAATGGAGATATGAACGTAATTCTTAAGAAGGGAAGGATTTCGATTAACGTCTGCTCATTTCCCTTTTGTTTTGGTCCGTTAGTGCCATCATGGGACCCGGTATCTGAATTAGCTTAGTTTTCACCTAAAAGTCTTTTAGTGTGTGGAAATGAGCTCCCTGAAGCATTTCTCCCTGTGTGTCTCATGGGACGGCACAGCATAAGAATAAGCCAAACCATTCGGAGATGCTTTCTTTTTTTCTTTTTTTTTTTTCTACCGGGGGGAGGAGGGGAGAGCCTTCGTCCCTGACCTGGCATCGCTTTGTCATTTTAAATTTACGGCTCTTATTGTTCGCCTGTCTCGGAAGCATCTTTGAGCAGAGCCTGTGGGCCCGGTGTCCATGAGGCTCCGCTTGTCCCCAGCTTGTCCTGTTTCTGGTCCATGTGGCGTGAGTCTGGTTGTGTGCCCGAGTGCTGGAAGCTGTGCCCCCCCCTCAGGCAGGGATTGTGCACGGGGTGAGAGCCAGGTGTCAGCGGTTCCTGAAAGGCCTGATTAATCTTAGTGTCCTGTTCACAGCACTGAGGCTTTTAATGAATGTGTAATTTTGTATAAAGCAATTATGTAAAGGATTAAAAATGGTTATTTTTTTGCTTCAAGTTTTCCTTCAGACGGATGTCAGTATTCACAGGTGTTTTGCAGACTGAGTGAGCGCACAGTCTTCCTTGTCAACCTTCATTCCCTTTGTAGTTTTTTGCTTTCCCCTTTATGTGTTCCCTTGCGTCTATTTGAGCGGGGGGGTTAACCAGTGTGAAAAAGGACCCATGGGTGTTCAGCGTGCTGCCTGCCCAGAATACTAACAGCCAGATTTTCTGTCTTGCCTCACCTATTGTGTCTCACTGACTTCATCTCACGTCGGCTCTGCACCTGACTCTGCTTTGTACTCCTATGCAAAAGCAGACACCCCTCCTTTCCAAAATCAAGCATGTAGTCGGGGGGGGCTGGGTGGGCTTCCCAAGCAAACTCCCTGAGATGACTGGCTCTTTGTTCTGCCCCAGCCAGGCACAGAAGTCTCTCTGAAGCTGAAAGCTGAACGATTATTATTGCATGTTATATCTGTGACAAGTGTTCGTTGAATGTTATGCAAATGAGCCCTCCCCCACGGCTCGCTGCCTGTCCTGTGACGTTGTCCTGAGCTGGAGAAGATGCATGAGGGCTGGCCACTCATGAAGGCGAGGCGTGAGGGCCATATCGCACCACGGAACCGCCTTGGAGGGCTTCCCACCCAAACGTAGACGGACTAATGCTTCCCTCTTTGCTCTGAGTGATGGCGCACCGCCTTTTTCCGTCAAGGGGATGCCTTTTATAGTAAATGGTAAAATAAGTAGCAGAGTAGAATGCGATGGATCTTTTTCTGCCAGTATATTGGAGTATATTGGCCAGCTTGTGATGAAAAATTGTTTTCAGTGATTTTGAGTTTGTTCTGCCGAGACGAAGAAAGGAGAAATAACCAAATCTCTGTAAACTTATCAGAAAATTACAGCTTGTGTGTATGTGTATGTGTGTGTGTGTGTGTGTGTGTGTGTGTGTGTGCTGTGGATCAAATGTTACATCAGCAATTTTGGTTTTTCTACACAACCAAACATGGTTACTGACTTTCTAGCAGTTCCAGGGAGCGTACAGGGGGTTGGCTGAGCAGAACTGGGCCAAACGGCACTTTTGCTGGTTGCGCTGGTTTTGTAGGCTCTGCTCACCCATCCTGCTGGGGGTTTGTTTCTAGGAACTTGAAGCATGATGGGGCAGGCAGAGCAGCCCACCTGACAGTGAGGCATGTACAAACCCGGAAGCTATTTCCATTGGTAATATCGATGTATCAGACAGCCATTGATGCGCAGAGCGGCTGGAGCTTCAGAGTAATGTAAGTACACAAAGTTTACAAGTCGTAAAGAACAATCCAGTGTAGTGTCTTGGTGGGGAATCCGTAAAGTAAAGGGTCACATGTCTTCAGAATTAAAAGTTACTTGATTTAAATTTTTTTTTTCTTTTTAAATGATAAGCTGTGGACTGTGGATGTGTGCACTGATATGTTTGATTGGCTGGGCCTTCAGAGATCTGTAGTTTATTTGTGAAACTGGAATCAAAACTTGTCATGATCTAGGCATCTTCCCTTGTCACCCTCACTGATATCCAGACTGTCCCATACCTGTGTTCTCTTCTTCGGGGTGGGGTGCTTTTTGCTGGTTGTGAACCCGTTCCTGATGCTTGCCGTCCTCGGGCTGGATCTGCCGTCTTTGGACCCTGTCGAGGCCCCCAGCAGCGGGGTTATCTCTAAACACCAGGGGGGTGTTGGCTGAGCCTGTGTGAGAGGCAGGCTGACATGACAGGAGAACATGGTGTTCAGGGTGGAGGACCCAACCTGCCCCCCACCCCTTATCAGTCAGTCTAGTGCTGCAGTATCCAAAATGGAGGGTTTTCAAATCCAGGTTAAGGTTTTGGTAGCTTTAAACTGAAGTAATTATTAAAATGTTTTTCAGTTGGCATAATCAATACCTGTCAGTCACTGATAATGAGTGTGTGCATCTAAAGGGCTAACCAGTGAGCATATCTGTGGCCTGATGTAGTGTTTCTCAACCCAGTTCTCGGGAAGCCCCAGCCAGTCTGCATATTTGCTCCCTCCCAGCTCCCAGAACACCTGTACCAGCTATTGGGTGTGCCTGCCCTGCTCGGCTGGGTTGAGAAACACTGGCGTAATGCAATGTCCTGGGAGGTTTGTTTGTCCAGTTTGCGAACCAGCTAAGCAGGCCGCCTCTCTATTGTTTTTCTGAACAGCTGCTGCTGATGGTCTCTGGCTGGTAGGGGCCGTTTGGCCGCTGTCCTCTGCTGCCTGTGCCGCTGTCTGTCATTTGCCAGGGGCTTAACCGTCGCTGCGGCAGCCAGGCGGGGACCCTGTATCGCTTCGCCACGCGCCGTCCTGTCCTTTGTCCCGTAGAGGTGACAGGAGACGGGGCATCCCCCGGGTCTAACCGCATGCGGCCTTGTGCCCGAGCTGCGGGTCCCGGAGGCAAACGGGAACTGGACCCGGTAAGCCCATTAGGGTTTGGGTGGCCCTGAGCTCTGTGGACTGGTGTGCATGCAAGTATGCATTTGTTCTGTTTTGTGTCAAAAAAGTAAATATAGTCGTGTACCTAAGGGTGTATGTAAATGTAAATATAGATGCATTTGTGTTCCTGTGTGCATTGGCCTGTGATCAGGACTCCTGCTTGGAGGGATCTGATCTTGAAGGGTATCTGTATCGGTTCCCAGCAGGTTGTTGGACTCCTGAGCGGAGCTGAAAGAGAGGCGCTGAATGGCAGGGTATGTAACGCTGTGATTCAAGTGATGCAGGTGCAGGGCAGCGTCCTTTATGAACACGGCGACCTCCTTGCATCGCTTTTGACCCTGGCGGTCAGGTTTGTAAACCCCCCCCCACACACACACACCTCAGCCCACTGGGCTTGACACAGTAGCTTCAGACCTTCAAGGAAACCTGCGTGAGATGGCAGTGACTGTTCCTTGTGGGGACAGCCGGTATTATTTTCAACAAGAAGTGTGACATCAGGCCCTAAAGCCATTCCGACGTCGTGGGGTGTTTGCAAGTGCTCCAGTGTGGAATTCAGCCAACCCCAGGCAGACTTACCCCCTCCTCCCTGCCCCCCTCCCTTCCCCACACTCCAGCCCCACAAAGCTGGGTTTCATAATCAGACCATTGAGCACCGGCTGAGCACCAGGGTGTCAGCTCCACTTGGGGAAGCTGAAGAAATCTGCTTTGTTTATGAACGTCTCCTCCCCTTTGAGAAGGACCCAGGAACCACCAATGAGCCCCCCTGTTTAAAAAAACCGTTTTCACTTGCTGAAAAAATATGAAACTGGGTGCTTTTGTTTTGAGCCCCCCCCCCCAGTCTTCCTATCCCGTTTATGGAATAGCCTTGAGGAATCCAGGCGACCATGTATGTAATCAGTTGCACACGGCACAGTCTTCCATGCTGAGACGCAGTTTGTTTTAACGGCGAATGATATGCCCATTTAGCGGTTAAGAACTTGGTTTCCAGAGCCTGAAAATGGCTGTCAGATGCAGGCTTGCTCTTCCTCTCTGGAGGGCTACAGGGAAGGAACAGGGTCCTTTCCATCTGCATCGGCTGCCATAGCAGAGTACTGCTGCCTGAGCTCTAAATAAATCCCCAGCGCAGTTTAACCCTATACAGGCACTTTCAGGCTGTACCCTAGCCGGGGCTGTACCCTAGCCGGGGCTGTACCCTAGCCGGGGCTGTACCCTAGCCGGGGCTGTACCCTAGCCGGGGCTGCCCAGTGCCCCCTGCCTGTGGACATGGTCCATCTCTCCTGGGTTAGTCTCCTTGGTTTAGAATCGAAACGCCATGCTTTTTTATTAAATGTGATGTTGTCTGAAAGCTATGATTGTGTCATGACTTAAAATGGGGGGGGATTCCGTGGAATGTTTTACGTCATGCAAAAATATCATGGACTGGTAAAATGCTGGGGGGGGGGGGGTTCCATTTGTTTCGGTTCGAACAGAATGCGTGATGTTGGGGCGTAAAAAAAAAAATTGGAGAAATATAGTTCAGTTTGGAAGTTAACCAACCCCTCCACAAAACCCACAGTGTTCTGCAGCCTATTTAGAATGCTTGCTGGGGGTTGGGAACCCCTTATTTATAGGGCTGCTCTCTGTTTCCTGGGGGGGTCAGATTGGAGGACTTTTATTCTGGTTTTTGTGATCACTCCGCTGCTTACAGTATGTGTTCTGTGAAAGCACTGTCTTTCCCGTTGTCACTTTGAGCGTTTTTTACATGGAACTCTCTGTCCAAAGAAGGGAACTGAGATCCCTGTTTATTTTGAGGAGGGGAATTAAGAGCCAGAGGCCAGATCAGAGGCTGGAAGTGGAAGCCAGCACAGGGACAGCTGCAATGAGCCAGCCGGCTGGCCGCCTGGGCTCACCGTAGTGGGTCTGTAAATGGGCCTTCTCGGCTGCAGTGGCTGGGCCCTGGGCTTTCATTGTGCAATGTGTGGGGTCTCTGTGTGGTGCTGTGCCTCCCTTCCCCACAATGGCAGGAGTGACAGGCGTGACAGCCAAGGCAAAGGGGGGGTGGACTTGAGTCCACTGGGCTGGAGGCCGCGGGCCACGCCTTTGCCGTAGCAGCATAGGACTAGGAATGGTCCATCTCCGCAGGGGTAGTGGGGGTGATTGCCAGGCCTTGGAGATGCTAATCAGGTTTGGTCAGGGCTTGCTGGCATCCTGAGGAGGCCTGAGTTTCCCCAGCCCTGAGGTCCCCCAATCCCCGACAGCCCCGGAGTGACTGGGCAGGCTGGAGCATTAGCCACAGCAACGCTGGCCCCAGTTCAGCTTCCACAGGCGTCCTGAGCAGCTCCTGGCATTCCTGACCGTGCGTTCGCTGCTCCTCCATGTCCCGGCCATTCCGGCTATTAATCGCTGTGATTGATTTATCGTAATTGCTAACACGGTGGCCAGTGCACTTTGGGGCCCAAGTCGTTCGTACGGCAGAGCCGAACTGGAGGCTTCATTTCATGGCTTATTAAAACCCCCTAATTAAACTGGAAAGAGTATATCTTTATTGTATTTCGCAGCCTGTTTTATGTTTGATTCTGTGCTTTTGGTGGTGTGAGTGAATTAATTTTATTTTCTCTACACGCGGAGATGGACCAGCTCCATAAATGGATTGTTGTTTAATTTACACGACTGTATAATGAGGCTTCATTGGAAAGATACAGCTGCAACCCTGTTGCTCAGTGATGTCTAGTCTTGGAGGGTTTGCAGTCTGTGTGCCAGGTGGGAGGCAATCGATCCCCTAACCGCGTGCCCAACGGAGAGCTCTTTTAATGTGAATGACCTGATGGCCATGCAGATGAAATGTGGGCTCCTGGTTCCTGTTGATCATTTTCCTTTCCTGTGACAGAATGTAGTCGCCTGTCTGCAGAGTGGGGAGCTCCCAGGCTTACGTGAGATGACACTCCACCTTCTTCGTGTTTTTCCGAGCGGGCGAGGAGCGCACGATATCTCCATGTTATTGCTCTGTGAACATTGTGCGTTGAGCATTCAGCATCTGTTAAGTGCGTAACGGTGTCGGAAAATAGACTGCTTTGTGCGGTGCGGGGGGGGGCGGCTGTTCACAGGAATTTGCAACTCTGCAGCCGTGGCACCTTTTGGTGGTGATGTGCTGAGGGCTTGTGGATGGCAGGTGGGGACAGTGGGGCTCGTGGGGGGGGGGATGGGGGGGCAGCGGGTACCTCAGAGACACGCAAGGGTCCCGGGTCTCTGCCACACTCCTCCTCCTCTATGTAACAAACCTAAAACATCATTGTCCTTGACGCACCTACGCAGCATCGAAAGCAAGCATGAAGTCACCATCTTAAGTGGGCTCAACGAATTCGTAGTGAAGTTTTACGGGCCGCAAGGAAGTAAGTGCTGTCAGTATTAAGAGGTGTGCTGTCTATCCGTCTGTCTGTCTGTGTCTGTCTGTCTGAGCACCCCCCTCCCCCGTAACAAAAGCTGAAGTGATAGAGGACAAATGATGAACATGAGATGGCTTATCGAGGGCATTTATTTTGAGCTGTACATGAAGTAACAAAAAAAAATGTAGAGTCATCACATGTCAGTCTGCGTGTCCTTCTGCCCCCTTATGTCCTGTCACACCCAACTTTTTTTCCAGCAAAAAGGGGCTGGGGGGGGCAGGATGGTTTCGGGTAGCTTGGTGAGGCGAGGGTGCCGTCATTACTGTCTGAGGGTGGGGTAGTCGAGGCTGCTTCGAAGGAGGAAATGGTTGTCATTCTTCCTCGTTACACAGCTGTTAAAAATACCCTGCTAATTATAGCTGGAAAAGATGGGAGGCCTTTTCTCCTGTTATTTCACCAGGCCGATGTCAGTGTCCCTGTAAATGCACCAGGTCCATGCGACTTCATGAAGGTAGGCAAGGCTGACGGAAGGTACTGCCCGAAATATAGCTAACGCAAGCTTCCAGTGCGGCCCCCGCCTGCTGGCGTCTGGCTGCGGTCGCCTTGGCCCGCTTTAGGCCTGCCAGGTTCCTGTTTGGCAGACCTGTCTTGGGACTACAGGACTCCCTCCAGCTTTTAATCGGGCAAATGAACCGGCGCACTCGGCCCACCACCCCGTGAATATCCAAAGACGAGTCCCTGATCTGTTTCTGGAAGCTGATCAAACCAGTGAGAACTCTCGGGATGTAGATGAATTCAAATGAAAACATAGTGTGTTTTCATATATGTGCAAAGACTGGCAAGATTTAAGTTTGTTGTAAGATGATTCTAAATCATCCAATATTGACTGGAAAGTGTGCGCGTTGTTCTCCCAAAGCCGCTGTTTGTAGCATGTTTACTCTCCAGGGTTACCGGCCGAGCCCCCCGATGTGTGTGTGTGTGTGTGTGTGTGTGTGTGTGTGTGTGTGCATGAACGCGTCTGTTCCCCTGATGGATTCTGTCTGATCTTTTTTTTTGTCTCTATAGCGCCATACGAAGGTGGAGTGTGGAAAGTGCGAGTAGACCTACCGGACAAATACCCCTTCAAATCTCCATCTATAGGTAGAGGCATGGATTTCCCCACATCACTGTGCTCTATTTAAAATAATAAAAAAAAAAAGATTTGTTTTGTTTAGCAGTGTTCCTGGGCTGAACTGAGAGTCTCAGGTTTTTCGTGGTTAAAATAACGGTTATACCCCGTAGGTTGCTTTAAGCCTGGTAAATTAAGCTTTGTCTGTTTCCTGTTGAGCACAGTCATCTTGGCAATGGGTTGGTCTCCCTTTGTTTTAAGTGAGTGGCCAATGACAAGGCATAGGCATCATCAGCACTGAGGCTTTGCTATGTAATTCATGATCATATTAAAATATTCAGTTAATCTAATGGCTTTTTCATATGAATGGATTCAGAAGCAGATGGAGGGACCAGAACCCGAAACCCTAAGAATCTGGACTGGCTAAATGTACTTATGTTTAGACTAGCTGACTTTTGGGGAAAAAGCCACATTCATAAATATAGGATCTAAATTACAACCTGTTTATGTTTGTTTCTAAGGAACGGCAGCAGTTGAATGAAAATATCCAGAAAGTGGCCGCGTTAAAAGTGTCCGTTTCTGTTTCTTCTTTTTCTCTTCCAGGATTCATGAATAAAATTTTTCATCCCAACATCGATGAAGCGTAAGTGAGGATATTATTTCAAAACTCATGAATTATGTGCATGATAAACCTGTCCGGTGTCCGAGTCACAGCTTGATTCAGAGTCTCTGGATCTGTTTTCTTCCATAGTGGCTCCAGTATGTTGTTTCTTCCTGCTGACCATGAATTATGCCCACATTTTGAAATCGTTAACAGTTGATGTTCCTCTCCCTCCTTTCTGTCCAGCTGAGAGCAGAAACATCTGTCTCGGTAGCACAGAGCAGCCTCTGACACTTTCCTTCCGGGCAGTAAAAGTTGTAAACATTCAGCCACAAGGGTATGAAATGTGGCACTAAGTGTGAACCGCGCTTATGTTTCTCACATGGTGAGCCCGCAAGCTTGGACCACTAGAGGTCCCCCTAGAGAACACAGGGGACCCTGCGTCGACTCATTCATGTCATGAGTGTCCTGCCTAGGGTGAGCCTCAGAAGGTGGAGGGGAGATGCCCCCTGTAAAGAATAACATCCATTCTGTTCCCTCTCTTCCTTCAAGGTCAGGAACCGTGTGTCTAGATGTCATTAACCAGACGTGGACGGCCCTGTACGGTGAGTGTAGTCCCACTGCGACAATTTTGTCATTGGCTGGGGCATGGGAGAACTCTCCATGAGCCCATTTAGACCCGCTGGTGGGTGTCCGCTGCGGTGTAGGGTAGAGTAGACAGTTCTGCCTTCAGCAGAGGATCTTAATCCTCTTATTTCTCGTACCGCTAATGAGGTAATTCCTGGCACAGTCAAGGTCGTGAAGCGTCCCCATGTCTCTGAATGGAGTCCCTTTCACTAATGATTAGCGGCGATTCTCAAACGCGCCACTGCTTCAACCCCAGATTCCATCCATCCATCAGCCTGCACTTCTTGCTATAACAAAAAGAAAATGTTTCCTTTTGATTTCAGTGTAAATGTACACCTAAGCGTTATTGAAAGGGCAGTGTACTGTATACTATGAACCTTTTTGCTTCTTACTGGTATTGTTTTGTTAATTCCCACCAATTAGTTCCACTAATCGTTTGGTTCATAGAAAATAAATCCGATCCTGTGATTTGTGTGATTTACTGGGGCTATGCGAATGGGAACCACCTGCGGTACCAGGCATAGCATCTCGGAAAAACTGAAAGTAGGGAACTGAAACGTCGTGGTTGTTGGAATTTTCTAGGCGTTTGAAATAGTGTTTTGCACAAGGGTGACAACTAGCTTAAACCTCTGGTACTGCACTGGTATAATTCACGTGACTTGGCAAGACCTATGTAGAGCAGTCAGAGGCCTACTGAACTGAAGCTTAGACATGGATGGAGTCCCTTTTCTGAAAGTGGGGGGGGGTATTATTCTATTTAATAGAAATGCATATAGATACTAGTCCAACAAATGTATTTTTATTGCAGATCTAACCAATATCTTTGAGTCGTTCCTGCCACAGCTGCTGGCATACCCCAACCCCATTGACCCCCTGAATGGGGATGCTGCTGCCATGTACCTCCACCGGCCAGAGGAATACAAACAGAAAATCAAAGGTTAGCCGCTTCCAAGCCTCCTGCTTTTATTCATGCCGTTCCTCCGCTGCCCCTTCTCTATGGGACCCGGTTCTGTACCTTGCTGCACCCCGCAGCTCCAACCGCTTGATAAGAGAAACCTTTTGTCGCATGCTGCCGTTTGCCTCGCTGCACAGCAGGGGGCTCCATTGCACTGTGTAACTGCCCCCCCTTCTTTCCTATGCAGAATACATCCAGAAATATGCAACGGAGGAGGCGCTGAAGGAGCAGGAGGAGGGGGCCGGGGACTCCTCGTCAGAGAGCTCCATGTCAGATTTTTCGGAGGACGAGGCCCAGGATATGGAGTTGTAGTACATCGCGGCTCCCTTAAACAACAGACTATATGATTTCCTAACCCTGAGAAGCAGACTATGATATTCATATTTAAACAAGGCAATTTTTTTTTATTACTAAAACAAGGATTTTTATGGATATAGCGTTGGTGTGTATCTCACCCTGTATGTGTTCCTCATTTTCCCGGTCATTTGTCCGCCCGAGGCGCATTTGCGTTCCCACATTCCGCTGCATTAGCCCCGTAGCCTGACTGCATGCGCTGCGCTGCCCTCCAGTCTACTTCGCTCACATGCAGCCGAAAAACTCTCGGACACGACGGAAAAGC
This sequence comes from Petrocephalus sullivani, assembly GCA_026780845.1. NCBI lineage: Eukaryota > Metazoa > Chordata > Actinopteri > Osteoglossiformes > Mormyridae > Petrocephalus > Petrocephalus sullivani. The sequence goes on from JAODKM010000058.1 coordinate 24,270,332, forward strand.
TCTCATGGCGAGGCTGCGGGTAACGCTCGAGTGTGCTCCACCTCTCTGTGACCGACGCACCGAAAGCCAGGGGGAGGGCGGGACAGAAATTTAGGATGTCGCGGATGGTTGTCACATCGGGGTTGGGATGTGAAGCTCCCTTCCATTAAATCTTCCCCCTTTAAACGTTTTTGGGTTGTTTTTTTTTGGTTCAAATTGGATACATCCGTTAAACACTGTCCGGCAGGTACTCTGCTTGCCATTTCTTTGCACTTAGCACATCTCTGCTGTAAGAGGTCGTTCTGGATGGAATCTTGATGCTTCAGAAGTTGTTGGAATTAAAGTCATAAAAATGGGAAATGCGGCTTCATGAACAGTTTTAAGTGGGTCTTTTTTGCCTTTGGATCAGATTTAAAGCTGCCATAATTCTTTTTATATTTGGATTCTTTGAGCCTTACCGGTCCCTGACAAAAAGAAAACGTTTATGAAGCGGCCAGTGTCCACTCCGAGGGAGAACGATTTCTGAAACCATTTAGCCGGTATGTTAATCTGCTGCCCGTCGAGGCCCCCCCCGTTCCTCCAAGATATAGAAGGTTTAATTTCTGCCTGTAGGTGGGCTTTCTTGAGTGTATTGCCAGGGGGAGGTGTAAATGAAGAAGCTGTGACCGTCCCGTCTCTGCGTGCACCCTAGCTGCCTACGCGGCGAGCTCTTGTCGTAGAGGCAGCAGCCCACGGCCAGGACCTCTCCGAGTGACTCCGTGACCTCTCCAGTGTCAGGCCACATAGCCGGGAGAATCCTCTGCTGGTTTTGAAGACGGATCCCTTTTAGGCAGACGGACAGGGTCTAATGGTGTCTGTAAAGCACAGAGACTTCTCTACTTTTTCTCCGTCAGAGCGAGCGGAGTCTCGTCTTCCCAAGTGTCCGCCCCCCGCTCCCGAACTTCATTTTCTCCGTTTTTTGGAAAACCTGTGCGTCTCTGCCCCCCCTTCTCCCCCCTCCCCCGTCTCTGAACATCCTTTTGTACTTTGTGGCATGATACAGAAGTGAAGTTTTGTAGGGCTTTGAGCTAGTATACTATAAAAAAGATAAAGTCCGGCTTGAGTATCTTCTGTTCGAAGGCTAGAGTTACGTATGTAAAGCGTAGTGAATTACTTGGCTACTCACTAGATGGTGGTAAATGCAGGGGAATTTTCAGGTCTTTGTTACTGTGTTACACTTTAATCAACTTGCCTATCGCTTGTGCTAAACTATAATAGGTGTTTGACTTATGTAGGGATAGTTAGTTTGCTGGGTGGTGAATTCAAATTTAAAAATGTCTGGATTTATTACTTGTTTGGCTTGTTTGAACTAATGTCCTGTCAAGGAAAATATAAGTAATTTCATTTATTAATTCTATTCTGTGGTTTAAAAAAAAAGATACCCAAAGATGTTAACATCCTTTCTTTTCCCTTTATGCAAGTTCCGAAAACATGTACAGGTCAGTGTTTGATACCACATGGGGATTTAGTTTTGTTTTAGACAAAACAAGGCATTACACCATGGAAAGAGAGCAGGCCAGGTGTGTCTATATTTATATGAAGAAATTAGATGTTAAACCAGTAGAATGCAATCTATGCCACAATGGAATAAAAGATGATCTTTTTAAATTATTGTTTAGATTTTTTTTATTTTAAATTCCCCTCATCTGTTTCCCTCTCTAATACTCCCGTAAGCCTGAACAATAATGGTAATTAGATGGTACAATTTGGTCTTGACTAGAATCCAAACATCTAAACTGGGTCAGCCAGTAGATGTATGCCCAGTTAAGTCACTGGTTCTGGCCTGCGGCCTGGGAAACTAGGCGTGCTGAACTGACTGGTCATTCATGGCTTGTTCAGCACGCCTATCAGTGGCAGGCTGCTTTGAGCTCTGGGTTGTCCATCTTTGTTTCAATGAAAAGAGTGGCTTTTTATACCAAAACACATTGTTTCAGTCCAGGTTCTGCAGTTCCTTCATGTACCATAAGAGTAAATTTGAATTCTTTCATCCCCCTCCCACTTGTGAGATTTTATTATTTTTTTTTGCAGTATTGTATTACAGTCGATAAGTACGTAAAACAGGAAAACATGGTTTGTAATTTGAAGGAACACCTGTAAAATGTTACACAGTTTAAGAATGCTCAGTCCAGGCTCCTGTCCCTCAAAAGGGGGGGGGGGGGGGGGGGCGACAAACACCCGCTTTTATCTAGCGGTGTTTGTTTTGGTTTACAACCCTTCTGGCTGAGTATGTCCCACCTTTTTCCTGTCATGTGCTGTGGTGCTCGCGGCA
>JAODKM010000058.1:24272718-24294863 GCA_026780845.1 Petrocephalus sullivani
CGGGGGGGGTGGGCGGAGAGAGGGGGGCACAGAAACGGCCTTTTAAGGACCATGTTGTTGTTTCTGTAGTAACCTTTTTGAGCAGTGCATGGCAACATTGTTACTTGACAATCTGTGTAGGCCATTAGCAACTGAAAGTTAGCTCCCCCCTTACGAAAAAGATTATATATTTGTTTGTTTTTTAGCCCTAACGTTAAGGTCTTAAATGACGAAAAAAATTCAAGACTCTGAAAGAAACTTAAGTATGCTTCCCTTGTAAATTTATTAAATAAATAAAAGTATCTGATTATGTCTGTTGCAGGATTATCATTATTATTTGCCTCCTCCCAAAATGAGATCAGACCATTGGCTATCAAGTGTCCCTTCCCAACCGTACTTTAACCAGAGTCAGTGTGGTGGGTGGAACAGTAACAGTGGCCTTGCATGTTGACCACTGTGGTTCCAAGACTCCATCCCCCAAACAAGCACCATGCCCCCCAGTGCACGGCCTTCCCGTTTGGCTGTGCCAGCCTGTTTGTTTTTCTTGGCAAGAGAGAGCAGTCGTCCGTCATGGGTGCCAGAGCGCTGTGATTCCCTCGGCCCGGGCCCACATGTGCGGCCCTCTGCGGAAGCCGTGGTCCTCGTTCCCTTATCGATCGGGACGAACTCGGAACAAACAGCCACCAGTCACGGCGACTCGCTCGACTCTCGTCAGGCATTGGGACTGTAACATCTCTAATGGGGTGTTTCCCGGTCCGGTCCTCGGGGACTCGCAGACAGTCCACATTTTTGCTTGGACCTGGGAGGGAGCAAAAATGTGGCCCATCTGTGGACCCCCGAGGACTGGATTGGTAAACGTTGATCTAATGACCACAGACCCCCTTCTTAGGATTTTCTTATACATATATATTTTTTCGCTTTACTTTGAATTGTGACGTATGGGACATGGTCAAAAGTGACAAATGCCCCCAAATATGATTTAAGACCTTTGAAATAGTTGTGTATAAATAAACTGTAAAAACTTTTTTTTAATAAAAAGAGCAATGTATATGGATCTCGTGTGTGTTGTCAATTGTGCTTTTTGAAATGGAAAAATGTTTACCAATATTAGCAATCCCCCTCTGTTGTTCATAAGTATAGTAGTAGACAATGAGGTTTACATTTTGTACGTTGTTCTGGACCCACCCACCCTGTACATCTGACCTAAGTAATCGCGCCTTTGATAATTACGTTTAAATTTGTCAAAAATATGTAATAATTCAAAGGCCTGAGCTCTGGCTTGAGAACTATTATTCCCGGTTGCTGTGTTAAAAATGCACCACTAGATGGCAGCAAAATACAAGTCCAGAACTGCATATAAATCGAATAGTTTCAATATGGATGATTTTTTAACATAACCCACATTCCCACAAACCGCTTAGGTTTCTCAGCCAGTATTGTATGAGGACGTGCAAATTTTGACCTTCGTTCGGAAGAAATGGAATAAAACTGCTTTGTCCAAAGGTACAACCAACAAATCTAATTCGGTACACTTTAACTCGGGAAATTCATGCCCCCAGTTTAATGAAGACACTCCACTCCTTCAGACATCATTTTATTAGCAAAATCATTATGAATATATCTCACTGTAATACTTCTGCATAGCAATGATTGTAGAACACTACAAAACCTGTCCCTGAGCTGACTGTAGTTAAAGTATTAATTGCTTAATGCCTAAAATGTAATCTTGGTTTATACATATACAAACGGATAATGCAGTGTTTCTATTCATTTTATGCTTTATTTTAAATGAGAGTTTATGTTGCGTCTCTAAAGTCACACATAAAAAGACGGCATCTTCGACTGCCTCTAAATCGTCATTTTACAATGACCCCCTAGAGGGCGCAAAACATCCGCAGTCACCTTCTATGATATGACTGCGTGCATTAAAACCACAGAATCACGTGACTCCATTCATCCATTTTCTTTATCCCTTTTTCCTATGTAGGGTTCCGGGGTCATATGACTACGATATTTAATGGTGTGCATCTGGGTCTTGTTTTTTCTGTTTAATTTGACGCTGTCTTGAGTAAAAACCATATTGTTCTTAGTGTTGTGATGGAGAGAATATAGAGTGTTGGAACTGAGATATTGCTCAGTTTTAATCAGTGAGGATGTTTTTTTTCTTCAGTTTTTGGTATAGCCATCTATATAAATTATATGACATTCTGTGCTGTATAAACCATTTTTCTCTGCTAGTTGGTTGTCCCATGCTATGCACTTTCCTGAGCAGGGGCCCTAAACGGTAAAGGATGGAGATGAGGACATGGATGAGGGTGGGAGGTCTCCGGCTTACCCTCCCCATGGTCCTAGGCCTAGCATCTGGAAGGGGTGGGGTCCAGTCTTCCTGAAGGCCTGTGCTCCAGGGCTATGGAAACCTGAGATCGTCTATTAAATATTTAGAGCCAGTTCATCCGCAATGCGCTGGTCAAACTGGTTCCTGTCTGCATGATGTAATGTAAATCTTAAGTGGCCCCTCCAATAGGCCAAGTCCCGTGGCCATGTGACACACCCAATAAAAATGGCTTTAAATGCTGCTGCAAGCTTTTAGTTTGTCTGATGATATTGACTATTGTGTCAAGCACATAATGTAATTTACCTGAATGGGCACCTATGTGTGCATTCAGAACGGCTTTCTGATACAGTCAGTGTTAATATGTCTAGACAATGCTGTGCAAAGGTAACCAGAATAAGAAAATACTTGCAATTTTATTTAAGTGTATTGTTTTATTAAAAGCCCGTATATATTTTTAAGGCTGACGTTTGTTCAGTTTTGAAATTTACTTTCATATCTCGTAATAGCTAAATCATTAACGGCACTTGTGAACACGAGTCTTAACTGATTAAATCTCTTCACAACCATCTTCTCCATCCTTCACGGTGGATTTTCTTATCTTTTCCACAGGTTTTCTCATAGGTTCTGGATTTGACGGAGCACCTCAAGGATACACACACACACACACACACACACATATATCCAGACCTGTCTCTTTGGCATCCTCACATGTCAAAGACATGTCTTTGAGTAATAGCCTCTATTCTACCCATTTTACTTTATTGTTAAGTGAATTTTTGATAGTAAAAGCTTTCCAGTATAGCTGGAGTTCAGGCCATCGGAGAGGCAAGAATCCCACGTCACGACACGTATAATCTGTTTGGCATGACTGCCTGAAATGTGCGCACTGATCTCATATTATTCACATTTGCTGCACCATCCCTCTGCCAAGTGAAGAATGTGTGTCTTTTTAATCTGCTGCAATAACACACTGGAAAAATAAGAAAAATATTAAAAGGAGGGTAAGCTTCCATGATTAGGAGTGGGGGGTATGACGCTCGCGCTCAGACTATCGGGCTACAAGCTGCACGCCGTTGTAAGTGAGCGGTGAGGACATGGGGTACCGCGCAGTTTTTCCATCCCCATCGCTGGCTCCCCAAACCAGTGACCCAGTGACTTGCGCAACCCCCGCGCTGTGCCGTCCCGGGCGACACCCTAGCCATTCGTTCTTGTTTCTGCGTGACTGATCGACTCCGGTTTCCAGGTCGGTTTCATGTACGCAGAGTGACCAAAAGCAGGGCGATCCGCGCTTTTTAATAATAGATGGATGGCTGATTAAAAAAGCTTACCGGATGAAGGTCGGAAAGGCTTGAGAGGTGGGGGTGGGGGGTTCCTCGGGTTATTGACATGGGACACAAATGTTTGCCGCAGAGGAATACGCGTAGCCCTCTGGTTATGTTTGAGGGTCCAGGAGCGTCTTTCTGCGTCGTGGGGTTTGCGATCCCGAGAGCGTACCGATGCGCGGGGCTAAGTGGCAAGCCAGAACTAACATTTACTGTTAATATTTACGGTCCATCTCCACCGTTCGCCTACTCACAAAATGTGCCATGTTAATAAACAGACCTCTTGTATATTAGGATTACTATTCTATGGACAGGTTGTTGGTTTGCTAATTAAAATGATTGTTCATCCACCTCACCTCAAGAATAAAAAAGCCTGCTGTATCTCCCCCGGCTGAGTCGTATGCGAGCCTCTGTGCCTTTGATCCGAAGGGCACATGTCCGTGGGCTCCTGGCGAGGCCCTAACCCCCAGCTCCACGGGCTGACCGTTCGCTGTGATCCCCAAATTTGCTCTCCCCTTAATATGTCTGAGAAGGATGGGGAGGGTGAAAAGAAAATTTCACCACGGGGATTATTTGAGTGTCATTGCCACTATTGCAGTGATCATAATTTCGAGTGCCTATGAAATAAGAACTGCAGGAATATCCTTTTTATATTTAGTAAGTCAAATTACCCGTGCTCAAATTAGTCTCTAACAAAAATCTATCCATCTTCCAACCGATTATCCGGACCAAAGCTCTGGGCCGTTTTTCAGTACAGCGGTCGTGCCAATTAGCTAAAACGCAGTTTGTACAACGGCGAGTTAAACGTTCGGCGTGCGTCCATTTCAATCAGGAGTTGCTAGTGTCGTAATTATTTAGTCTGTAATTTTTAATTTGGTGCTAAGGCAGCTAGCGTAAATGCAGATTGTGTCACCTTAATTTTGTCCTGAGACTAGAGGAGTGCACCTAGTTCTGAAAGTGCTGTAGAAACAAGGACCAGCACTCCGCAAGCAGGAGTACCCGAAACGGAACCCGTACCAAAAGTCTGAGGTGTAGAATAAAGTCTACTGGAATTCCCCTAGGAGTACTGACCCTTTTTAGGGTTTATCGGAAGTACTCGGCCTTTTGGTCTAATGATGGTTTGCATATAATGCACGACGACCGTGGAGAGATGCAGTCCGGTGGTATTATACTATTGACACAAAAAGACAAAGAACAAAATGAGATGCGCGTGTAATTTGAACACATGAGAAATTGGAAACAACAACTACATTCTAATTTTGGCTGTATAACCATCAGAATCAGAATGAATTAGACGTAATAGACAACGCCAAAGCGCTGTACCTGCCGAAATAGTTCTTATTACCAGTAAGCCGATAATACTTTATAAACTCGATCAGGTTATATTGTTTGTGTCATTATGTAGTAAAGGGTCGAAGGAAAGACGTTACACCTCTGAAATGTGATAGGCAGGCGCTGATTTCGGCTAATGAATGGGCAGCTTCAGAGACGCTTATGGAAGGTCACCGTCCGAGTTAATGGCCGTCCGCGGCCTGCCCTTCTAATCCGTCTCCTGCTATAGCTGCGGTGGCTTCTGTCTGTACACAGCCGAAATATCTTTCCGTTCCAAAAAATCGCAAACAGGCAGCTTTCTATTCTATATCCATATTTGCAATATAGGAATTTGTGTAGCCCAGTCAACATGACGGGAACAGACCGACCAATTTTAATATTATTTTAATATTATCAGTCGCAAATCCATAACAGAATTTGTGTCAGAATCGTAAATGTTTCTAAAATATTATGACTGCTGCTTTAAATAAAAATGTAAATGATCGGCGTATTTTACTTCTAGTGGCTATATACGAATTTAAACAATTGTAACACGAATATTTAAAAATACTTATGTTATTAATTCATATACAAACCACTGCATATTTACGCTTACAATTGCAGAATTATGCCAGTTATAATTAAGTATGAAGTATGATTATTTGCTGCAGTAACATACCGCAGGTTTTAGTCAGTAGAAGGTAGCTGGTGCAGTTTGTTGGTAAAAACGCGTATACTCTGATCGACTACCGATCGAACTAAGAAATGGACGGCTACTATTAAATATTGTTGCTATTAAATATTAGCCCATTAGACAGTCCATTCTGCCTTGTTTTGCTTATTTCGCTTCATAATGTAGCTCTGCCGTATCCGACATTGAGAGACTGGAATTTGTACGTAAGTTGCTTTGTAGAATGGGTCTGGAAAGGATAACGATTATGTTTTGAAAAAGAAACTTTTAGAATTTGATATTTTTGCATTATATTGAAGTGCTTAGAGTTTTAACGTTTTTAAAACAAGGTTCAGAGACTGAGCCCGAATACCTAGGCTATCTATTCAAAATGATTTTACAAAAAACAACAGAAATCATACTCTGACCACTTCGGTAGGAGCGTGTTTTTTGATCAATGTAAATTCGTATTTTTCCACAGCAATGATTAATCACATTTTTTTATGCCGAAGGTCGTACTGTTCAATACTATTATTCGTGCATCTCTGAAATGACGTCTGTGCTAATCTCCGAATGTCAAGGAATAACGTGCAGTTTCATCTAAACGGCCCCACAAATATATCAGCTACAAAAAAAATACAAATAATTAAATGTTAAATCCCTACATAATAAAATAGCCAACTTGAGAACAGCGAAAGTGGTAATGGTTAATAATATACCTATATATGGTTATATTTATCGTATATTAGACTATTTTCCTCTTATTTTGAGCAGTTTTCGTTTCCCAATAACTCATTTATTTAGTCTAAACACAAAAATATATCGCCATTAGCTAAGTTTTACATGAATAGATAATACAGCCAATAAAAACTCAGCTTCGTTCATAAAAGTTCAATAAAGTAATATATTGAGCCTATTGTGAATAAAATGCTTGCAATCTTTGTTTTTACAATGTAAGCATTTAGAATTGTTTAACCCCAAACGGTTTTCTACTCTGTAAATCAGCAGAAGCTGCAGTTACATTAATGCGGATATCAGTAACGCGAAATACCTTGATAAAGACGCGCCGAAATCCATCAAATAAATCTCATTTATGTTTAATTCACCGTGCCAGATTCCACAGCAGAGTGATTTTAGGTGCATTTTAAAATAAAACGGGCCATTTTACATTTCGTTTTACAACAACCTGGAAAAGAGAAGCCAATCGACGAAATTGCACTTTGAGACCGTAATTAACAACTATCGCTGATTATAGAGACGACGACATACGCAGTGCGATCGTAGTCTAAATGTTTGCATGTTGGTTTTATAATGTATATAGATGTATAGAATAAAATGTAGCCGATGCCTAGTAACGCCAAGTAAATGTGAATATCTCTAGCCTATGGAAGCCGGGTCCATTGCACAAATGGGCTGCCCTTTCACGCGTGTGGCGCCGGCGGCCGATCGCCACTTGGCTCATTCATTTTCACGACCAGGGGCGGAGACTAGAGTAATTTACTCAGCGTATGACGTGGGTTGTGTGGTTTCCTAAGAAGTCAACCAAATAGGCGCCACATAACATTAAACTACCGAGTGACAAATATGGAAAAAATACGAATTTTGTCTCAGTTAGTATTATTACGCTACAGTATGGATATTAATGTTTTATGAACACGTCTAATTAAACCCTTTACCATGTTCATCCCGATCAACGACTGAATTCAGACATTGTCCGAAAGGTACAAACTACCCCAGAAGTCTGCTCTGATGTGTACGAGAGGTTAAAGCCAGGCGTCATGGAGGAGGGACGCGACGTAATTAATATTTTAAATATTCATATGGATAATTCAGCTTCTTCCATTTACCTCATTGAGAGCCGATTCGCGACTTGGGTTACAAGATTGGGTTCGTTTCCAGAATGTAATCAGGCAAATACCCAATTGACGAGTTCCAGGAGGCCATGGGTGTACTCAGGTTAAACGCCGACTGGCCTGGTTTTAAAATATACCGATGAAACAATAGGCCGCGGATAGATTTCACATTGCGCATTCTGTGCGTGAAAGGGGGCACCGCGTCCGCCAAAGACCAGCCCCACGCAGATCACATGAAATGACCGGGTTTTTCCTTACACACAAGCGTTTGCCTAATTAACAGCAGCAGGTAAATGGGCCCCAATAACTCACAGAGAGGACGATGGGTAGTTTCCCGAAGCATATAAGGGCCACTACGCTAGGCATGGGTCTTATAGGCTGCACTGGTCTGTGGCACTTTCATTTACTGAATCAACATCTTTTTTTTCCTTTGTGGCCATTGACTGTAGCGCTTGACTCCACGCAGCGCAATTTGGGAGTGTGTCCCGCCGGACCTTGGCGACTTGGATGCCCAGGTTGTATGATTAACTTACCGCAGGGTGATATTAGATTATGCTGCGCGGCCAGGGTTATATAGCCTTAGTACAATGCGCCATTCGTCGGGGTCTTGCTGCGGTGTTCTGCCCGCCTTCGGCGTCTAACAGCACTTTGGTGATGTTTAATGGCTGTTTAATGTGGGTGATTTGTACACTGCCGATAAGGAAAAGCAGATACTTACGTAAAGGCTGTACCTCGAGTGAATGGTCTTACATTAGGCCTGCATCTTTTTTAATTTGCAGTATACCAGATGTGTATATGTGTGTAGCTATTACAGACTGAAAGCCGTAGTATGAAGGCTGTGTGAGAGAGCCGTTCATTAATGGCCATCTGGATGCGGACATTTGATCCGAGCCTCCTATCCTTAATCATCTCGGCAACTGCGGGCTCAGCGCAAAGTCAGAGCCGCAAGAAGCTTTTCCCACAGAGGAGGGTGCATCGCAGTTGTTATTGTTATTATTCATTGGGATTTTTAGTAGTTGTATTCTAAGTGAAATATGTTTGACGTTTAATAGCCTCTGTATTTTTGTGTGATGATGTCATCACTAGCCTCGCGCTTTAAGAGCCATTATTCGTTCTTGGTTAATGTAGTCGGCCTTGGAATGAGTAAATGTTAATTTGAATAACGTGTAATCTAAAATAATGTTAGAAACAGACGCACTGCAGAGCCGTATTTAAATGGAAATTCGTCATAATATGTTTGGCATGTGTGTTATTGCTGCATTTGTGTTGGGAGCGGAACTCATGTAGGCTATGAAACGAAGTATACTTTTAGCGCTTCAAAGCAAATTATTATATTAATCAAAAAGTATATAGGCTGTTGTCACATTGTATCAATACCAGATTATAGGCCTTTCAAAGCAGGTAGGCCTCTAAACTAACACTGCAGTGACAGGCCTTTAAGTTGTGCCTGCATTTTCTACATTTTGAGTATTGCTCTAATCGTGACATGCTGTATATTATGCAATGGCAAATTATATTGAGTAAAATAACTATAGCACTATACCAGTGCGATAAAATCACAATTGTGCTTCTGCCTATGAAAGTTATCCGCTCTTTATATTTATCAGTGTACCTGCCTTTCGATTGGCATGCTGATATATAAATGGCAGGTTCGTGTTCTTCTGTTACGTAGTTTAAGAAGTGATGGGTGGGACAAAATTAATACATCCGAGGGGCAACACATCCGCCTCCAGCTGCGTGCTTAGCCCTTGGATTGGCTTTGGAGCTCGTGCACTTAAGAGGCACGGCCGAGCACCACCTTAAAAAAGCACCTGGGCCAGTGACATTGCAAAATGTGAAAGACGGGGGGGGGGGTGGATTATTCTTTCGCCACTAGGGTAAGATGCTTACGAACTAATTATCTTTCCACTGGCAAATCCCCCGCCGGTGCAGCCCAAACAGACAGAGCAGCTTCGGGGCAGAAGGAGGACCTTTTTGTCGGGAGGGAGTACCGGGAGTGGTTTCCTGCACCTGCACGGCTGGCCGCGGCGGAGGCCGAACCATTCAGCAGGTAAAGGCGCCGGCCGGCGAGGAGGCAGGCAGAGAGACCCGCAGCCTGGGTTATGTGGGAGGGCGGGGTAAAGGGGGATCGCTCAGCCAAAACTGTCATTTGATACCCAGGAAGTCAACTAAACCGCCCGGATCCCCTTTTGTTTCGTTGATATCAGACAGTTTTGTGACGGAGTAGCTTCGTTGATTTTTTTGGTATGTAATTTACGGCGCGCAAACTAGATGTATTAAGCTGTAGGCAGTATTTAGGGTCTCCGGGGTTAGGTGCGCACCGGAGTGTGTGGGCGCCTCCCACCTACAGAATTCGTTAGCTTTGTACCTGTGCGTCTCTATGAATAGTGTAGGTCAGAAGCGTCATAAGCGATGGAACATGCGAACCGGCCCCTCGGTGTTACGATATTCTAACTGTGAATTAAGTAAAGTTCTCTTAGATTGCACGAAGAACTGTATGCATGTGCTGCTTTATTAATTTTCGTTACCAAGGTTCTTACGCCGACGCCTCGAATCACCTGGAGCAGGTAAACCTTTTAAATTTAGAGGCAGATAATGTGATAATGTGTAATGCCAATGTTGACCCGCTGTGAATTTTCATTACAGCTGGGCACGTATGTAAATACGCTAATACGAGCAGTGCCATTCTAACGACCACATTATTATTCGGAGTATTACACACGGGCTTTAGAAGTAGTTGTTCAGTTGGTTCTGATTTTTAACTTCGTAAAAATAAAGGTACTTATTTCCGACCGAAAAAATAGTTTGGTTTCCTCTTCTGTTCGTCGTACACATTTCATGTTCCGCGATGTTTTTTTTTGACGAAAGACAATCAAAGCTGCCGCATTTGACTTGGGATTCTACTGAGAAAAAAAATCTCCAAAAATGTCTTTTTACATACAAGACAAAGTGTCTTTTGTGTTGAAGAAAGTACGCGGGTGGGGGGCAGGGGCGTTTTATTTTCAAAGGATCTTGGTTGGATGTGTATTGGTTGAATTTCTCCGGCAGAATTTCCGAAATTATCATTTTCAAAGTTCTATACAGTGGCGTATAACGAAATATGTAGGTTATGCGGGATTTTAGTTTATTCATAATACATTTTAATCGATCAGGATAAAGTATAATTTATTTGATGCGTTAATTTGGTGTTGACAGGAAAAAAATACCACCGAACAGGCATTAAGTGGAAATATGCTGCTGATAACTGGTAGTCGGCAACGTATGTGATTGTTTTGAAAAAAGACATGGTATTGATATGTAAATTATACAAGTCGGAACAATCTATATACTTATCTGTAATGTGTCATGATTTAGCATTATACGGCATATTTCACAAGATATTTTGTTGTATATTATGACGTTTTTATGTTAGAATGTGGTACATGTACTAGTATTTCAAAATGTATCTGGTGCTTTATCTGGTATTATTATTATTATTGTTGTTGTTGTTATTATATGCCATCAAGTCGATGCGAATGGTATTTCCTGACTTAGTGGAAATTCGTTCTTCTATAAAGTATTCCGAAAATAACTAAAAAAATATGTTGGAAAATTCCGTAACCAAAATAAATGCGATTCCCCCCGTCATTTTGACGGCCATTTAAGCATAGGCGGCTAGAGCGGACCCCTAAGCGCCCACCTTCCCCCGCTTACCGCAGTAGTCCGTATAGAGCCATAGAAAGCGGTACGGGAACACTACGGTATTATCTGCCGTTTCTATGTTACTGATGTTCCTTAATCGTGTTGAAAATAAGTGTTAAAGTCCGTTTTATGGTAGCGGTTTGGTTTATTCGTTAGCTGCTGAAGTTGTTCATTAATCTGTTGATAAGATGATCAGGTGATCAGAACTGAATTTAATTTCTGTAGGCAGTCGTTCTTTTAAAATATTGATATGTATTCGGGTGTTGGGGCAGTGCTCAGTTTATCGCCTATTAAATCTAATTTGGTAGTTCGTATGCAAAGACGAGGGAGAACCCTAGATATCTTGCTGCAGATGAGCTAATATTGTGCTAAGTCAATATTATGAACGTAAAGCCTTTTAAAATATTAATCGCATGGCTTTTCAATAGCATTTTAAGCATTGACTAAATGTGGGTTAATTAGTTCATAAACTGTCCCACTAACTAAAGCCAAAGATGATCGTCTGAGAATGGAGTATCTTTAACAGTACTTTTAAGGAAAAAGAAAAGGGAAATTGTAAAAAGTAATAAGTGGCGAGCATCTTACGGAGAAGCCTCCGGGAGAGCCTATTCGAATTTCCCGCCCTGGCGTTTTGCGGCTCCCCGATGGAAATGCGGAGATCGCAGCCGCCGTGGGGATCTTCCCTGAAACTCAGCGGCACTTTCGGGCCCTATCGATTTCTCCAGGAAATGGCTAGAAGGCTCTTGCTTTGGGAGCCATTTGGGCGTCTAAAAAATCACTTAGGACATCATTTGGAGCAGGAATCAATCTGAGTTCGCTCCACGGTGGCGCTGGGGGGCTTTATGGGAAGGAGCGGTCTGGGCTATAGGGCGAGCTCTGCTGCTGCTCGATAGTCCTGACAGATGGTAATGCGCTCTGGGCCGGGGTTTGGGGAGGGGGGCCGTGCCTCAGTATATAGCCAGTCATTGTATGCTGTGCCTTTAAGATCTTCGCCGCCACCTATAAGTGAATATGGATAACATTACTGCCGCAGTAACGGAACTGAGCCTAAAACGGATTACTATATAAGGTCTTTAGAACTAATGTGTTACTCCTCTTCAAGGAAACAAGTCTTATAAAAAAAAAAAAAACAGGGAAAGCAGTTTTAAAGTGGGAAGTTTTAGTTTGCAGTCAGAAAATGGAAAATGGATGGAGCGTTTGCATTAAAGATGAAACAATCTGGCATCGGTCGTAGTGTCGGAAGGTGCAGTGCCTGTTTGAGCCACGGACACGGGCGGTATGTGTTCCGTGTTGACGTCACAGTTTATATGCCAGGCGGGTACATTGTGTCCGGCTGGCTGTATCACCTTCTGGTGTGGCGTAATTACCGAGCCGAGGCCAAAGGAATGTACCTGGGATTAGCAGCTGGCTGCTGGTGCATGGACAAAGTTGGCGTTAATGTCCTTAATTAAACACTGTACTAAAGAATCATGAACTAACGTGAGAGTAAGCTGCCGGTCTCTCTGCTGAATGCTTTTGGGATGTTAATTTGCAGACTGACCAATAGGGGGGCCCAGAAATGGGATAGGAGACCCAAGACCATGTTAATTGATTACTCTTTGTTTGTTTGTTCCCTTTGAATGTTCTATACGTTCTCTGCATCATTGTTGATAGGTGGGCACCAGTGTAACCCACACCTGGTGACACTGCTGTTCGATACGCTCGGCTTTCTTTTGAGTTCTGCTTGAAGTGTCACCTGCAGAGTCCTCCATTGGGGTTTTGAGAACCGCATGGCATCCTGAAGGTATTTTGAGACGTGTTTGACATCTGCGCCGTATCCTGAGCGACGCGGGTAGCACGGCTGCAGCAGGGCACTGCAGTCAGAGTCACGTGATTCGAAATGCGGTTTTGTCAGAGGAAAACTGAGAATGCACCAACGATCCATCAGTCCTGCAGGGTGGTGTCTTTCTAGGCCTGAGTCACAGTGCAGGACTTGCTGGCTACAGATAAGACCCTAAATGCATTGCAGGCACCATTGTTGCTTGGATCCAACATTCATATTGTGAAAGCATGAGCATTTTTTTATTTCCTTTATAGTGTTTATTAAGGATATAGTGTTTTTTGTCTTTAATTTAAAGAGTAAGAAGATCCACCGAAGCTTTTGATGGAAATGACAGGCTGACCTTTCTTTCGTCTGGAGCTGAACGACGTGACCTTGTATGACCCACTGCCACAATGCTCGACTTCCTTCCAAGACGGCAGACTCAGTGATTAAAGCAAGGCCGAATTGGATGGGTTATCGGCACAAGGGAACTAGACTTGCATTACTTGTACAATTCAAAGCTCCTATTGATTTTTTTTTTCGTGCTTTTTGCCTATTTAATTCCCCACCCCTTCAAAGACCCTGCCTCTGCCTGTTCCTCTTTGCCGACCCCCATGTCAGCAACGCCGTCTGGTGCACTCGTGTATACCTCGCATTTACCTCTCCGCCGGGCCCGTGCTCTTAATTTGCAATGCAGAGCCCCTCTTGTCCCGTCAGTATTACGGGCCCCTTCTCCTTTAAGGCCCCCGCCCTGCTCCGGTGTGTCCTTGGAGCCGCCCTCCTTTGCAGCGCCCCAGGGTGACGACGACTCCTGTTCTGTGTATGGCACTGGTAGAATTCACTGTGAAAGCGCACCATCAGTGAATTACCATAGGGCCATAAACAGAGCAGAGAAAGGCCCGCGCAGTGGTGCCCCTTTCCATCTCACTTTTATTTTATCGTCTTCGCCTCTCTCCGTGGTACCAAATACGCTGCCCTATTTTCTAAAGGGGGGGGGGGTTCATGATGACTCCGCCAGCTCGCTGGTTGAAATTCCATTAATCTCTCGCCGGCTACGCTTCTGGATGACCTGCCTCACCCTTCTTTGCCCATTTTGGCACTAGCACATTTTTGCTTCTGTATATACCCTTTGAGCAATTATGTGTAGTGCCAATATAGGAAAAGAGAGACGCACAGCAACATCTTTGGTCACGAGGAGTCCGGCGTGAGGCCTTCCTGTGCTACAAGGTCTTCTCTGTAGTAGCGTCATGTGTTGTTTAATGTTTATAACTTGGGGCATGTTATTTCTACCGTCCATCCATCCATCCATCCATCCATTTTCCAACCCCTACATAAACCTTGTGGCTTACAAACGGGGTATCCGGAATGGTTTAGTGTTGTTTTGAAGATCGTGCGATTTTACAGGAGTACTGTTTGTGAATAGGATTGTGCTGGAACTTGCCGTCAAATTTTATCAGCTCAGAAATTGATTTTTTTAATGTAGGAGGACAATCAACAGAACAAGCTCTTAATTTTCTTCACCTGCGAGGAGAAATAATGTATCTCTCCCTAAGATTCTCATTCCCTGATATGGTCAGTGACCGCGACCCGTGAGAATGGTCTTTTTATTGCATCCAAATGTCGCTCTCACTGCCTTAAAGCCTTTCCATTCTGATTTTTCACTGTGACCATATTACTGTCTTCGTTGAGAGAAGTCATTCATGGATGGAAAAGTAACCATTGTCTCGTGACTTTTTTTTTCTTCTTGAGGGTCTCATCGTTAATGTTGAGATGATGCAGTCATAGCTACTCAGTCACGGCAGAGAAACCAATGCACCTCCATCTGAATGATTGCCTTTGTGGGAGAAATCTTTCTGTTTTTTTTTTTATCTTCACACTCATTATTGCATTTTTTTATCCTTTTGTGCATAATCATAAGTAATGGAAAATCTCCGCCTTCTCTTGTGACTGCTGTCCCACAGGATCTTGGATAGGGTTATTTTATCGCGTATCTCGGTACCCGTTCTTGTAGCTGCTTTTGTTATTTCGGGTAAAGCAGCCGCCACTCTTTATTTACGTTCTTTTTTGACTCTCCTCCAGCGTACATTGAGGAAGAGCTTCATATGATGGAGGGTTGTACCAATCGATCTCCTTGTCCTCTGGCTGTTGTGGAGGTCTTTTTTCTTTCTTTTTGTCGTCGATTCTATGCCTCTTGTAACTTGAGCCCCAGACTCCCATGAGGTGACTGGTATTTGATGGATGCGTAGCTCTTCTGGGAAATGGTCCTATTGAACCACTGCAAGGCTCCAGAAGAATGTAGATCATGAGGCGACCGCGGAAGAAGATGCCATGCTTACCGTTTTCGCGTCTTCTGCCCCTCGGGAGATTTGTGTGCTCCTGACGGCATGAAACAGGCCAATGAAACAGGATGAGATCTTTTGCGACTGTCTAGGATTTTCTTTTTCTACAACAATTTCTTTAAATTCACCTATGGCTTTCATCCCAGGATTAATTGATAATGAGTTTTCTTTACATTCGACCTGTACAAACATTTCTTTTCAGATGGTAGAACAATATTTTTTGTCTCTTTCTATATATGAGTCTCCTTCTCAAAGTACAGGTAGTCCCCGATGTATGATGAAGATGCATTCCGATAACCTCATCGTAACTTGAATATATCGTAAGTCGAGAAACACCAAAACACCAGAAACACAGAAAATAATACGTGCTTAACTGAACTCTGTTGATCGTTGGTGAGAGTGAGATGTGCACATCTGGCAGGTCCCAAAATATCGTACCGCATACACTGCTATGTTTGCCTGCCCCACGAAAATTAAAATATTTTTACAATGTTGTTGTATTGCCGTCGTCATCGTGACATTGAAAAATGGTACGTCGAACCATCGTAATTCAGGAACCATCTGTATTCCTCCTAGTTTGCATCTTTTATCTAATAATGATTCTCCTTGACCTTCTCTGTCTGCTTGCATGCTTTGTGGTACTTAGGCCCCAGTGACAACCTGCCATCTTGATATTTTACAGAGATTCCCGAACGCATCGCAGACTCAGGCGGTGTTTGGCAATGGTAGAACTCACACTGGTGAGGTACATGGATCCGGTGGTTCTAGACTTGCCAACTACTGCCTGAGAGCTTTGGCACAGTCTCCTTCTCCTATGCCTCTGAGTCTGTTTCCTGCACAACCTCGGAAACAGAAAGAAGACTTGAGGCTAGCATCCGTTCGCTTCTTCGTCTGGAAGTTTGGAAAGCGAGTGACTGCAGGCAGTACAGGGAGGGTGAGAAAGGAAGTGCCCCTCTGTTGCCCTCAGTTTCAGAGCATCCAGGGATGATGGTATACTTATGTTATGGCTTATGCGACACATAGGAGTGTTGGTTGGCGACGTGAATCCCGAATGTGTCATGTGTTTTTTTTTTCTGGTAGACTGTTTTCTGTACTATTTATGAGTATATTTGGGGTTCCGAGTTCTGATCATGCAAAGTGTAACCTTTTCTTGTTATTTTAATGACTCAGTATTATGATTTGGCACTCTGGATGTTGTCTTTATTTTTGTATTGGGCTTCTACCAAGCTGCTCGTGTTGGCATGTACTGCTGTTTTGAAACAAGTTTAGAAAGTGTTGAAATCAATGCACATTTATTGAAGTACCTAATTTTAAGTGGGGTGTTCATGGTAATTTCTTACCTCACATTATTGCGTCGTTGTCGTTATGTGGTGTTTTTCCTTTTATTTTGTTTTTTTTTTTTTAGATGTTTTGGCAAAAGCTGGTCCAGATCTGTGTCACAATTTACTTGACCACGTAGTGTCATTTTACACTCGCCATTGAACTTCCAGGAAAAGGATGGGCTTGTCTGAGTCTTTATTTGCCTGAATGAATCGTTTGTTTTCACCAGCAGCCCAGTAGTGAGATTTGCCTGGCTAGCAGGCTATGGCCAGCCGCCTGTGGCGTAATACACCCCTGCCCAACCTGGTACAGATGTTTCCCTTGGAATGTACCATTTCACATATCGCTGCAAATCCTCCATGATAAACAAGGGTAGTATCTGATCTTAGGTTGTGACGACCAAATTCTAAACTGAAATCTACCCAGAAACACCTGCAAGTTGCAATGTTACAATTTTGGCTTATGATGGCAGTGGGTTATTTTAGAAGTGAATCCGTACCCAATATCGAATGCAAAATGATGTCTAGAGCTTGCGGTGAATGTTATGTATGTGCTAAGCCATTTTTGGGCCCATTCAAGGACTATCCTGAAGAGTACCAGTGTTGATTCTGGTACCTTTCCATGTTCATTGTGTTTTTCCCCAGAAAAAGGCTGCCGATTTAAGGGTGGTCAGTGTGGAGGCCTGCCCTAGTTCCTCCTCTGCTCGAACCCTGTTGGACAGAATACATATTTATGCATCTGATGGTCCTGGAGCTGGGGGGCGCTTCGGAGTCCAGTTTCACTGCTTCACATACTCTCCTTGGCCATTGCCCGCAGACACGCATCTCCCACAGGCTTTACTGAGTGGCACTTGGGTGTCGGCGAGCCGGACAGACTACCTGCTAATGCACAGCAGACATTAGCGAAATGTGATTATGTGCCTCATTATTAGCTGTATGGAGTGGTGCTGACTGCAAGTGCTGTGGGCAGACAGTGTCTCACCCATAGGATATGTTTTCTGGGGACAGGGAAGAAACATTAGACAGAAATGGTGGTGTGTGTGTGGGGGGTGATGATAGGGAATTAACCTTTAACAAAGATCCTGGTCTATATCTATGAATGGAAGGTGTCCTTCAGAGGGGTATTGAACCTTAATGACTTAAGTGGAAATTTACCACGTAAATCTGTTAAACGAGGTCATGATTTTGTTGCTTAAGGAGAACTGCTTGTCATAACATGCAGGGGCCTGCATTTCCTGGGTGGGGTCACTAGAGCCCTGCACTAGATAAGCAGAATATGGAAGATGATGGGATTGCTTGTTAAATTATAGACAATATTTGACTAGGGGGAAGTTCATAATTCTTCTGCAGTCCGAGAGGAATCGACTGAGGTGGTTCAGTATTTTCGATATGAACCTGGTTGGTGCGTCGCTCAGCCTGCGGCCAGGGGCCTCAACCCCCACATTTCCGTTGGCTGGCAGGAGTGCAGCCGAGTCGATGGTAAGGAAGGGATTAGGATTTGTCCTTCTCCCACACAGCAGACAGGCTAAAGGGGGCGGGGGAACACAGGCCCTTGTGATAAACTATTAGCGGAGATTAAAGCTTTGCCCCCATGTGTGCAGGGCTCCAGGCAAACGAGCCCCTCCCCCAAAGGAGCTGAAGTGTACTGGTGTTAAATCAATAGCTCTGGCGCCCGCTTACTTTGACCTCTACTCCAAATGGGCTCAACAACAGTTTGTTCTTCTGCATTCATCTACAAAACAGTCTATTGACGAAGCTGAGGGAGGGTGTCATTCTTACGTGTAGCATTAACCTAAAACGGACATGTGGAGCCATCGTGCGGGATCGTCACCTGCAATGGCCCACTCCAGTGTGCCCTACAGCTGCTGTATGATTGAGGTAAGACATGGCATAACTGGCATGATGGCCTCTGGCTAAGGGCCTCTTGTTTGGTATTTTCATGGAGAGAACATCAAGGTGCAGCTTCTGCTGGAAGAGCTTCTGGTTTGGAGGGTTAGTGGTGACACCCCTGCTCTCTGCAGATGAGGTTATGCTTCTGCCAGAGGCTATTCTATGGACTCTGGGGGTCCTAGGCAAAAAAAAGAAACTCTATGCCCCCCCCCCCAACTCACCCTCACCCAATATGGCATTTATGGATGCAAGGTACTAGGTAATCAGCTGCCCTCAGGGGGCCCCCCTCTCTGCTCAGGGCCCCAGGAAATTGGCTGGCGTGCATGTCCTGTCGCTACACCTCCGGCTTCTGCCTTAAGTGACAGTGAGTGAGAAGTGGCAGATTTAGCAAATTCTTATGGTGCACTCTCAAAAGAATACGGATTGCTCCTTTCAGGTGAGAGAGAAGAGTCTTCTCTTGGTGAAGAAATGTCACAGGATCTTGCTCATGAATGATAGCAAAAGGACAGATTTCTTCAGCAGCCTGGGGTTTGCAGGTCTGTGGTGGTGAAGAGGGAGCAAAATCCCCAGTGTGTCCCCATCCTCATATTTTGGTCATGAGTTCTGGGTAATGACAGAAAAATGGCCAAAATCAGCTTTTTCTGCATACTGTCTGGGTTCTCTCTTGGGGACAGTGTGACGATCTAGAGGGACCACAAAACAGAGCTTCCAGTCTCTCAGATGGAGAGGAGCGAGCGCAATTGCTTTGCTTATCTTATAAGGATGCCATGTAGTCAGCCTGCAAGAGCACTGAGGCCACGGGCCAGAAACGGGAAATGCTGGGGTGAAGGCTTCTGGCTGGCTTGGGAACAGAATCTTTGGGCATTTCCCCCATATGAACATGAAGTGCTATTCTATTAGCATTCTAATATGAGTTTATTATTAAGCTTGTACCAAACTGGTGAAAAAGTGCTTTTGGGTGTCTAATTTAAAGCGGTCTTCTGACTAGATGGCATGAAACATCTCAATGCCATTTTTCCCCCAGTGCTGTAGTGGTCAACCAGTGACATTAATTTCACACAAACCCAAAGTTTTTCTTTTTTTTTAAAAAACATTTTAATTGGATTTTTAAAATCAATTTTAAACTCACTGGGAACAAAAAAAAAGTTTGTGAACATTAAATGATTTATTGAAAAAATGTCCACTTTGATAAGTAGGCAACTGCATGCTTCATGTGGGTTTGCATCAAGAAGTCAGCCTACTCTTAGCTCTGATCAGTTCCAAGGGCAGAACAGACCAGACATGTTAAAGTTACATTATTATTCACAATTAACATTATCCAAAAACACACCTTTGAGGTAAGATCTGGCATGGAATATATTTTTGCGCTAACAAATGTTGACAGTGTCATATAAAGTGGTAAATACAAGTGAAAGCACTTCCTAAAGTCATCAAACCAAAGGAGTAATGTCCGCGCTGCTCGCTGTGAGCACACCCACGGCCTTGGTCCAGTCAGTACATACTGGAGTGTTTGCTTGGGACAAACCCAATAAACTCAA
This sequence comes from Petrocephalus sullivani, assembly GCA_026780845.1. Classification (NCBI taxonomy): domain Eukaryota; kingdom Metazoa; phylum Chordata; class Actinopteri; order Osteoglossiformes; family Mormyridae; genus Petrocephalus; species Petrocephalus sullivani. The sequence continues at coordinate 24,292,757 of JAODKM010000058.1, forward strand.
TGGCTTCCTGTCCATTGGGGTCTTAGGAGAGGGGGGGCAGTTTCCACAAGCAGCACGTGCATCTCTCTGAAAGAGGTCCTTCACTCAGCACATGCCCTCTTGGGCCATGGGGATAGGATTTGGGTGGAGAGACTAAAAAAATCCTCGAGGGGAAAGTGAACCCGGAGTGCAGCTTGACCCTCAAACACTTGTACGTTTGGTTTGGAATCTTGAGCATCTGCCTGCCTTCTACATATTGGTCTGTTTACCTGGAATTATGTATTGAGCATGGTACATTGCGGGTTCAACAGAAAAGTCCATCTGGTGGTTTCTATCTACCTGAGGAATGACACAGCGCCTATGAGCGGAGGGCACAGTGGTTATAGCACCAGCTAGAGGCATCTTACTGACGAGTCTGAGGCCTGAAATGTCTCAGACGCGTCCAAATCGAACCCTGCATTTCTTAACATTATGGAGACTATCACTATTGAATGGGGGGAAAAATTCTATTATGTTGTAAGCTGTTAATGTACAAACTCAGAAATCCCAAGTCAGCCTCATGCACTTCCGAAAAAAATGCTTAAAAAGGATATGAAAAATAACTCTAACCATCTTTACACAAAATGCATCTGTACATTACTCAGTCACTTCCAACAAGACTAAGGAGACCCAACAGGCTCAAGTAGGGTTCTCTTAAAGGAGAGCACAAGGACATTGGCACGTCCTGTCTTTGAGACGTGAGGGAATCCAGTGACGTCCCCGTCACTGCTCCAAGGTCACAACTTCCACCGCCTGCCCGTCCAGAGTGACTGTGTTCTCGATACGTGTGGCGACGGGCGCCATGGCGACCTGCACGGGTCGGTTACCCTGCGTGAGGCTGGTGACCACAGTCTGGTACATGCTGACGGGGATCTGGACGAGCCCTGCAGAAGGAGGGAACAGTAAGTCTGCTAGCGCAATGACAGAAGCATCTCACTCTGTAATAATGGCGTGTAACCTTCATGTTAGCCACAAAAGCCGCAGCTAGAACACACACTGGCTGTGGAAAATGCCCCGCACTTTAAAAGAAATGTCCAGAAATAGAAAAACTTCTGGAATGAGAGCTGAATGGAGAGGCACAATGTCAGGGAGCAGAGAAGGGCAACAGTCTTCACTTACTCAGGCCCTATGCCACCTACCAGGATGGGGGGTGGGGGAGGACTCACAAAAAGCTCAGAGAAGGCGAAGCGTGCAGCTGGAATCCACTTCTGACGGATTAGGCTGGATCACACAGATCTACCGGACATGCACGCGCACCATCTGTCCCATAGGAGCCCCGTGGATTAGAATGTCCAACCCCCAAGAGAAGTGAGGGACAGGTGGTCTCCTGCTGGCCAGGATTAACCTGAGCTTCATTATTTTAAGCAGTACTGACATGGCCATCATTATTATCATTACTATACCCATCAGCAGGACAACGTCTGCATTCACTCTTAACTGCACACCGTAACTGCAAATGCAGTGCTCTGTTCCCCAGTACAGACGGTGCGTACGGCAGTAATGCAGTGAACAGGAGCTGGTCTAACAGGGCACGACGGTATATAATCAGCAAGTGAAGATGCTCCCTTTGTAGCTAGAAGCTGATGTCTGGACTAATGGCTTTGCATTAAGGTGTATACAAATGTACTTTTCGTCAGTGAGATGCCCTGAGTGCGCCGAAAGGCGACATCCGCTCCTTGGGTACGTACCACTGGCGTCCTGCACCCCAGCCAAAGCTCCCACTGCAGCCGCCGTCTCTCCTGCCAGCACGATCTGTCCCCCCCCCTGCAGGGTGGCCTCTGCAAGTGTCGCCACTGCATGGGCTGCTGCTTCACTGCAACCACACACCGGTACTTATATACTCATATACTCATATATACATATACACTCATATACTCATATATACATATACACTCATATACAGTCACCTAAAGAATTATTAGGAATACCTGTTAAATTCCTCATTAATGCAATTATCTAATCAACCAATTACATGGCAGTTGCTTCAATGCATTTAGGGGAGTGGTCCTGGCCAAGACAATCTCCTGAACTCCAAACTGAATGTCAGAATGGGAAAGAAAGGTGATTTAAGCAATTTTGAGCGTGGCAT
>JAODKM010000058.1:24310166-24324241 GCA_026780845.1 Petrocephalus sullivani
GGAGGTGTTACCTTGCTCAGAGTCCCTCGTCGGGGAACGAAACCAGCAATCACAACCAATCACAACCAATCACAACCTAACCATTAGGCCAGCACTGCCACTTGGAATGTTTCCATATCTTAATCACAACGTTTGGTAAACGTTCCTAGAATGAAACATTGTCCGTGGGGACGAATGCTCCAGTCCTAGCTCTTCTAGAGCTGCAGAAACCCGGCCCTCGGATTCCTTTCTTCCACAGAAAGGAGAGACACCGTTTGAGGGCAACACTGTTTCATTTTTGACAGGGTCGGGAGGTTAGCTCAATTAACTGCAGTCTGGATGGCTCAGGGGTCCCCCGGGTCCCCTCAGCTCTAGCCCCCGCTTATCGCGCCCGGGGGGGAGGCACTGGCTCTCTGACCTGGTAGATGTGGTTCAGCTTGAAGTGTTTCAGCAGCAGCAGCAGCAGAGCTGAGACGGCCTTGACCATGATCTCCTTGTGCCGGTTCACATCCACGCCCAGCTTCATGCTCTGCAGGACTGTGATTCTGAGAGACAAATGGCACTGGCAGAGTTATACAAAAGCCCACCTGTCACCGGTAACTGTCTCCTCACTCCAAGTTTCCCAATCCGGTCCTTGGGGTGTTTTTTGCATACTCGAAGCTCCCTGCCAGACGGTTCACATTTTTTGCAAAAACGTGGCTTGCCTGTGGGTCCCCGAGGACCGGATTGGGAAACACTGTTCTAACTGGCTTGCACAGCCAAGATGAAGTCAGTGTAAAGGAGTTAATATTAAACAGGAAAATTTTAATATGATAAATGCATAAAGTGAAACTGTGACAAATAAGATGTACTAGTTGGAGAAGGAATTAGCTATTCTTATGTTCTGCATTTCCAACCCAGTTGTACTTGTTAGACAGTCAGGTGTCACTTAAGGATGAGGATACGTTTTGAGAAATGCGTCATTAGGTGATTTTGGCATTGTACGAGCGTCACAGTTTATCTACATAAACCTAGATGGTGTAGCCTACTCCACACCAAAGCTGTATGGTAAAGCTTTAATGATAAAAAGCGTGGTATAGTAAATACATAAACCAGTAACAGTTAAGAACATACATTATGTACTGTACATACTTGTATGTGCTATACTTTTATATGACCTGCAGCACAGCAGGTGTTTACACCAGTATCACCACACACACGTGAGTATTGCATAGTGTCATGACATCACAACGTTGCCAGGCAATTGGAATTTGTCAGCACACGTTTAAATTTTACATTTAAGCAATATATTGGATTAAAAATCAGCTGAGGTTGAGCTGAATCTAGTTCTACCCCCCAAAACCTACGGGAGGGAGACAGGTGGGGTGGGTGTAGGGGGGCTGGGCCCTTACGGTATTTCCTCAGGTAGCACGTCTGCCAGCACATTAATGGAGTCCACATTGGTCCTGGAGGTGGGGGCTACAGCCAGCAATAGCTTCAGCAGGCCTATCTGAGGGAGGTTAGACATACATTAAATACACATAGTCCCCTATAGTCATGACTTACTTACAGACTTGTTAAATGAGAACCTCCAGGACATTGTTTGAACGAGGAAGAAATGTCCCCTTGAAACGAATGAAAGTCAAAGCAGACTGCAGACAGTCAGAGTGGAGCTGGCTGGAGACGGAGAGGATGCCAGGTACTCACCACATACTGGGGCAGACTGGGCAACATTCGTTGATACAGGATCTCCACTGGTGTCTCCTCCACCTCCTCCATACCCTGACCAATAAGAGAGCAGACTGAGTCACAGGTGGAAGCTGGCAAGCCAATGAGAAGCAGGTGTGCGGATTCCCCAAGGGGTGACATAGGGGCCATTACTGACCGTGGTCATAGGACGCTGCTGGAGTGCCTCCTCATTTTTAATCTGTACCTCTGCTATAGAGATGTACTTATGCTGTGAAAAGCAGGCAGACAAGTTTAGCCATAATGCTCTTTGTGTCACATGATGCAATATAATATACAGCCATTTTCTATATCCTCTTGTCCTATTAATAGTTGTAAGGTGCTGTAGACAAACCCGGAATCTAGGCCCGCAAGGCAGGGAATTACCCTGGATGGTGTGCGAAGCCATCACAGTGTGTGGACACACACACACACACACACACACACACACACACCATTCATACTTATGGACAATATTGTATGTCAGCTGCAATTCACCTTAGCATGTTTTTGGACTGTGGGCAGAGAAACAGAAAATGAAAATTCCAGTCACACATGGACCCAGGGGACTCAAACCCTCATCCTAGTGGTGTGAGGCAACACCGCTAACCACGTGCCATCATGCTGCCCATGCAATACAACAGCCAAAGGAACTCTTACGGAAAACCTAAGACTGGAATCGATCTAATTAGGCAGTCAGGTCGAGATATTCGAGAACATACTGGGGCTTGATTTCGTTTTAGTTTTTGATGGATCTCAACCAGCATTATGGGTTTTTAATATTCAGGTTGAAGGTGATGTACGAATAACCCTACCTGCTTTAGGGTTTTCACGCTCTCGTGGATGGGCCTTGGCAGGCCAACCAAGGTTTCAGTGTCACTGCAGGACAATCCCCCAAGCAGAACAATGGTCAAGATAAGATTTGATAATGTCTTTTTTAAATACATACAAAAATAATAAAAAAAAAATGACTAAGGCACTTTAAAGGGACGGTAAATGTAAATAGACAACATGGTGTAATAACAGTCACTGATGTACAACTGATGGGCATTCTGTACACCAGCCTTCTCCGATTTAAGCTTGCATCTCAGAGTAAACCGAAATACGACAAATGCATCTCTCTCAGTCTCAATTCCTTGACCCTTCTGATGTAACATTTTACAGTTCTAGTGGTTGTCAGCAATTAAAACGTACTTTTTCTGTACTTTCTGCTGTTTAACGTGATGTACCGGCGAATGACAGAATCGTGCTAAAAATGTCTTTACACCAAGGAGACACTGACGAATTTGCACTTAAAGCGCCTTGCAGCTAGTCTTTTTCATTAGATGTTAGTTCTGTAATCAGTCCATTTCTACTGCAGGTCTTCATTTACTGTCAAGCATGAGGGATTTCAATGACAGTGGGAGAACAGCAGCGTAATTTTAGAGGGAGACTGAGGAGTAATTACTCAGCTGCAGACAGGGTCAAGGTTAATCAACACCCAGTTCTTAATCTTGCCATTTTTCTTCCTTTTTCTCCAGCCGGTTACACTTTACTTAAGGGTGCTCTATGACAGCTACATGACACCAGCATAAGCCCTTCATAACTTGTCATAAGCATTTATAAAGGTTTGTGCCAACTTTTATGGCTGTCATAAATGCTGACATAGGGAACTTGACACAGGAGTCATGAAAGGCTTATGCTGGTGTCATGTAGCTGTAACAGAGCAGCCTGTTTTACCATATGTCCATAGCCCGGTGCTGCTTATGCTGATTCTGTAATGAACACAAATCCTGTACCTAATGAAAGATGACTTGCTGGCTACCGCACTGACCATCAACAAAGACGCAGCACCTACTTTCCCAGAGTGAAGCCGATGAACTTGTTCCTGCTCGTCTCCAGGAAATGCAAAATGTCTTTTTCTCTGTACAAAAAAAACAGAACTTGTCAGGCCAGCGTAACTCAGTTCAGCACTTCACGAGTTCAGCAGACAAGAGAGGGGCCAGTTTTAATATGTCTGTGGCTGACTGATGATGGCACTACAGAAACATGGCTGCTCACAAGCATTTCATTACTTTGGTGCTCTTACACCCAGATTGTCTCATACCGTTAATTAGATTTTACCTTCTGTGCCTGCCCTTCGTTCACTGCACTGTGACCTTGGCAGAAAGGATCTAAGGCGCTGTGAGCACCACACCCCTAAACGGGCAGCGAAGCAGGAATAGTCTGCTTGGGGCATACTATATCAGAGGAACATCCTCCACCTGACTTTGGGTGCCCAGGGGAGGCCCTTGGGGAAGGAGAGCCTCTCTGCAGGGGTGGGGAGAAGGAGATGAGGAGGCGGAGGAGGCTGGATGATCGTGTCCCGGTCCAGGGGGTCCACGTCGCCCTCCATCACGCTGTCCATGTCCTCACCATCATCCTCTTCATCCCGCACCTCGTCATTCTTGAAGGGATCCTGCTCTCCATACGTGTCCAGGCTGTCTTGCTTTACCAGGAGCTGAAAGACATGTGAACACACGGGCCTCACATGAAAGCTGGAAGGGGCTTCTCAAATGATCAAGACTCCGGGGTAAAACAGAACATCCCAAAGCAGCTCTCAGACACTGACTATAGCTATGCAGGAGTCAAAGACACGTGCTATTGTATCTGACATAGCTAAAGGCTGAAAAAGACCTTCAGATTTTACTACAATTTAATTGTCTTGCTTTGAACGGGTCAATAGAGTCTCCTAACTTCTGGAAACTGTGACTGAACGCAAATTGGAGGGGGGGGGGTCTGCATGGAAATGCAGCTAGAGCGAGGACCATATTTGATGTTCTCCGTTATCCCCACACACTCATCACAGTGCAACGACTATGAAAGATCAGGGAATGTCATGATTGCGTTCAGAGAAGAAACCAAAGAAGAATTACAATGTAATAATTCAGTAATCTGAAACATAAATTAATAAATTGATACACCCATTTAAGTGGCTATAGAACTGGACTCTGAGACAAGTCAACATTATTGAAAGTCTTTTAAAATCCCACAAGGCTGGACGGCGGACTTATGTAGCAGGCTTATACATTCCACATTTCTTAATTTATTTCTGAAATAAATTTCAGGAATTTTTTTTTTTTCTTCTAAAACAACCACTCAGAGTTCCAGCTAACATTTAGGCATTTTTTTTTATCCCAAACAACATAGCAAACCAAACTGAATAAAAGGAGTGACACAGACAACCATAACACAAGCCTTAGGCATGGGCTGCATTCATGGAGCAGTACGTGCCAAGGTGATTTCTCAACAGCGAAAGAGCAGCCGCCACACGCGGCCCATCCTCCCGCGGAACTGCCATTTTTCTAAGAGAAGCTGGTGCCTAATCCATTCTCGCCAAACCTCAAAAGAGACGGCAAGCAGCAGGGATGACTACAAAAATGCAGCCTGCATGGAGGCAGAGCAGAAACAGGAGGAGAGAGAATAGGTAGAGATGGACACAGAAGGATGCAGGACCAGCCCAGAAGACAAGTGCACAAAAGGGAGCGTGCTGAAAGACCTGCTTCTTGGCAAAGTGAATGTCTCCCTCCAAGCTATCAAGAAAGGCCATCTGTAGGAATAGAAGGAAGAGGGGTTCAATAGCGAGGCTGAGGTCCTTTGAAGATATGGTCTTGACCGGTGTTTCTCAATCCGGTCTTTAAGGACCCCCCCCCCTCCCCAGACAGACAGTTTTGGCTCCCTCGCAGCTCCCTGCCAGACAGTTCACAATTTTGCTCCCTCCCCAGTGCCCGGTAAGGAGCAAAAACGTGGACTGTCAAGGAGCTCCCCGAGGACCGGTTTGAGGAACACTGGCCTGGGCTGTAGCGGAGGCCTCAGCAGCCTGGTCCTGGTGAGTCCCCAGTCCCGAGAGTGGAATCACGAGGCTCACATTCAAGACGTCGACTTTCGCCTGCCGGCTACAGTCTGAGCGGCGGTCAGGTGTGAAACTGAGGAGCTGACACTCGGGCATGAGCTCTAGGGCTGTCCGATAAAACTGCAGAAAAGCTGCAGCAAATCAGCCAGTGCAGGCTCAGCTATGACGATGCTGCGGGTTTTTTTATTTAAGGTATGCCTGCGGATTGGCTATCTGGAGTTGCATAACTGGGTGGTGCTTGCTGGGTATTTCCTGGCGTGAGGTGCAGAAGCCGGCACAGATGGAGAGGAAAGTTACCCGGCGACTACGGCGCCCCCTCTTCTGTTGCTGCTGCTGCTCGAGGAGCTCCATGGCAGAGGCTGGGGGTGAGGCCGCTCGCATGCCGCGCACCACCTTGATGCTGTCTTCTGGAAGCGGGGGCAAACCCAGCTGCTCACGACTGCTTGCTTTTGTCTGCTGCAGGTCGTCGAAGCCTCCCAGGGTGAACTGGAAGCACACACACACACACACGCGCCCGATCCAGAACATGCATCTCTAACCTGGCTGCACGCTGACACTTTCCCTGTGGCCGAGCATCATCAATCGCATTGCATGTCGCATTTTCCTCCCCTCATAACATCACTCCCGAGTTCTCATCAAGAAGAACGGCGATGGTTAACGCCTTCCAGAACGGGACGGAAACGCCATCCCCGTCACGTCAGACAAAACTTCCCGAGGGCTCCTTTGAGTGAGTGACTGATGGCGACGGCGGAATGTGGCAGGACTGACCAACAGCGTCTTCCACAGCAGCAGGAGCACCTTCTTCATGGGGAAGTGAGGGGCGCTCATGCAGCAGAACTTTGTCATCATGCCGAAGAGCATGAGTGCAAAGGGCTCACCATTGTGCAGCGAGGAACCTGCCGAGGGAGGTGGTGGTCAGGGCGTGAGGCACTGCAGGAAACAAATAATCTAACATGCAGCCCCAGATCTCATGATCCTGGACCCCCCCCCTCTGCCCCACACCTCCCTGATGCCCTGAATTAAACAAATATCGAAAGAAGTAGCTCTGTGTTTTCCTTAACTGAAGCAAAGTCAGTGTAATACAGCAATGAAAGCTGTATTAGTACAGGAACATCGGAATGTTTCTTTCCGTCCCTTTGATACACAAACACACACACACACACACACACACAGGTTTGTAATTCTATCTTTGTGGGGACTGTCCGTTCATTTATATGGGGAACACTCTGATCCCAACATGACAACCTTAACCCCTACCCATCCCTTACTTTAACCATGAGTAACCAAACGAAATATGAGACTTTTGGCATTTTTAGTTTTTCGATTGCAGTCACAGATCTTTCTGAGGACCTGAAAAATGGTCCCCACAATGTCAAAATACCAGGCTTTTATCACATTGTGGGGGACCCCTTGTGATACCTGGTGAAGTGTCAATAAAACATCTGTATATTTATTCTCCGACGCAGCCACACAGATGCAAAACGGAGCTCCTGTTGTTCAAGTGTGGAGAGATGAAGGGTAGGCAGAACACCCCCATCTCTGGTGTCTCACCCAGCTCGACCCTGAAGGTCTCCCGGGCCATCTTCCACTCCAGCTCGTCGCCTTCAGCCTCTGAGCGCACGGTTTCCACCATCAGGTACATGACATTCAGCAGGACCCTGGACAGCCAGAACCACACAAAAACCAGCAGGATGCAGTTACATAAATAATGTGGGGTTTCTAATTAAAAGGTCACGGGTGAAATCCCAGGATGGCAAGTCTATGTTGTGTTCAACAGCAAAGGATTTAAAGGAAATCGCTTCATTAATAGGTGACCGCTATGTGCGACTGCAAGCTTTCTTAGTTTTGGATATGTTAAGGAAGGCTAGCCTACATTCACACATACAGATTCTCACAGAGTGTAAAAATATGTGACGAAGTGTTCAGAAGCGGTTTATTATAATCATCATCCCAGAACAAAAAAGTTCCTCCATTACATATTCTCCAGTAATTATAAAAGACTGGAGGACAGTGTTGACTTTTGTAACATATGTTTGCTGGAAATACATCTCATGTGGGCGAAATACAAGATGCACCACTTCACACTAACAAACTACATAACAAAAAGCAAACGATCGAGAGCATAAATCCCCACAGATTTGTGTATGACTATCTCCAGGCCAAGGAACCAGGACGGCCATTCCTGCAGCCGTTGGGTATGATTCTGAAAGAGATCCCAGCCAATCAGATCCAGTTTTGGGTCTCACCTGAGCTCGGTGCTGTCCACCAGGGAGATGGCTGGCTTGCTCACTGCGTTACTGCATGCCTGGTTATTGCTGCAGGTTGATGGAGAAACACATCAACTCACCAAAAACAAAGGAGAATCAATAATTCTTTGCAAGGCTTCTAAACCATAAATAATCTCTGCTGGGTTCAAAGGCACAACATAAACACCTATATGGGATTTAAACTGGTGATGTTTCAGTCTCAGGCCTGTTTGTGCAACCTTGATGGTTGAAGAGAGATGAAAATGAGGAGAGGCAAGAGCTCTATACCACTTCAATACCACCATGGAATGGAGATACCTGGTCCAGTGGCATTGAGAGGCTGGTCACAGTGCTGCTCAGAGTTCAGCAAAACATGGTCCTGGGTCTCCAATGGATACTCCCCATGGGATGTTCTCATAAGCCGTGACATAACCCACTCCAGAACCTGACTCAAAATGGAACTATAAATATTTCTTGGTCCACTGGCTCACACGCTAAAAATACTCCTGCTTAGGACAGGACCCACTCCACAGCTGTTTGCTCGCCTTCTTGCTACTTCATTGCCTCCACTAAATCTCCACACGGGAGGGGGCCGAAAAGCTGTCAGGTGGTCTCGCCATAAGGGCGTGGGGAGAGTCTCAGAGTTTGGCTTCATTCGGCTCTGAATGAGCAGCCCGCCGGGTCTTTGGGGAGCGAAACAACTCGGAGTAACCAAGCTGATCTTCCTGAAGTTCTCAGTGCGCAACTAAAGGTCGAATAATGTCTCGGATAGCCTAAGGTGCTGTTCATCAGCGTGGCCCTTTGTGGAATACCACACGGCTGCTCCTAAAACACCCACTGGAGTCATTTAGCAACGACATAGAAGGTGTTTGACTCGCCGCTGTATGAATGAACCTATTTTCAAGCAGACTGAAAGCTCAGATGCGGACAAGCTATCATGCCAGCATGTTCTTATTGCAGCTACTCTGTGGGTGAGCAGCACGAAAAGCCGGCTTAGCTCTAGAGCTTTTATTATAAGGATATTTATAAGAAGCAGGAGGTGGGAGGGGGCGAGGGCTGGAAGTGACAAAATCAGGAAGTACAGTAATAGCATATGGGGGGGGCATGATCAGGGCTCAGGGGCCACATGGGGACTCACTCCATCTCCATGCTCAGCAGCTCCACCATTGCCGTGAAAGTGCCCATGCTAAGCAGGAGGAAGATGTTGTGTCTGGACCAGAGAAGGATGTCAGCTTCTGTACTGCACTCGCTGAACACGCCTGGGGGGGATTTAAGCATGCATGTGCACACACGCATTTGTGGGGACCGTTCACATCTGTGGGCATAACCCTAATCCCAACAAAGACAACGTTAACCCCTACACAGGCCTAACCTTAGCCATACAGTAAAATAAAACACTTCTGACATTTTAGGTTTTTCGATTGCAGTCACAGATTTTTATAAAATTGCGTTTCCCCTGAAATGAAAAGGTGGTCCCTGCAATGTCAAAATAACAGGTTTTTATCACATTATGTCCCCACAGCGTAATAATCCCGAGCACACTCACACGGTCTAGTATTCCATGGGACAGACGTACTCACCCTGGGCTAAGTACAGGATGGCCCGGGTCACCCGCAGCCTCCTGTCTTTGTTGGTGACCTCTAGGGCGTCCAGCAGTCTCATCACGTAGGCCCTCTGCTCGACAACGCCCAGCTCAGTCCACCTCTTCTCCTTCACTTGGGGGGGGGGCAGAGGCGTCATGTGACTGCGAGCAGCAATGCTACGGTGATCCTGGAACCCGTCTTCACATGTGAAAGATCACCTGAGCTCAGCGATACTCATTAAGGCTCCCTGGCCAAGGGACTGTAGCCCAAAGCAGATCTGAGTGTTACAGTACTCTCCAGCTGAACAGATAAACAAGACAAACCGGGCGGGCACGAGAGACTGCTTATACCCTTGTTTGACCATTGAGTTAGGCTTAAGTCAACATCTTCATAAATAAATTCCATTAAAAAAACCCACAAACCCAGTGTTGTGTGTTAATCTGCGGGGCCAGACCAAGCTAACTACACAGAGCCGGCATCCGGAAGGTGGATTTCCCCAGAGCCGTTGAAAGTCATTAGTGAGGGAACATTTTTAAAAGTAGGAACACTCATGCGGTCAAGGGGACACCGGCGGGACCTCAAGTCCACTTTTTGTTACACAGCAGTATGGAAATGAGGCCTTCCTGACCTCTGACCTCCTCAGAAAGCTGTCCATGTAATATGCATTATTTGTATTGTGACTAAAAACTGGAGTACCTGGAGAAAACCCAGCCTCTCTCTCTCTCTCGCTCTCTCTCTTTCACACAAACCACCACACACACACACACACACACACACACACACAAATTTGTATTCATATCTTTGTAGTGACCATCCATTTATATCTATGGGAAGTACCCTAATGACACCCTTAAACCCAACCCAGCCATTACCTTAACCATAAGTAACAAAGCAAATTACAAGAATTCTGGCTATTTCAGTTTTTTGATTGCAGTTACAGATTTTTACAAAATTGAGTTTCCCCTCGTGGGGACCAAAAACATGACCCCCATTACGTCAAAATAACAGGTTCTTTTCACATTGTGGGGACATTTGGTCCCCACCATGTAATATATGCATTACACACACACGCAGCAAACCTCAGATGCAGCTGTGGCTGGATTTAAACCTACAATCATGGAGCTGTGAGTCGGACCCACTGCCTGCCAGCCCACAGCAATAACCACAGAGCGGTTTGCAGGATACGTTCTGCGGTCATAACAGACCCCATCAAATGTCACCTGCAAAGCACAGATCAGCTGCAGAGCCATCAAACAGGCAGCAGAAGCTGAATCCCGGCGGGGGAGGGACAGGGAGAGGCAGGGGGGGTGTGCAGCACTCCGGGTATGCCACAGTCCAGGTGGTAAGCCTCTTTGGGGCTTCTCCACACCATAACCCTCTCGGATATGGGAAAGACGGTGAAGGTGGGCTCACCAGACAACAATACAGGTTTCACATTGTCCACAGCCCAAGATTTCCGCGGCTGGCACCATTGAATCCGACACATGGAGCTCCCGATGAACAGTTTTGATGGAAACGGGAGAGTCAAGTTGCACATTTAATTCTGCAGTGATTTGGTCAGCTGTGGGTTTATGTTTTTTGGGTACAATCCAGGTTAGTGCCCGGACATCCCTTTCAGACAGCTTCCTCTTGCGTCCAGTTACTCCTGTTGGATGTGGTCCATTCTTCGTGGTGGTATGCCAACATTACTCTGGATACCGTGACTCTCGATACACCACAAGGACTTGCTGTTCTGGTCACAGACGCGCACCAACAATTTGTCTTCTTTCGAACTCTGATATGTCCCCCATTATGTTGCGTGTATTGTAATACTTTATGTACAGCTGTGCTATTGCCCTGCTAACTTTCACACTCTGCTCTTACTGATGGAACGTACAATCAGTGAAGACTGGCCAGCAGGCTGTGCATATATTAGCATGAAACCTCAAATACTATATTGGCCAGTAGTTCAGTTTCATTGTCCAACCCCTGTAGGTCCCCACATTTTATTCAGCTCCATGCAATGCAGTAATTATATATTCAACATTAGGTTATATTAAACTATTTTTCAGGGGTGGCACAGTGGTGCAGTGATTTTCACTGTTGCCTCACACTTCTAGGACGAGGGTCTGAATCTGTGTTGTGGGGTCTCCCAACTAAAACATGCTAGGGTGAATCAGAATTGCCAAATTACATTTATCTGACTGATGTTTTAAACGAATTCTAATTGACTTAATCAAATGATGGTGGCAGTTAAGTTTAATGTCTTCACCCTTTGATTAAACACAGGTATTGAGGGTCATTTCTGTTGGAAACCTGTTTCTGCCCTTTGTAGACTCCTGTTTTTAAAATAAATCATAGAATAACATTTTCTCAGTTCAGTTATGTAATTTGCTTAGTGGACAGAAGGACGACCATCTACCTTTACCAGAGACATAGAAGCCAAGTTACACATGTTCTCCCCCTGGTAGCTGGAGGGTCAGGTATTTACAGGAGGTTAGGGGGCTGTTGTATAAGACATGAACCCCTCACTGTGCATTAGAGTAATCGCCAGTGCTGTCTCAAAACCAGAGGGGAAGCAAACATAAGGAGATCTACAAAAGGTCCACAGAAGGTGCATCACAGCCTTTACAGAATAGCAGAGTGCCCATGGTACCTTCAGTCCTGAAGTCCTCAAAGCAGTCTCTGTTCAGGGCGAATTCTGGAACTTCTGTGTAACTGTACAGCTCTGAGGACAGGAAGAATGGTGTGTTTTCAACCTTCAAACAACTGGTTTCAGAACACTGCCCTCGAAACGGAGCAAAAGATGGAACAGACAAGGCTTCACAACCCATAGCCGGTGTGACTGCAGTATGCTGTCAGTCATTACATAGCTTACTGCAGTGGGACGCAAACGCTAACTCATATGAAGTCTGTGACTGACAGTCTGCTGCAATCCCACCCACCTGGAATGTCAAACATGCACCCCCCCCTGCCAAACATTCCTTTTCACCATGGCAAAAACAATAGCAATCTGTCATGAACATGTGTCACGTACATGTAATATAACAATATCATCATAGTGTGGTGTGGCTATTAACACAGAGGCCTTTACCTGCCAGCTCAGTTGTGAAACTATCTGTGTCGCCGTACTCAAACTCCAGTGTGGGGGATTCCATGGAGCCCTGAAACACAAACCATGTACTGGGTTACTGCTACACTCTGCTATACCTCCCATATTGTGGTGGGTGGGCCTGTGTTCCCCCTTGATGCAATGCTTTTCTGTGGGAACCATTTGCTAAGTCGTTACGAAATTTCAAGATTCGTTTTTCAGTCATGTCGATGTTTGGTTTAACTTAACCACACCACACAGTCAAGGGATGTGCTGAAGACTAAGGACAGGGCATCTTCTCAGCTCGGATTAATGCATTTCAGAGAAGCTGCAGTGACAAGTGATAGAGGTCACAGTCTGGTCAGTCGTGTGGGTAAGGAACCAAGAGGTAGGGTAAGGCTTAGCCACACCCTCAATGATCACAAATCCAAGGTGGAGATTGACAGGATGAGACCCATCACGGTTAATGATTCAATGCTGTGACATCTGCCTCCCCAGTCACACTTTGGTCAAAAGGTGTAATTGGACCGCGGAGACCTGTGCTCAACACCGGAGAAGTGGAGGTGGCAATTAGATTGGACATCGGCCTGCAACCCAAAGGGCAAGGGGCAGCAAGACCCCCCCCAGAATGAGTGACGTAACTTATGAGAAATGAGCCAGGACCATTCCAGTTTGGTTTTAAACTGGGAGACAATGCTGGTTCATTGTTACATTGCTCACCAATTCTGGGAATATTCTATGGGGTGCTTTGAGGAATGCCATTAGTCCAATGGATATGCCTTAAGAAGGCAGTGTTGGAAGCTTCCGGTGGATCCCTGTGGGCTGTTTGTCAGGGTCAGTTATGGACCGACTGTGGGTCCCTGAGGACCCGATTGGGAAACACTGACTTCCAGATGGCAGAGGGTTTGTCGTGTCTCCACTACAGATTGTGCTTTCATGGACATGATAAAGGCATACCAGTGGCTGGATGGATGTCAGGAGCTGCAGGTGACATCCCTGTTATTTGCAGATGAGATTTTGTTTCTGACCTCATCAGTGAAGTGGCAGGAATGAGAATGATTCCAGCTGAAGAGGGAGAGTCTGGCCTCACCGAAGGAGCATGAGTATCTCAGGATCCTCTTCACAAGTGTTGGCAATGTGAGACTGACATGTGGATCAGGTTGACGGCTGCAAATCTAGGCATTCAGCAGACCTCTGGTGATCGCAAGTGTTCAGGGGAGGCTCACAGCTTACAAAGGCTAGGACTCCTTTGGATTGGGAGGTGATTTGTGAATCTGACATGGATGACACTTGCTCAGCTCTCGAGCGAGTTGTTCTACGTAATCCCAGAACGTGCCAGAGGGATAATACCTCCAAGTTAGCTTGGGAACATCTGGGAATTCCCCAGAACAAACTACAGTCTGTGATGCTGGAAAGAGATCTGCTTGGACTTGATTAGTGAGCTGCTACCACAATCCTCACCCGAAGAAGTGGTGTGCACAGAGTGATGGTGATTTATTTCAAATCAGTTCTCCCAAAAACGTCACAAGTTTACATGCCATGATTGACACATAAATTTTTCCTTACAAATAGGCAGTTAAATGAATGAATGAAATTATGGATAGATAGATAGATAGATAGAT
>JAODKM010000058.1:24345865-24364401 GCA_026780845.1 Petrocephalus sullivani
TGAACATACACATTTTTCACAGGGGTGCGATGGGGGCTGAGTGGCTGCCCCTATCCCTCTGTCTCTGGCCCCGTGTGGGCGGTGTGGGGGGCAATCCTAGGTAGTTATATCCAGAATGTGAGAGAGTAATGAAAAAATTAACACGATCATCCCAAAAGATCCAGTCATGTTTCGGCTCCTAACCAGACGGCTTTCGACAAACGAGGAACCGCGCAAGCCGACGGCACAACACAGGAGTGACATCCCCCCGGGTATTTGTACACCGGCAAAACTCGGCAGACTCAAAGCACACTCTGAGGAAAAGGAGGACAGACCAAAAGATGCCAAGAATGCATTTTCCCCATTTTGCCATACCTTGTAGTTTTTTAACTGGACTGGCCCATTCTTCTTTACTTTGACCTGGCTACCGAAGCCAGACGCCTTCTTCATGGTGCGAGATGGATGTGGAACTGTGCTCTGCTAAAGGAGCGGCCCAGGAAGCGCAAAAAAGCACAGCCCTGCCCCATCGCCCATAGCACACGCAGAGTCTGTGAAGCAAATAAGTGCTGCCCAAAAGAATGGGCTACCTGTAACACAAAACCAGCCGAGGTGCAAGGTTTCAAATATTATCGGGATTCAAATAACTGGGCGTAACGCATCCCTGGGAGGAGATTGTCTCCCATCTTGTGAAAACACTTGTATCATGCAACAAATGTGTCTGGACTGGGCCAGGCATCAGAACCTTCCCAGGCCCAGGTTGGAATTGCTTTAAGATGCTGTGGGTTTCATGAACTGGGATATGATGATAGTCAAAATACCTTTGGATGCATCTGGACCTGTCTTCATAGATGCATCTCTCTTTTGATGCTTTGAGATCTTACTGAAAGGGCCAGAGTTACCCAGCAAAAGCACAAACATGTAGCTCCCAGACTAGCTTTACAAATACAAATACAACAGTGGGCAGCATATGACTCAGCAAATTAGCTCTTATCATCCGTGACCAGAAGGTCACCAGTTCAAATCAGTTAGTGGAGTGATTTAACCACTGGGAAAACCCTTAACCCCCATCAGCATAGGGACAAGCTCACCTTGCTTTCGATTCTATGTCACTTGGGAACAAATCTGCTAAAAGAATTGCAACTGTAATGGTTCAGAAAATACATGGCAAAAAATATAACATCACGGCAAGACTGAGACACCATCTTGTAAAGCTACCAAGGACAACGGCAAGGTGTCCACTGCACCCAGCTGTGGCTTGTTCTCTGCTGAGAAAGATGGCTGCTTCACCCAGGTGACAGCAGGCAGCCCGTACAGAAGAAGAAGGTACAGCCAAGAACCACAAAGGTGGGGGAGGGGGACGAGAGAGAAAATAAGATCCCCGTTCAGTGGACTATGAGGAGCTGTCACTTCAGGGCGGAGAGCGGCTTAAGGAGCCAAGGCTCTGAACCGTTTGATCAGAAGGTCGCCGGTTTGAGCCCCAGCCTCAGTCACAAGTCCAAGGGCCCTTGAGAGAGGCCCTTAACCACTAGGTGGCCGACCGCTTGCTCTCATTTGTATATTGCATCTGTGCAGCTTGTGTAAAGCAAACAAGGGGTGGGCAGAAAGAAACATCCCAATGTACTCCTGCAAATGGCAAATAGAGGATTGTCATTTTTATCAAGTTTTTATTGTGCCAGAGGCTGACACTCACAGGTAAATGTGAGAGTCCAGCCAGCACCTCCTGCACCATGAAAATGGGGCCGGTGCCACATGATACTGATTTAGTTTACCGAAGAATGCTGATTTTGCAACAGAGGGAATAGAAAAATTAATGGCTTTAAAGTTATGTGCTGTTCAACAATAATTTATCTCCTGTTGACAGACCAGCCAATGGTCCTAGTTCCATATGACCATCAGGTTAGAAATTCACTCAGTGACAAAGATGTTCAGAGACCAAAAGATGCATGAACTGAAATGTTAGAAAACTGAAAGAAAACATGGAGTGAAACTTACTTTATCAAGAGCAGTTTGTGGGGGAATTGAGCATTAATTCTAAAGTCCAACTAATAGATGGGGGTTTATAGTGGTGGATAAATGACAATTAAAAAGAAACTGAGCGATGGAAGATTGTTCCTTCAACCATGTCATGAGCATTGTTGTTGTGTAGTTTGTCCACCAGAGGGCACACCGTAACTCCCCTGTTAGCCTGTACATTTGGAACATACATTTGGCTCTTATCAAAACTTTAATAAATTGTGATTTACTTATTTTGTGAGGACTTAATCATACATAAAAAATGTTACACGTTTCTGAATATTACAGATTTCAAATCTCAGATTTCAAAATTGGCATCAGAAAATTTGGTATCAGTGAAGCTCGAAATGAATTTAAAATACTTCCTAAGGGCAAAAGACTGAAAACGTATCTGCTGGCCAGTCGACGGCCGCAGCCAGTAACACGAGAAGCACAGCTGGCTCTCGCTCTGATGTAATAACAGGCCAGCTGGGCAACACAAGGAAGGCACAGCCTTTGCTATAACCACGCTAATCCGCTAATACAGGTGCGGCAGACTCAGGACACCGCCTGCAAACCCAGCACCCTTACTGCACGGCATGCCAGACGAACCACTCCAGGGCAGGGAACATCACAGGCTTAGGGATAAGGTCTACAGGAATTATGGATTCGGTTTGAGCGACCTCTCAACGGCTTGGTAAATAGAACTTTAGTCTAAGGTGTGAGAGCAGAACAACGGATTATCTGACAAGTGTCACCACACCTGCTGGAAAGGCTGCAGCGAAACGTTATTGTGAAACTGCCAAACATAAGGCAGGAAGAACGTGACTCAAGGAGACACTTGGAGCACGGAGGTTTCTCTCCATCAACAAATGACGCTATTTTCCCCGGGACCTACCGGTGCATTTACTCAAACAGCATGTGCCAGGTTATGCCCCATCAACTTCCTTTAAAGTTAACACATTAATTTTTAACAGGACTCCGCAAGCCTGCAGGCCGGGAGCCCGACCACCTAGCACCATCCCGCCATGATGTGAACACGGCTAGCCTTCAGTTTCCTTGTCCATCAAGCCCGGGCTTGTTCTGGGGGTTTAAAGACAGGTGAAGAATAAAAATCGAGAAATGAAAGGGCGCAAAAGGAGCTTCTGTTTGGGCAGGCAGCAGATCAAGCAGAAGCGCTACTCCCCACCTTACCAGATCCAATTTCGCAGTCCACTCCCATGGGACCTCCTGGCTCCCGGGCCAGTTGCACAATCTATTCCAACACCCATGTAAAACTAAAGTGTCTTCAACATTCAAGGAGGTGAATAGTTTGAAAGTGATGCATAATTTTCCTCTTAAGAATAAAGATCATAGCTTCAAGAATCAAATGGGAGTGAACAATTCAATGTGACCCTCCCAGGGCATTAACTTTTTTTTACACCAGTGGAACAATCACCCGAAAACTTGAAACGGATTTGGATAAACTAACAACAACCTTTATAGCACGTCATGGGAATAAGGATATTAAATTATCCCTGAATTATAGGTTTGCAGACACTGAAAATAGTTCTCTCTTCTTGAGGGATACAATTACCTCAAGCACACGCACACACAGGCTGGCGCACGTGTGCACACACATACACGGCCGACTGAGGCCTTTTTTTAAATGCATTTTATTTTTGGCTAACCCTCCACCATTCTTGATGATCAGGGTGTTAGTCCCCGTCTATAACAAGTGCTTCCACCCAGTCAAAATTCCACCAACTAGGAATGATCCAGGCATATTGCAAAACACCGTCAATGGAAATGTACCGCACGCAAATCTGAAAGAGGAACCAAAGTCCTCCAGCTGTAACTGAAAATATCCTTCCACGATGCAACAGGTTATGAAAATATTTGTGAAACTCCAACAGACTAATGCTCCTGGGGGAATTATTACCGAGATGCCTGATTGAGACAAGTGGATGAATATATTAACATAGTATCAGCACCTGAGGCCATGCAAGACAAAGTCTTCTCAAAGTTTCTGGGAGGCAACAGCACCTTCGTGTGAGGCTGCAGGGAGGGAAGGCTGCCTCAACCACGCATGGCTCTCCCGGCACTGGAAGCCACATGAAATGGCTGAGCTTCAAGCCCAACCACAGCAGTGACTCCCTGGCCCGTGTTGAAATTCGGCCGGCTCCGACACGTCCGTGGAAACACTGGATTTCCGCACGCCCGACAGCTTATCGCCGGGTATAAATCCTTTCTCACGTGGATTGATGCAGCAAGGTCCCAAGAACAAGTCGAGCATAAATCTAAAGCCTAAGGACTAATGGGTAATTCAAACGGCACTGATACAAAGTGACTCGGAATTCTCACTGCTATAAAACATTCACTAACGAGCCGCTGAATCCTGGATCATGTCACATCACAAGATATGTCCAGCTCCTTTCCTCACCCCTATATACCCCGGTAGAAGCAGCAGAAGTTCAATAAGACACCCCCACCCTAAATGAAGTTGAAAGGTCCTGTCGGTTAACAAGGTGACCAGCAAGAGCACAATGGAATCTGAACAGGTCAAGTTCTCCCCACCATTCCCATTCTGTTTCCATGGTTAGATGGATGATTTGTCCGACACAAACTCTATCCTCAAGCAGCTACATTCCTGCCCACATACAGTCAGATCATGCTCAAGGACAGTCCGTGCACCCAGTCACAAGCCCACGAGCCCTGGGTGAGAATATCAGGCACAGATGTGGCACTTCTAACCCACCCCCCTTCACTGTCCCCCCCAGCAGAGACTCCAGTGTTCAAAAGGAAGGGGGGGGGGGGATAGCCTGAATAGCAAACAGCAGCAGAGGGCCAATCCGGTTACACAACGGGCATCTGTCAGACGCCTAGCCGTCCTGAGTGGGCAGCAGATGAGAAGCCCATTATAAGGGGGGGTGGGAGAACAGAAATCCAGTATTCATGCTGCGTGTGCTGATGCAGACACATAAAAAGCCCAAGATAAAATGCATAAATTAATATATATAGCGCAGTTCTAGATCACCGGTTGTCCGGGTATAGGAGCCACATGTCTGGGTTATATTTTGGGCTATTTAAAACACAGAGCACTAGCTAAATGGACCTCAGCGTAAATCCTTCCTACTTCTTAATAAAAGCATTTCTCACAAAAGCACTTTAAAGGACACTGATGTAGCGCTCACTCCACGCTACTGTGAACACCAATATCAGGTAACGGATTTTATTTTTAGACCAGGCTAATTGGGCAGAACGTCGAATCGTTGAGCCATTTTTTTTTTTGTTTCGTTTTAAAAACACGCTGTCCGCCTTGGATCGAGTATCTCTCTGTAGCCACGCGCTGCGGGCGTACTGCACGTCCCTCATGTTCCTCACCGCCAACGACGCCGTGCGAGCCGCTCAGCCCGACGCGGCCGGGTCAAACAGCGCGGCAGGAAGAAGAAACACCCATCTGACATCCCGCCAGCGCTGCGAGGCGAGATTAAGACCGGTTTCCCGTCTTCCTTGGTGCCGTCGAGCGGCCTGCCAGGAAACATTTGGTGGTGGCGTTTATAAGGGCAGACGTAATCTAAGAGTCATCGTAGGGGTACCCGACCTCCCTTCCTCCAATAGAAACATTCACCTGACACCTGTTTCATTCTCGCATCCCGCCGGCCCGCGCTGGAAACACCCCCCCGCCCATACTCACGTGGCTGAATTCTCACGCTGCCAAATGTGGCCGAGACCTTCCCACGATCCCAGTCCCCGCAGGAGAACGAGACCCACCTGGCCTGGAACGGGCACCCCGTGCTCATCTTTCTCCGACCTGCTCCTTCCCCGCTGGTCCGATCCCTGAACTCCGTCCAGAAATTCCGCGCGCTGCTTATTTGCGTCAGCGGCGGGGGCTCACGGAGAGCGGGGCCGTGCCGCACGCTCTGCCCTTTTGTGCGACTGCATGTTGACCAAAGCTAGACCAAGTACATCCCACTGAGGTAAACCTGCTGAGCTGGGTTTCGAACTCACAGCATTCTGACCTGGTTCCTGACTGCAGGGCCCTTGTTCACAGCAACCCATGTCCCAGTATACAGCTTGATACTGAAAGACACATAAGCTTCCATGGATAAGGTGAAACCGTGTGGTCAGAGGTCCAAGTCAGGATCTATTACACTGCCAGCAAGTCGAAAGGTAGGGCTCGCATCACATCCAGTCGCTTTGTGCCAATTCCCTAAAACAGCCGCAGCTAAACTGGGGAACACCAACCTTCAAGCCCCAATGGTTTCTACAATAATTTGCTTGAGCTGCTCACTGTAATCTTATCTCTGGGAAGTAGGCATTTCACAGGACATACTTTCCACTCAAAGATTTTCCACTGGGCACCACAAAGCCGCGGCCGGCGGGATGGTACAGAAAAAGAAAAACTGAATTAAAAAAGAAAGAGAAAGAAGAAAAAAAAAAAGCAGATTTTTTTTCCCTCAAAAGCACGCTGATAAAGTTCCACTGTCGTCAGCTCCGGGTGGCTTAAGAAGGCCTGCAAAACGCGATAAGGCTCAAATGAAGGGGAAGAGGAAAGAAAGGAGAAGGCGAGCTAGCGGCCGAGCGGCACCGCGTGACGAGTCGGACGCGTCGAGGCAGACAGGTCCCAGGAATGAGGGAACATTCAGACAGGGGCCTGTCTGGCATGAAAGCCTGCTTAAGTAAAAGATTTAACTCATCTGGGGTATAGCTTCCGAGAAACTGGGGTGAAAAGGTCAGAGAGGAACACATGAGAATACCATCCATTAAAAACTCAGGAGTGGTTCTAACCTTTTCGTTTTCTAGCCCTAAATTTAATTTCAAGCTGAAACACAGTTTAAGTGCATACTTAGCTGATAACTGAATTCAGGTTACAGAAAACACACACCTTCCTGCGATAATTAAAGATGCAGTTAAAATTCTCATTCCCTTTTCTTTTAACCATTTTTGATCATTTATAAAGAAGATAAAGAATCTTTTATAACGGCACACAGTGAATAAGGGCCTTTTATAAACTACGGCACATAAGCTCGAAATTAAATACCCACTGATATGGTAATTAAATACACACTGACGACAGAGCCTCTTTTAGGAATCTCCCGTGGGGTCAAGCTAGCCTCTTCTTTCAGCCTAACTTTCCGACATTTTTTCCTCCTGGGCCAACATCCACCGTAGCCATATTACAATTTCTGCGGTAAACACAGAAATACAATGGTGCCATCAGCCGGCATGTGCGCACAGGCGTGACACGGCCCCCCGAAATTCCCAGTGCGCGCCCCTTAAACTGACACTCCCTGTACACCGCATTTTTCTGGGTGACAAGTAACAAGTAACACCTGGGGGCGCAGTACTACGTATAAACATACAAATCACAGGCCACCTTGAATATATATGAGGGAACTAGGAAAGATTCAGACAGGGAAGCATAGGCAGTAGCTTTGACAATTACCAGTTACTTACTTAGAAATGCATAGTAGATATATTATGGGATGGTGGCGGCCTAGTGGAATGAGGCTCTGGTTATGGACCAAGAGGTCGCCAGTTCAATTTCCCCCCCACCACCAGTGGCTTCCCAAGCCACTCTGGATAAGGGTGTCAGCTAAATGCATAAATGTAAATATAGTGAGCTTATTGGTGCCAGCAGGGTTAAACTGCAAATTTATGACAAGTTTCTTAAAAGGTGCGCAATTACGAAACCTGCAATTTGAATTCACACCCACAAATGAAAAGTGTCACGTTTTAGAAATCGCTGCAGGTACTGGGCCAGTGTTGTGCTGCCCTGGGTGAGCCTACCGGAGCAGAGGTATCTCCTGGGTGGAGGTAGAGTACACTAAATCACTAAATCATGGAATCACAGGGCGAGTGTGGGTGCAGCCATTGTCAAATCCACAAGAGGTTTAGAGCAGCTGAAAGAAAAGGCTTCAACCCTTTTCATGCTAAGATTTATGAAGTTTAAACAAAGGGACCTGCTAATGGAACGATTCGAATGCATTCCATAAAACACCTCTCTTGGCATTCCGCCCTCTTCAAGCAGTTACAGATGTCCTGTTACATCAGCATCACTGCCCCACTCCATAGAAACGCCCAATTAATGGCCTGTAACGACCTAAACAAAATAGTGCGTAAAAATTCTGCAGCACAATTAATTAAAATTCCGCTAGTTCTCTTAACACCCATGCCCAAATCAGATGGACAGCTACAGCAATGCAAAGCCTAGCACGTGACATCTTTACCTACTGTGATTACATACACAGGTCATAGGACACAAGCTGCCAAAATCATGTCACAAATGCACAACTGTCATGTTGCTCTTCAATAAGTTTTACGAAGTTTGAGGACTTGGATGCGCTTTTGGTCCAGTCAATAGCAATGACAGTCTGGAGAATGCGGTGCCCGCTGGGAGCCACTCAGGTCCCCTCCGCCCGCGACGTGGCACAGCAAGTTAACCTCGTTATGAGATAATGAAACAATCACGGGCAGCGAGGCGCGGAGAAATTAACGCGAACAATCGCGATCTATTAAATGTGGTTAATGGGAGCATTAGACAGTCAGTGTGGCGTGTAGGTGGTGTAACGGGACGGTGGCAGTGCGATGGGCTGCGCGTGGGAACAGCGTGTTCCGGGGAGCCGGTGCGCGAATAGGGCAAGCCGTCCCGGCACACTGCCCCCGCTGATAGCGCTGACCGCCCCCCGCCCCAAAAAGGGATAATAATAATAATCACACTGCGATCGCCATCACATCGGATACCTGCGAGATTCCCATCCCCAACTTCCAAAACCTAAAAAAAAAAAAAAAAATCTCACGCGACCCCGTCACGTGAGCGGTAACCCGGGGACGCGCGCCAGCGGGCAATCGGCGCCCCACGTTTTAATTTCAAAATAAAGACCCCGAGCCCCCGATGCGGGGTTTCTGCCGGGGGGGAGCGACCCGAATCAATGACTGCCGCCAGCTAGCTAGCGAGCCGGTCAGCCGCGTGTACCGCCGACCAGCCTCACCTTTTTCATCCGCGGAGCCTCGGCGACCGTGCCGTCCTGGTTTATGAACGCCTCCCCGCCGTTCTGCTGGGGATCGGTCCGCTTCATCGCCGATGCCTGCGGCACCTTCATTGGGTTCGGGCTGGGGGTTGGAGAAAGGCTCGGGTCCCCTCTCTGGACCGTCTCCGCGGCTGTAGCCGCTGGCGAGGTGGCATTAGGCTCGTTTTTCACCAAAGCTTTCTCCTCGCCCTTAGGCGTCACCGGCGACACTGGCGCCAGCTCTTTGCTGGGAATGTCTTTGAGCTCGACCTCGGCCATTTTCGCTGCCACAACCTGCACTGACATCGTTGCGATTTCACGAAGTCCTTTTCCCAAGCACGGATACACAAACGGATACGAGCCGTGGAGGACGGTGATGAAGCGAAGGATGATGGTCGATGTAGTTTTTATGTAGCGCCGACCACGAAATATAAACGCAGATTCTCCGTTTTTATCTGTGCAAATGAAATTCAATTATTTATTCATTTTAACAACGTACAATGTATTTTAAAGAATATTCGTTGTTGTAAAAAAAATACAAAATTGACACAACAGACGCTATTACAAAAACTACATCGACCAACATTACAGAACAAACGCTATTGAAAAGTGCATTATGGGAAGTGAAGTTCCTTCTTAGTACACTGCGGCGCATCCATCCATCTTCCAACCGCTTATCCTGTACAGGGTCGCGGGGAGCCTGCAGCACTCTGGACGGATTGAATCATTCACTTACCAACAAAAGATCAACTAAGTAACTATGTTCTTTAGATTTGTGTTCCTAATTTTTGAAAGATGTTTCTTTAAACGTCCACGAGTATTTTGTTTGAAAAACAACGAGTTATTTATTTACTAATGTTACCAAATTACTTCACACCATTAGTGATTAAGTGTTAATGTTATATTTTATCATAGGGGTGAGACAGTGGGTAGCGTGGAGACTTACAGCTCTCAGCAGAGCCACCAACATTCGCGGAGACTCATCTCACCCGGGACATCACCTGATTCAACTGTTGCCCTCTGGTGGGCGCTGCAGGGCAATCAAAAGAAGAGCAAACGGACTCAAAAACAGTTTTTTTTCCCCCTGACCATTATCTAACTCAGCTGGGCCCAGCCTTGAACACTCTGTACTTCATGTTTATAGGTTTATGGCCTCATCTGTTAGCACGTGCAACACATTTTAAATTATACTGATGAAATCTGCAATATTTAATTTATTGTGAAACTGAATTACAAGGAGAGGAATATATGCAACATAACACTTATTGTATTAAAACACTTTCTGCCCATTTTTCCTTTACATTTTCACATTGCATTTTTATTATTTGCATTGTCTTTATATTCAGTGTTATATTCTATTTACTTAATTATATTCTGTTTTCCGTTTATTATGTTTATGTTTTTTATGTTATATTCGATTCAGCTTTTTTTTTGTTTTGTATCCTTCCTGTCTTTTCTTTTTGCATTTTCTTTTCTTTTCTTTCGTTCTTTCTTGCACCGACAAGGACAGTCCTCCAATTTCGTTGTGCCTTGTGCAATGACAATAAAGCCACTCATTCCCTGATTCCTTCATGGAAACCTCACACCTCCATAGCTGGGAGTTTGACTCCCGCCCCCAACTCCATGCCTGTGCAGTTTGCAGGTCCCCCAGGTGTTACATGGGCTTCCTCTGCGTGCTCCAGTTCCTCCCACAGCCCAAAGACATACGGCTAGGTCAGCTTAAACCTTTGAATTAGCGCTCGTGTGTGATTGTGTGTGCACACTCTGGCAGACTGGCATGTTGTCCCCCTGACTGTGATAGGGAAATAATGTTATGTTACATTACATGTCTATTGCTTAGCTTACATACAGTATTATGTAGAATGTCTATGAGTTTACATCCATTTAAACAGCTGGAATATGTTTTTGAGTGCCCTGCTCTATGCAACAACAGCGCTGCCTCTCTTTGTACTTAAACTAGTACATTACCTGCTGCCCTTCGCATGTTCTCGGCATTTTACAGGATAAGCCTGGATAGGCCCCATTGGGATAACTAAACAATACATACTGTACCACAACTGCGTATCAGTAACTAGATGGTGGTCGGTAATCTATTGGAACATGACACGTGGTCCAAGATCATTCTGGACCATTGATGCTGTCCCCTATGCTAGTTTGTATTTTATGTGTTTATAATTTGTTCTGGAAGCAATTTGTCTCACTTGGAGGTCACAGGAGGAATTCATTCACAAAATAAAATGGTTGTTTTAAGGTTGTATGATCCTGCCCTCAAATTGCAGAACTGAATTCATGTTCAAGTAAGGTTGCCTTCCTGCCATTTTGATAAATTATTGGTGAACACAGAACACTTAAAATGTATTGCTGAAAAACATAATTAGTAGGCCCTCTGTTATTACTCAGGAATTCAAGGTTCTTTTAGACTTTGCCAAACGGAGGAGGGGCCCTGGGGAATTTTTGCCGCCCGCGGGGACAGAAACAAATTTGGGATGGTTCAAACCCATTATTTCACTAAGTGATTATGTGACTGGACCATAACCTGCAGTGAAATAACGGGTACCTGATACTCGTCCTTTGTGACCTGTGTTGAATACACGTCCCGGAATGAAATAGAATGCTGTGATTAGATTACTATTTGTTGACTTACTACATTAGAACAAGTCAATCTGCAAGTATATGATATGCAAATTAAACAACAGCTATTGGTCCAGTAGTAAACACATGATATATGTATATCTATCAGTACTGTTTGCTGGGCGTGCATACAGCAGCCTTAACAGAAGTTTCACACAGTTAGGCAGACAATTTTAAACCTGATACTTCACATTTACTGTTTTATAATGTCTGTAAGCTGGGTGGTACGGTGGCTCGGTGGGTCATATTTTTGTCTCAGACCTTGAAGATTGGGGAGTCTCACCGCCAGTCTGTATGTGGAGTTTGCATCCTCCTAGAATCTAAAGCCAAGCAATTATCTTAATTAGGGTCTCCATATTGGTCATAGAGCTTATGTGTGTGGACTAGCTACCCACTCTGGGTGTACCTCTGCCTTACACCCTGTGCTGCTTGTAATAGTCCCTAGTTGACTTGACCAACATAACTGGTTAGAAAAAGGATGTATAAAAGCTTTGATTTTGGATGAGGTTTTCAAAATCCATAGATCTGCAACTGTTTTAGAATTTGTCTGGATATGTTTATCTATATTGTTGTCTACGTGTTTCATTCTTTCCATGTCATTATCGAAGTTTATGCAACAGGAAAATAAAGGTGTTACGTAAAATAATCTCAATGTCATGTTCGATGGAGAGGCAAATAGTATGCTTTGGCATGCCTCAGGACTGCCACCCCGTGGACATTCTTATTAGAGGTTGAATTGTAAGTGATCTGTACCTAATGCAACAAAACAAAAGTCTGTTCTGATGACTAGATAATCAACTGAAAATATACAGGACATATATAAGCTCGTATATATTTATTTTCATTTTGGCTTTTATTTTGAAAAACTTATACCGGAAACTCGCAATGGTTTCCGGCAGCAGAAGTTTGGTGTCGGTTCATGTGACATCGTCACCTTTGGTTATGTAATTTCGGAATCGCTATTGTACACTTATATTGTTAACTTTAATTATGGCAACTTTTGTTAAGTTGAGCACAGGTGCAAGAATGCCTATCGTCGGTCTTGGGACGTGGAAGGTTTGTTTTTATTACAGCTTAAAAAGAATTTATGTAGATTTATGTAATCACAAAAACTGACTTATTATTAGAAATATGTCTTTATATTTTGACAATTGCTGCAGCATTGGTATTCTCTCAGACCTCTTTCCGCCTGTCAGTCTCCCCCGGGTAAGGTGGCTGAAGCGGTGAAAGCTGCCATAACTGCGGGGTACCGGCATGTCGACGGCGCCTTTATTTACCAGAATGAGAAGGAGGTGGGAGAGGGAATTCATGCCATGATTAAAGAAAACGTGCTGAAGCGGGAGGACCTGATCGTGGTCAGCAAGGTGCCCATAAGCTGCCTTCCCCGTCTCTCCTGTGATCTTAGATCCCGCTGACCGAATAGCCTGTGTATGCATTCCTAAAGCGACGAAATATTACGCTGTAAGACGGGATCCCTTTCTCACGGGAAATCAGATATTCGGATTATATTCCCGTTAAGGAATGTAACTGAAAGGAAATGTTCGTTGTTTCTCTCCCATAGTTGTGGTGCACCTTTCATGAAAAGTCTTTGGTGAAAGCAGCCTGTCAGAAGACTCTGAGTGACTTGAATCTGGATTACTTGGATTTGTACTTGATCCATGGGCCGTTTGGTTTCAAGGTGAGGCGAATGCTTCAAAATTCACCAGAAGTGCATGCAAAATTACATGTCAGGAACAAGTGAAGATCGCAGGATTCTGTGTCCATAAATGTGTCCATATGTCGATAAAATTCGGATGGAGTCGGGCAAAGAAGCTTTGATGTTTTCTGTCATTGGGAGAATTCTCAATTAACTGGGTCAACTTAAGATAGAAGCTATGATTCTCCAATGAGAGTTTAAGTAAGGAGCATTCCTACTGGACAATCATGACATCTATTTTACGTTAATCCAGCTAAATGAAGAGTCTTGCTTTGTGGAGCAGCCTCCTGGTTATTATTCTTACTAGTTTGTGTTATTGATTTAGGCTGGAGAAGACCTGTTCCCAAAGGACTCTGAGGGGTTTGTGATTCCTAGTGACACCTGCTTCCTGGACACCTGGGAGGTAAGGTCCTGCAAACTATTCATGATAAAGTGCAGTATAACAGCATTTGCTTCATTACTGTGATGCTTCAATTTAAAGTCTTTGGTAGCTTATGCTGGTAGTTGTTTGCTTCAGGCCATGGAGGAGCTGGTGGATGCAGGGATGGTCAAGGCTATCGGCGTCTCGAACTTCAACCGAGAGCAGATAGAGGCCATACTGAATAAGCCGGGCCTTAAGTACAGGCCTGCCACCAATCAGGTATAGTGTTGCAAAGACTGCTACCCCCAGGGTAGAAAGGTACAGTGTTACAAAGTGAAGTCTGCTTCCATAAGTAGCTGAACCATATAGTTGTGTTAAATATTTGATTTAAGATTTCACTGTTCTGCTGTGTCTTCGTGTTACAGTCATGTGGAAGCAGATATTGTGTCATATGCACAAGAAATGTTGATTTTGCTGTATGTTCCTTTTACATCTCTCTGAGTGGATTACATCAAAGAGTCTGTGTACTACTCTCTAGGTGGTTGTGTGTGTATTTGCTGGATACTATTGAGGATGAATGATTTGGCCTCACAGTGCATCCTGCCTCCAGATTGAGTGCCACCCTTACCTGACCCAGGAGAAGCTGGTCAGCTACTGTCACTCTGAGGGCATCTCAGTGACAGCCTACAGCCCCCTGGGATCCCCTGACAGACCCTGGTGAGAACAGAGCTTCTAATGCTGCTTGGAGGGAAATGGTCAGATGAAGAGACCTTTCCCTGCATGCTTGTTATGTTCCAGGGCCAAAGCTGAGGACCCCTCTCTGCTGGAAGATCCCAGCATAAAGGCCATAGCTGAGAAGTACAAGAAGACTGCAGCGCAGGTCAGGGGTCCGGGCTGAGATGCTAAGTAGCGTAAGAGCCCATGAAGTCCAACCTGGAGTCTGATGCAGAGACAGATGTTCATATGACTTTGGGTGTCATGTGACCATCTTCAATGGCTGTCCCTTTAGGTCCTGATCCGCTTCCAGATCCAGAGGAACCTGATTGTTATTCCCAAGTCCATTACGCCCCAGCGCATCCAGGAGAACATCCAGGTAAACTCAGCTGAGAGATTATGGGGAGAAATTATGAAGTGTGTCTATATAGTCAACTCCAGAAGAAGACGGGTAAAAACAATCACTTAAAAATCAAAATTTCCCTCAAAACCATTTACCTAAGAAAAACAATTCCATCAAGAACATTACATTACATGTCGTATTCACTGAATTCTGAATTCAGGGGCTGCATCCTTCAAAGGACACGGTATAGGAAGGTTTATCCTTTGTAGGCTACCTTCTCCAAAGGTCAAACAGAAAGCATTCTCAGATGGGACGGTCTGCCCTACGGATTATTTCCTGTTTGCATCACCAGCTGTTCCCACCTTTACCCTTGTCATGAAGCACCACTCCTGTCGCATAGCCGGGACACACCTACTTTTCCTCTGCGCAGTGAATCTTGGGATATGCTGGGCTGCAAAGGATCCATCGGGTGCATCTTTCACAGCTCGACAAAAGAGAGATGCATTTGAAGGAGACTTTGAAATGGGACAGCCTTGTTGCACTGCTCCGATCTCCAAATGCATTCTTAGCAGGATGCAGTCCCTGAATTCAGTCCCAGCTCATTTGGCATTCATCAGCGTGGGTAGATCCAAACAGCATTAATCTAAAGAGAGATTAACGGTTGTTAACCATTACAAATTAGATAACCACTTGATATAAATTGCTAAAAAAGTACCATTGAGCGCAATCGGTGAAATTATTTTAAAAATGCAATAAGAATGGAACATTTTGAAAAAAAATTCCAGAAAGAGGATGCGTCACACTAGGCAATCCGTCGGTGTCCGAGCATGTTTGACACAAGGTACTGTGCATGGGCATGATACGCTGAACTGTACCTGGGCCTGCCTAAAGAGGTTGGCCAGAGCATGGTGCAGTTAGACTTGGGCATGGACTACATCTAGTCTGATTGCTAACCGTGCCCGAGCACAGAGCAGAGACATGACATCAGAGCACAGAGCGGAGACGTGACATCAGAGCACAGAGCAGAGATATGACATCAGAGCACAGAGCTCTACACATGAACCAAACTTGGAAGGAACAGATTGGGTAGGTTGTACAAATCAGCCAGCAACAAATGATTACAGGGGTATAGATAACAAGTATAAAAATCTGTCCGGATGCTCGCTTTTCCATATGATTTAATAAACGTGTCGGACTTTAAACTGCAAAAAGTACGGCCACATCGTGGTACAGGTCTAGTTAATAGTTACAGGGTCTGTTATCCATGCCTGGGGAGTCTTCACTAAATATTAAGCAATACTTCTGAAACCTGTTTTCCATTAATAATGGCTAAATAACAGCCTTTGTTTGAGAAGTTCATTGTGTTCAAGCATATAACTTACACTAATGTTTAAGCTTGAAATATCACTTATGGCATTTGAGGTTCATCTTGTACATTAACGTTTAACTCAACTTCATGAGGGTTGCCGATAATTCTGGAGTTGACGGTATCATTGCTATTTGCTAATCCAGTCAGATTGCATTACACACTATTAAAGTGTGGGCACGGAATGAAGACGTCATAGATGATCTTTTATTTACACCGAAGGTCTATATGTACTGCAGCAACAGCTGATTTTTGCATCTCATACTAGTTTGCAGGAGGCATACATCGAAAAAGCGAGCAGGGATGGTGGAGTAGCTGGAGTTTATCGTGTTGAAGCTGTAAAACTGCACTGTCTCTACTTAGGTTTTTGACTTTGAGCTTACTGGGGAAGAGATGAAGACAATTATGGGGTTCAACAGGAACTGGAGAGCCTGTGCGATGCTCTGGTGAGCCTTGATATCTATACTAGTATATTTTGGTTAAAAAAACAACCATTTAATCCGTTATTAGAAAAGGCCAACCTTGGGTAGTTTCTGCACACATCTTTTTCGCTGTCCTAATGATTTCTTCCCCTGCTCTCCTTTTTGCTTTTAGGGGGTCGAAACACAAGGACTTTCCTTTCAACAGTGAATTCTGATGGCGATGTGGACAAAGAAATGGCTAAGGGTTTAGTCTCGGGAGAATGTCTTAGCATCTGTGCTCCTGAGACTGAGTCACGCAATGTGAAAAGGTCGTAAGAGGGACCGATGACCTTCTGCGAGCGGATAAAGAAGAGTCTTTTGTGTTTGTGGAGAAGACATATTAATAATGTAAACTTAATTGCATAGTATAACACTAAAGAAGATAATGGACTAACATAATAAACCATAGACAGAGATTCTGTGATTAACGTACTAACATGTTGTCAATAATTAATTCCACATGGTAACACATGGAAAAAATAATCTTTATATCGTCCCTAGTCTGCATGGTTCTGAGTTAATCACTTTTGTCCCACGCAGATATAGACGGAGCCCCACTTGTGCAGAGACATTTTTTTAAAGTCAGACCATTTCCACTGTGATTAAGCATTCGTGCTTTTGTAATGAACTACGGCCTGTAGTGAGGAAAGCAATCCTTTAATGGTTGTTATTTTTCTGTTTATTTACAGAAATAAAAGGTGTAGTTTGGTAACACATGACATTGCAAAATGACAATACCGGCAAACTATTAAAATTTATTTCAGAATGGTTTTCTGCATCTAGTCCCACAATACGGTAATCAATAAAAATGCCCAAAGGACTAAAATACTATTCAGCACAATTAGCACCATCTTAATCCTCCTGCTGATAATGCTTCTGTTACCTTGGTTACTGCTAATGAAACCTATGAGAAGTTTTTTAACTTCTTCATTGACAAAGTTAACAACATGAGATCTGACATTTCACCCCAGACACATCCCTGAGTTAGAGGTTATTAATTAAACATTTTCTTATGAAAAGACGAGTCTTACAAGAGATGGGCTGTGTAATTTTTGGGAATGTTTTCACTAGGCCTGAGCCACATGCTCTTGTCGACCCTTTGGGGCCAAGGGCAAACATGATTCAGGCCATTTCTCTCAGAGCGTCAGCTCAGTGTTCTGCATTCAAGGGGAAAAAGAGTTTAGTGGTGAGTGTAATGTCTTAGGAGACAGAAGAGACAAGGTAACATGACAATCACTGATGATTCGTCCTGTATGTTTTGGACTGACCACTCCATGGTAAATCCCTTCCAGTTCCCGTTTAAGCTTGGAAGGGCCTTCGTGCAGCTCATGCAGAGAAATAAGAAGGAATATTTCATTTAGTGCACAGAACTGATATCAACACCTTGCATTTCGTGGACAGAAAAATTAATTTTATCTGCTTTTGTGAATTAAAGAAGGCCAAAAAACGAATGAACGACTGTAACAGTGAATCACTGAGAGAATCAGTGAGTAAATGAATGAGTAAATCAATGAATCAATGAAATCACAAATGAAGGAATCAATAAATCGATCAATGAAACAGTAAATGAATCAGTGAAACAGTGAAAGAATCAATAAATCAGTAAATGAATTTCGGGCAATCACCCTGATGGAGGCTGGGGAGTGCTGCAGGCACTGATGGAGGTAGGAGGTGCCGCAGACTCTCACTCCGATGGAGGTGCTGCAGGCAGTTGCCCTGATGGAGGTTGGAGACGCTGCAGATTCTCACTCCGATGGAGGTGTGGGGTGCTGCAGGCAGTCACCCTGATGGAGATTAGAGGTACTATGCAAATACTACACATTACTAGAGCTGTAATGGTACATGGAGTCACATACCCATCGGTCCACTGGGACAATCAGTGGGCCTGTGTGATATCTAAATGAATGTGCATACAGTTGTGTTAAAAATTATTCAACCCCCACTGAAATTGAGTGTTTTGGCCAGTTTGACATTGATTTTGATCATTTCAGTCATCTTGTT
>JAODKM010000058.1:24384703-24411293 GCA_026780845.1 Petrocephalus sullivani
TCTCGCTCTCTCTCTCTCCCTCTCTCTCTCTCTATCTCTCCCACCCTCCCTCTATCTCTCTCTCTCTCTCTCTATTTTGTTGTGAACTATTCTTATTGGGGAGGGGGGAGGGGATATATACGAATTATATAATAATGGCGTTAATGAATATTTCATTTACATAAAATAAAGTCACAAAATTATAATTATAATGAATATTATGAAACATTGCAGTACTAAAAGACACTCAAATTAAATAACCTAGTTATAAGTTAGAAATAATGACATAATTAAGTGTTTACAAGGCAGACGTCCTACAGACGATTCATTTACACCCCTACACCCGACAGAGTGATATTTTGCTTGCTTTATGGTAAAGTAAGATATGAAAATTATAGAAAGGTCTCAGAGTGAGTATGAAGGATACCGGCACGCTGTTGTCAGCCCTTCCGAATAAATCAGACGCATAAATCGTCCTGACAGCTCTCTTCCCGAACAGACGCCGGAGCCCGAAGCCTTATACGAGGGGAGAGGCGTCCGTCACAGCCCAGCCTCCTCTACTCTGACGGCTCCTTATTCTGACTTGAACCAAGTCGTGGCCCCGTGGGAGAATAACTACGTCTGCACCATGAACATGATCATGGATAAATTTAAGGACATGATAAACGCCCGAGGAAAAGAGAAATAAATTTGGACCAAAAAGGTACTTCATCTATCTTGTGCGCGTCGTTTACAGGATTAGTTTTATTTTATATGCTGATTACTTGGTAATCAGAGGGTAACACAGTTGCCCATCACTACGGTTACATCATGGCCTTAATTATTCTCTATTGATTTTCAGTGTGATTGCGACGGCAGATTCCAGCCACCGGGTTTTCCTGTGTGCTGCGTGTGGATCTGCCTGCTCTTCAGCAGAGGCAGGAGATCCCACAAGCAGCGCCTTGCCGCACACGCATGCATACTCACATGCGTCCCCACGCTGTGGTCCCCACAGAGCGACTGCGCGGTGTGGTACGGGACACGCGACCCCCGCAACAGCGCCAGCTGTTATATAATTATAATCCGCCAAGCCAGATGATGGCTGCACCACCGCTCCTCTTTAAATGAGCTTATTTAGACTTTCTAAATTCAAAATGATTTAAGGCATGCATCGCCATAACTATATCATTAAAAAAAGAAACCACACTAATATAAAATTTTATGTGGTTGACGAAGACCTACAGATATTTTGGAAAACGTTCCTTGCATTGTTTTTATTTGTCATGAGATGGTGATGCTTTTAGTTCCTCAAAATAGTCATGACTAATAACGTTTATGAACAAATGCTGTGCCGTACTTCTGAGTGTCTGGCCCGCGACGAAGAATCGCGTTTTGTAGTCGCTTACGTGGAAGCCCCTATGAAGACCCTTCTAAAAATCTGAACTCGCTCCTTTCAAAGTGGATGAAACTCATTTCTAGCATACGTGTCTTTAATTCTTTATTGCAAAAAAGACGAATATAACTATTCGCACTAACTATGCACTATTCCACTTTCTGGAGCTCATCGAGCGTATGCCCTAAACGCATATCTATATATATACGCAAAAAAAAAAAAAATCTCTCTCTCTCTATATATCAGGGGCGTAGATTTAGGGTGGACGGAAGGGACGTGTCCCCACCAATATCCCCCGACCATTGAAATGACCCACCAATAATTTAATCCACTTAGTCATAGGTCCCCACCAATGCCCAGAGCAAATCTACGCCCTTGATATATATATAAAATAATTATATATTAGTATATATAAACACATCTATATATAAAATGTGACGTCGAGATACGCATATAACTATGTTGAATGAAACCAATTTATCCTCTACTATGGAACTCACTTCTCCCCTCCCGCTGTGTAGCAGTGAGACATGCAAGCAATCACACACACACACACACACACACACACACACACAGGCATCGCCACATGAACTTACACCCGCCACCATGCTGACGCAAAAAGAATAAAACTGCGGCCAGCGAGATCGGGCATTAAAAGCGCAGGAATTACCGCTATATCAGCGGCTCGCCTTACGTAAGACCTTCAGTCGCCACAGCCGCGGTTACCGCGGAAGTAGCGGAGAACTTGCGAGGGGAGGGTGGGACTGAAAGATACCAGAGCTTGCGGAGTAGAGACGGGGACCGCGAGGAGCCAGGGAAAAAATAATGACAATAATAATATTAATCTACTCGCTTTCGGGGTGATTCGGGACGAAGGGGCACACGTGGGGTGGGGATTTTGTGGACAAAAACAGAAGATCGAGCTCACTTCTCATCTTTGGCTGTATTTTGGCTTGGTCCCCTCTGCAGAGGGACGGTGAGGGTCCACCTGGGATCCACATCAGGAAATGATAGTGTAGAGGCTGGTCTCAATCCCAAGGACGATATGCACGGCTACCGTGGCCGTACAACGGTTAAAGTTGTTCCCCGGTATAAGGTCCAGTTGTGGCCTTTGGTGTGGACTGTGTGGGGACTGAGTCTGGGGGCAACTGTGACTTGGGGCTCGTCGGTCAGTCCTGTCGTCCTGAGAAGCATCACTGGGTCAGCTGCCGAGGAGCGAACGAACGCCACGGAGACGTCGATCGCGAACTATACAGGTGAGGAGCCCACGCACCTCGCTCCGAACTCCGTGTTGCGGGGTGATACTGTGATAGGGGTATGCATCTGCTAAAAACACGTTTCGGTAAGTTCACTGAAGGTGGATCACACAAACTGACGCATGCAAACACTCACATGTTTGGAACTGCGCACACGACTGGACGCTCACGTGGCTGCACTACAGACTCACTGAGTCCCAGAATAATACCAATCGCCTTAGGTATTTAAAAAACATCCAGTTATTTCTTAATAGCGGAAATCTTCGTGAAAACTAATGCCTCAGAGCCAGGTAAACAATGACAACAAGTACCTCAACGCGACACGGCAAGCTTTCATATTAATTTACAAATAGTCCCCTGTATGAAGTTTCCAGGTAAAACATAAATAAAAATGAAATGATATGTAGTATAATATTAATATTAATATATTATATTATAATATATATTATTGCTACATATATATTATAATAATATATATGTAGCAAGCTTGCTTAATTATCTCGGCATATAAATTCATTGTAAGGGGGTTTATAAGTGTCACATATGAGCAGTGCACGAGCAGTGAATCCGCGATATCAGTCAATTAAATATCAAATAAAATACAGAGAGGCCACACGTTGAACTGAAAGCCTGGCACACGGGGAATTGCACTATAGTGGACCATCTGCTTTTGAACCTCAGACACGCTAATGCACGAACTTGAGTTTTATTTGGAGGCTAACAACGTCTTATTGGTGGGTGGGCGTCATAGGTATGTAATTTAATACTATCAACATTGAGAGGGTACTAGTATATGATTGTACTTTTTTGATATTCCGATATTTGTTCAATTGTTCAATATATATATGAGAGGGTTGAGAGGGTACTCCTCCCCTTGTCCTAGATGTTGGGCAGTGTTTTTTTTTTAAGGAAATGCATACTGATTAAAGCATTCATACTTAATGAGCTGGAAGGACTTCAAATATAATTCACTTTCCACTGCTTGGTTATTGTGTATGCATCAGTAGTTATTTAAACTGAGAGGATAATATATGAGCCTGTACCAGCCTCTGTGCATCTGTGTTACGATGGTTTGAGAAAAAGCCTTTTGCCATCTCAGGTCTGAGATGGAGCCACCTGACACCCGTCTGTAATGTCCCAAAGTCAGATGTGCCTTCTTTTGACAGAGGCATCCTGTACTGTAATTCTACCTCGGGGAGAACAGTGGACAACACACTCTGATATTAATATCTCGCTCCAGCCGATAATGCAGGAATCTTTAGAAATGCATTGTCATGTGTGGAGAGTTCACCTTCCCGTCCTACTGTCGAACTTTTGCTCCAAAGACTTGGAGAGTGTAGAGAGCTTTATTCCCACACTCTAACTGGTTTATGCCAAACAAACATATAGAGGAAAAAGAAATGAACAATTCTTCACCAATAAATCTTTTACAATAATTGAATTAAGACCCTCTGAGTCTAGGGTCCCATGCAGTGTGTTATGTAGTGTTTTTAGATTTCCCTTTTTGCTAGCAGATTACTGTTCTCCATTGTAACTCTAGCCTCTCAGAGAAGAGCTTGACTTGACCCACTTCTGGTACTGTAGCACAAACAATTAGCATTTTGCTGCATTACAAACATACTCATCAGTGGGTCAGCCTTGCCCTTGGCTACGTCTTAGCTCCACAATAAAGTCTGCAGGCCTGAACCGGTGGCTTACACGCATTTATCCATGTGTGTAGGTCCTGTGGTCAATGTGATGAGTTGAAAGGATCATTTGATTGCACATTGACAAGTCTGGACTGTGTACAGCCATTAAGAGCACTGCACCCATCAGAGTATCGTTATCTCTAGTCATTCTGTGAATGTCTGTGAACTGAAATAGACTTACAACCAGTCCAGGGTGTTCCCCAGCCTTGTGTCTTATACTGCCAGGGATAGGATCATCCAGTATGGAATTAGTGATTGAATGGTGGATAGATGGATGGATGGAGGTATAGTACGTTGGTTCCAGGTTCACGCTACAGTGTTCTTACTTTCTTATTTGGGGCTCACACTACCTTCCCACACCGGGCTGAACAACTGGAGCGATAAACTGATTACTCAGCCACTAATGTCACAGAGTCATATCCAGAAGACCACGCCGTGTGCCATGTGCAATGATCGCAGTCGTGACACTTGGCAAGCAGGTGAACAGTGGCGTCTGTTACCCCACATCTACCTCAGTATGACGTTACAGAGTACGAGCGGTGTGCTAGACCAAAGCAATCGAGTCAGCAGCAGATGCATGGTCAGAGACCCAGCAGACAGAGCTGCCTTCAGCCTGTGTTCCCCTTTAAAGAACACTGGCTGTTCTGTATTCCGCAATATGTTCGACAAATGAGTGGGACCTCCTGCCTTGCCCTTTATGTGTCCTGCTTCCCAGACAATATACTTGTTGCTTTTGCTGAGGCAGCATCCAGCCGGCGTGTGGGACCGCGGGGCATGGTGTGAGCCTGCCACCTGCTGCCAGCACGATATTAGCCATCGGTTTACCCCTGCTCGCAGGGTATAACAGAAAACCCAGGCCATGTGGAGCTGAGTACTAGAGCTTCTGCCCTCTCCTCTCACTGCCTTCCTTTACAGTCATCAGCTGAGGCTTTCGGAGGGATAAATCTTTAACTGATCGATTAATCTGTATGAAATCACGCTGTCTTCTGAGCATTTGGCAGGCAGTAAGAGAATGAGAGAGAGCGAGAGAGAGGGAACGAGAGAAGAAAGAAACAGGTGCTCGATTGTCATCTTCCAGTTAAGTTCTTTGCTGGCTTCTCATGCTGAAGAGTGGGAAATAACACTTTCCACCCTGCAGCAGAACATGAAAATGTTTGCATAGATCCAAAAGGGATTCAGCGTAAGCGTGCATGCATCTCTCCAGAGTATGCATAATAAATTCTGGTGTCCCACATGAGAACGACAAATGGGTTGCAGAGCACCAGTGTCCTGGCTGAAGGACAGTAATTGGTGTGCAATTAGTCATTGTGTATTTGACAACCAACTTATGACTCTGATAAAGGTTAGACTATGAGCAGTTAGTGGAGCAAGAAAGCTATGCGGTTAAGGAATTGAATTTGTGACTAGATGTCCAGGGCTAGATGTCCAGATTTCAGCAGTGGCCCGCTCTTGTGGGACACCTTTGCCCGTACAAGCACCCTGGACTGGAATCTCTTCCGTAAATAATCAGCCCTGTAGACGGCTGAAATTCTGTGCTGCTTTTCGATAAAAGCCTGCGCCGATGAAGCACCAGACACTCAATGACGCGATGGTTCCAGCCAGGCCAGATTAGAGAGGAGGCACTGAGGTACCTGTGACAGACACCTTCAGGGAATTGGGCTGCTGACAGGCCCCACTGATAGATAGACACAGAGATGCTGTATGAGGCAAGTGTAGGAGTGGCAGAATAGGAGTGGGCCGCATGGTCCAAGAGATCTTTTGGTGAAGAGGAATCATTGGGAGTAAGGGCGCAGAGGGGCAAAGGTGACATAAGGGGACAGGGAAGACGAGGGATGACATCAGCACAGTTTTCACTTTCGGCCAGTGTTTGCAAAAGAGGCAATGCGTGGAAGCACGTACATGTGGATATGCAAAAAGAGAGGGGAGGAAAGGCAGTACCCAGCATAAGCGACATCCATCACATGCTGCTAATCCTGTGGGGCTGCGGCACCATCTCATCATGAAGAGAGTGTGCGACTCCTCTCTGCTCCATATGCATCCACAGGCCTGAGCTGCGTCTCGCTGCTGCCCCCCCGCCGCGGTTCCTTCTACGTAGAGACGGGCACGGGGTTGTCTCTGGGGTCTGTGCTGGCATTCTGGTGCCGAGAAGGCTTCCAGCTGGTAGGCAGCGAGAAGGTCGCCTGTGTTCTTCGGGACGGCGTGCCCCAGTGGAGCAACTATCTCCCAGTCTGTGAAGGTGAGAAGCTGCAGAGTGGTGCATCTTTGGATATCCGATGCCCGAGCCCACTTAACAACATACGTCTGATTCCTCAAACCATGGACGGTCTTACCCCAGATCATGAAATCGCTTCCGCTGTATTGGAAACTTAACCGTTGTTCCCAGATCACTAAATCCCCATAGACAGGGTGTAGGAATCGGTGAGGACCTGTATTTTATATCATTATATTGGACTCCCAATATCCAACTCTCTCCCATGCCATTGTTCATGGATATTAGTTGCTTAAGGTCTGGTTGAATTTAGAAAGCGATTTTCTGGTCAGATTCTAAGCTTCAGTGGGTGCTTCATAAATGAGGATTGTCTGTAGATTTTCTACAGCATCATTTAACTGAAACTGTAAATCTGGAGGTTGTTTTATATGGAAAACCTACTTGCTTACCATACTTTTATTTTCCTATTGTTCATACTGTACCTCTTTTGGCCCCTACAATTCATTTAATCACCCTACCATCAGCCGTCCCCAAGCCTGAGGACAGGGGCCTGCGGGTGGCTGTCCTGGTCTCTGTGGTCAGCGGCATCATCATCCTCGCCATGTCTGCCTCCTTCATCATCTGCTGCGTGCAGGAGCACCTGGGCAGGAAGAGGGAACGTCGACGAGGTGGCGGGTCCAGGTGTGTCACTGGGTGGGGGGGGGGGGGGGTTGGGCACTGATACTGGGCATGTCACCATGCAGCTGGCTGCACTTTTCACCGGATGCTGGTATGATCTGGCATGGCCAGGTGCATGGCCTCAGTACGGGTTCGAAACAGCATATTTTGATAAGGGTAGCAGGTCTGGCTAGTGAGGTATCAGCACATGAAGGCATGTCTCTAGGCGTTTGGACTCCTGATTGCAAATGCTGCATAAACACGAGCTTACAGGGCCAAGACAATAATCACAAGAATGTAACATTACTGGTTTAGCCAATTATTCAGCTGCCTACATCGAGCAACCAATCAAAACTAGGCTGTGATTTGGTTGCAGGTACCCTAAAGGTCAGGTAGCAGGACATGCAGGGAAGACGGTCTATTGGTTCAGATCCAATGATCTTCTGCAACTGGGAAAGAACTTAGGAGGCATAGCTTCAGGAGAACAAGCTTAGCTGAAACATACAAGCTTTCCAAATTGATTTGCAACGTGGATTTTTTTCAGTTTTATAATAGTTTAAAGACAACTACAATGATGGAACATAAGAATGGTAAATATGTAAGGAAGTTAGTGGGGGTGGGTTTTACCAGCTCTAAACTGGATACTTTGGTAAATATGAGATTATCATATGTGGGATTATTTTTAGCTGTATTAAAATTAGTACAGTAAAAGGTTAGTGACGTGTTTTTTGTTTATGTAATCCCTTGAATCCATCCATATGCAACTCTCTATTCAATACAGGGTTGCATATAGAATGAATGAAGAATGAAAAATGAATGTAAATGAGTTTCTCCTACAGTCACTGCAGAGGCATACATGCAAATGCATGCATAACTATCTAACCCATACATGGCTTCTGGTTTTCACAAATCTCAGAACTAACAACCTAGGTGCATATAAGCCGTGAATGTAACGCTGCGACACATTTTGCCTAAGACCAAACCCTCTGCAGATCGGAGATGCCAATCCAGGCAAATCTGTGATATGTATAGATAGGGTTCATAGTGGGTACAAGGTCAAACATGTGCTCTGAATGTGTTTCTATATCAGGCTGGCTGATGAAGTGGTGTGTTGCTGGCGAGATATGAAAACAGCACACAAAATATGTGGGAAAAATATGTAAATCTCTTTTGTCACAATCCCACCACCCCAACCCCTGTAGCGCTTACCGGTGTCTGGGTGAGCGCCTCGCTTAAAGTTAGGCAGAATAGGGGGCCTGGGGATTAGGAGGAATGTTAGTGGGAGTTAGGACTAAAAATATACAGAAGGTGACTTCGCAGGACAATGACCCGCCTTCCACATCACTCCGACTCAACAGAATTCAGTTCAACGGGGCACTCTGTGGATCTGTCTGAGGAGCAACAGCGGTGGTTCTAGATTCAAGCAGTCGCCAGCACATATGCTGCTTTATTAGTTCCTGCAGCTCAATAATAGAGAACTGACAACACTGCAGAGGT
This sequence comes from Petrocephalus sullivani, assembly GCA_026780845.1. Lineage (NCBI taxonomy): Eukaryota > Metazoa > Chordata > Actinopteri > Osteoglossiformes > Mormyridae > Petrocephalus > Petrocephalus sullivani. The sequence continues at coordinate 24,393,362 of JAODKM010000058.1, forward strand.
TGTGGGTTCAAATACCAGGGAACCGACGTATATTGTAACCTTTCCCTCTACTGTAATCTGCTTTGGATGAAAGTGTCAGGTGGATGGATTATTTCTGAGCTCGTCTTGGGTGCTTTTCTAAGTCTTGGTCCACTTGTTGTAGGTGTATTACTATGTGCCTCTGATAGCGTATAAATGAAGACCTTTATTCTTGTAACCCCTCCCTCTCAGGAAAAGGAAGGTGAGGAAGCGGCCTTCATCACAGAGGAGTGACTGCTGGTTGGAGCGGGAGGAGGGGGACTGGGATGCTTTCCCCCCGCCCAAGATCTTTCACCTGTCCTACCAGCCCCCGTCCAGCAACCCCCCGTACCTGGGGGGGCTAAGTGGCTTTGAGAACCATGGCTATCAGAGGTGGGAGTGCCATTCTTCTGACACCAGCATTGGTGAAAGGGAGATGGGTTGAGTTCCCAAAATGGATGAGTACCCTCTCAGATAGACAAACATAGGGGTATTCTGACCAAAATAGTCATCACAGAAGTCTGCTGCTGGACCTGAATTATGGGTCAAGTACTGGAGGAGTTGAAATTTGAATCCTTCCTCTAATAAATGCATGTTTTTACATCCGTGACAGGAGCCAGGAGAGTCTGCTAAAGGCCCCCGTCCCAGGCCTGCACCCCAAAGATTGCCAAATGTACCCCCCCATAGTGCTGCAGAGGGTGCCCACTCCAGTTGCCCCTGTGTACCTGCACTTTCCCTCACAGAACACAGAAGGCATCCCTTCAATGCCGGTCAACCCTGCATATTGTGACAGTACCCATGGAGGAGGGAGGCCCTAGCAAGCAGCACCTACCCCTACCCCTACCCCCCATCTGTCTCTGTCTACTGCTTAGTCTTTATCTCTCTCTTCAACTGCCTCTTTTTTCATCCATATAAGCCATTACTGCAGGGCATGTAAAACACACATTATGCTGATAAATGCACTGAAACTGAAACATGATAGCAATATCCTCCGTCCCAAACCTCTTTAATATGCACTTAGAACCAATCTCTGAGAATAGCCGCCATATTTTGTATTGTTCGTCCATTTGCTTTTGAGCCACCGGTATCCCCACACCTTTATTTTGCCTCGTGGTGGCAGGAAGTGACATCACATAAGTAGCGTGAGCAGTAGCTGTGATTGACTGGTTGCAATATTGAGCTACTGCACAGGACATGTTGTGTTGCTCAGTGCTGGGACATTTCGTGAGAAGGTCTGGGCAACCACATCTATGCATCATGGTGTCAGAAGGCCTTGGGCTTCTCAAGGATGGGATGCCATCACACAAATGAAGATGTGAATTTCAAACAATCATATCATGAAAAGTAAATGCGAGGTCCTGACTTCCAGGGACTTTTAGAATGTAAATAGGAAATTGCTCAACTGAATATTTTTTTATTACTGATTTCGAGCATCAGCGCTCATTTGGTGTTATATTACTGCTGTATTACTGCTGTTCTGAGTTCATGCTCCTTTGCACTTTATCAGGTACTAACAAACAAAAGCAGCCACACTACCATTTACAAAAGATGGAAATTATGAGATTTGAAATGGACCAATAACAATAAACTGTCCCATTGTTACCTTTCCACTTGATATGTGTTTAAAAGTAGAACTGTACAAAATTTAAAAATGTTAATAAATACTTTTTCAAAAGTTATTCTCAGTTTGGTATTGTTGAACGATTTTAATAAAATATCAAATTGCAATTTCTTTTTAATGATGTATAAAATGATGTATAAAAAACTGTAATTGAGCACAACCATACATTGAAATCTGAACTGCGCTATACATTAATCCAAAGATGGAATGGAAATATATTAATTGAATCCAAAATGTATTTATTCTAACGAAAATTATATAGAACATACACCTAATAAACCATAGAACAATTCTCTAGCAACCCGAACATGGTAAACATGATTGTATTTGTATACATGCACATTTTAAGTGCCACATTTGCAAACAGCGCTCGACCGCTTTTTACCCTTAGTAACGTGCTTCCGGAAAGTCCTATGTACACAAGGGTCAAATTAGCATGTCACATAAATAAAGTAATGAAAATAAAAAAATTCCAGTAATAAAAACAGGCATCTTGCGGCTGATGCTGCTTGGACCCCTAATAATAGGACCTTTCTGTGAACAATCTCTGACCATTAAATAGGTAAATAATTCACTTACGGCTCAGCAGAGGAACTGATGTTTTTCTGCACTGTGAATGTGACATTTCCCTCGGGTTTCACATGCCTGTTGTTTGTGGGCGAATACGCAGTCACTTTGGGCCACTTCTGATTGGTGAGCATGATTGGCATGCGAGGAGAACAGACATCTGATTGGTGAGACTGACTGTCACACATGGAGGACGGAATAAATTTGCAAAGCTATTCTCACAACAGTTTTAAACCCTGGGTCAGACGTGCTGTATAATGCATATCCTAAATCGTAGCCTTTGCGATTTGCTAAATGCATTGTTTAAAATCGTTTTGTTTAAAATGCATTGTTATCGATTTGAAATCGATAAATTGTTCAGCTCTACTCCAGGCAAAGTCAGTTGAGGACAGACATGCTTTGTTACTATTGAATGGTCCCACGTGGGTCTTGCTGCTGTGAGATGAACCCATAGAAGGACTGCAGAAGACTTGTAACAAATGGCATGGTCATATAAGGGCTAGAAGGGAACTTCAAGCTGCTCTGCTTCGTGTCTGATGTCATATTAGTAGTACCCAGGGCCGTAGCCAGCGTTTTTAAAATACCAAGGTCAAAAGTGTTAGCCCTTCCTAGGTGTGCCCTGTGATGAATCGTGGGTATTGGAGTAGCAGAAAAAATACTGAGTACTTTACCTAGGTCACGGGTGGCCAATCTTATCCTGAAAGGCCCGTTGTGTGTGCAGGTTTTCACTGCAACTCCCTAATTAGATGACTAATTAGAGGACTGATTGGCTGAAGCGTTGTGACATCTGGGTTTGAACAGCTGACCTAAAGGTTATCCCACAAACCTGCATACACACCAGCCCTTTGCAGATAATATTGGCCACCCATGACCTAAGTGTCCTCAATGGTAGGCAGTAGCGTATCAAGCTTTTTAAAAGTGTGTGTGTGTGTGTGTGTGTGTGTGTGGGGTGGGGGGGGGGTTCTAGGATAGGGAAGTTAAACTCCCCTTGAAATTATCACAGGCAAATTATAATATAATTATAATAACGGTCAATTATATATAACTTCCTGAATTTCTACATTTTCTTTATATCTACACTAATAAAAGGAGTATCTCTTGCCCTGCCTTTTCCTTTTGTGCATCCTAATATTGCATGACAAAAAGAGAATGATTGTTTCCAGACACAGCTCTATGATAGGAACATGTGATGCTGCACGAGACGGACTAAAATAAAAATAAAAACACTGAGGTACTTCCCTAATGTATATAGTATGTCATCATGAGTAAAAAACAAATATCAATAAAATAAAATTAATATTAATATTGATCTGTGCTGTAAATTAAAATTTTGTATGATTCCAATGATTTAAATCAATTTTTAAATCAAAATCGCAGAATTTGCATTTTTCCCATTCAGACAGAGAGCAGCCTCAAATCCGAGCACGCACTCCCTCACTGGCCTTCTGCTTTCTCACTGAACGTCACCAGTGTCATGTTTGCATACACCTATATTATATGCCCCCAATTTCTGTAGAATAGCTTATGTATTTTGCATATGTGTATAACTATTGCTGATCTCATAGAAACCTGCAGCGAAAAAGCAGGAGGTGAGGCAGCCAGTACCTCTGCCTCACTGAAGAGGGCGCACGTGAGCCTACAGGATTATTATTGCCGGTAGGCTGGCTAAAAAAAAGATAAGGTTCACTATAGCACTCTGTATTATCAATATTTATTTTTGTTCTGAAAGTGCCTCATCTGCCACGAACCTCACCGTACGTCCTTCCCAAATACAACAGGACAGCACGTTGAAAACTAACTCACTTTGAAGAGGAACCGTTCTCACTACCTCATCACTGACGCTAACTGATACCTTTGCTTTGACTGGCTGAGTGGCCCTTCAATCAAACTCACGGACCTATGTGCATGCACGTGTGTTTTTTTCCTCCCAGATCAGGACTACAGTTCAGTTCACTCTTGTACTCGTAGCAGCACATATTTGTGGGGGTGGGTGTAATTGTGTTTCAGCAAAAGTGGAGGTGCTGGTATGTTAGTACCAACAGAGGGCAGTGTACAGCTGTTTGGACCATTCAGTCCCATGGACAGAGACGGAGTAGAGAGGAGTCACACTCTGTCTTCTTCATTGAAGAATTTATATGATTTAACCCATGTAGTTAATGTTGGTATAGGAATAAAATTATTCAAGATATAGTTTTTATTTTAGGAATGTCAGGGAGGAACGACCCAAGAGGCAGACCGTCGAGTAAAAACCCCTCACGGGGGCGTTTATTGCCAGGATAAGTATGAAAACACGGGGATGAACACACCACGCAGCAGTTACAATAACTTCCAAGGGCTCACAAGACTGAGACAAACTAATATAGAGAGCCAATCAAGGAACAGACACAAGGCAGGTGTGATTGGTTAACAATACTGATGATGTTACAGAAAGGTAATGTACTGATTCAGCAGATTTAAGGAGGTCCAAGAAGCGTGGTATGAAAGTTACCAAAATTCTTCTGGGGCGCTGGACAAATGGCCCGACCCTGCACTCTGACTAGTGCAAACAGCAAATAAAGCATCGTTTTTTAAATTTCATTTAGTTTAATTTCATTTCCATTAATGCTTCAGATCAGCAGGCCTGAAAATTATGTTTTTGTGTAACCACTCTGGCCAGAGGAATAACAATCTTGCGCATGACTGGTTCCAGATTTCTACAGCAGTACTTCAGATTTGTGGACCATTTCCCAGAAGGGAATGGCAAATTCATGGCATTTTAATTCTCCCTTCTGCCATATCACACACAACATGAGATGTCCTCCATAGGGACACCTTGTACATAGAGGTGGGATCCAGACCCCCAATCCTGGAGCAGTGAGACAACCAGTGATCAACTCCAGTACATTAATTCTGAAATCTGAATCTGAGCTGTGCTCAGACAAAGTAACACAATAAATCACAACAGTGGCAGCATGTATCACATGCAGAAATGTAACCTGTGCTGGAAAAATGAGCCGTGCGTTCGCACATTTGTGTTTTTCCATTTGAAGGGTTTACATAGATGCAAAGAATTTCACCTGCACCCTGTGTGCCATTAGCTGTACGCATTGCCATGTGGTTTAGCAGACGTTTGAGGTTTTTCTATAGGCAAATATGCATGAATATAAAGGGGTCCTCAACAGGCGTCAGGAAACACTAGGAACTGCTTGCTTTTTGGCAGTGATTGTTCAAGGTAAGTGTCTCAGCAGTCTTTAGAATATTATGTCACAGGTGTTGGTGAAATTTGTGATTCTTGCTGTGCCAGGGGATGTCAAAAAAGAAAAAAAGTTCAACTGGGAGTAGAGCAGTGCGACAGAGAAACCTATGATCAATCTAGCAGACTTTTTGGTTTAAGAACCAAAAACAACAATGGCTCAATAGTCAGATGCAGTGTTGCCAACTTTGGTCAGCTGACTGCTAATCATATTGAGATTTTCAGTTCGAGACAAGACTGCACACACATTTACATGTATGTAACAGCTTAATTACTTTGTAAATAGTCTGTAGGGTCTGCAAAGTACCTCCAGGCTTTTGATGCAGCAAATTCTAGGTTTGTAGTGGAATAATACAGATTTGCAGTAAAATTTCTTGCATGAGTGTCGTCCCAGATGCCTGAGAACTAGCAACCCTGGTCGGATGTAATTGGTTTATTTTTGTGTGTGGGAAAGTGGGGAAGGTTGCAAGAAGGAGCATTTTCAGCATGGCTTATTCCTCCGATCAGGAATGAGCTACAGTGGTGATATGCATACCAGAGCATGTGAACGGGAACGTAGCGGTGAGAATTTCCGCTCCTCGCTCACGAGGCTGTTGGCTCCGCTCGCTCCTCCGCTCTAATTCACATTAAGCCGCTCTGCTCCATACCGCTCCTCGGTCCACTAAAATTTCTTCCGGCTCCAGTCAAATCGCTCCATGCTCGCAATTCTGAACTTTAAATAGGTAGGTAATGCACTTACACACAGCAGCTGAACCAATATTTTTTTGCACTGCGAATGTAACGTTTTCCTTGGGTTTCACGTGTCTGTGTTGGTGGGTGTATACGCAGTCACTTTGGGCCACTTCTAATTGGTGAGCATGATTCGCACGCTAGGAGCACGGCACTTCGGATTGGTGAGACTGACTGTCACACAAGGACGTGTCCCAATAAAAACGGCCTAGCGACGCCCAATTGCTTGCTCCAATTTAAAAAAGAATCTCAGCCAATTCATGTAACAGTCCTGATAATTGTACAGATGAATTCTGGGTAGATTTGGGCACGCCTCAGACAGCTCGAAATTGGAGCGAGACGGAGCGACCGCTCCAGCCTTAATAAAAAAAACTGCTCCGCGCTCTGACCAAATTCCGCCCGCTCCGCTCACACGCTCTGATTCATACTGCACGTGCTTAGCCCCACCTCCTTCCTCTTCCTTCATATGACCCTTCCTTCTGCAAAGGAAAAAGGTCAAAATGTATTTTTTTAGGAAGCATTGTAATATGTTATTTAGTCCTTTCTTAGTTTCTAACAGGCTTAGCTAGCATGTTTCAAAGCTATTGTATCTAGCTATCGTAGCAAGTTTTATCATGGCTGTCGGTGTGGGGACAGTCGGAACATGTTTTTGCAACCATCCCAACATGCTGTTGCAACGGCCCTATATAACAACATTAATGTAAAATCTGGTCATAACACAGAAAAATTGTAATTTTATGGATTAATAAAGAAAATAGTCGGGTATATCCCCTTTTTATTTAAGTAAATCGCTTTTTAAAATCAGTCTAGGCTACATTTAGCCTGCATTTTATCTGTTCCGTGTTTTTCTAGTATGTCACAAAAGAGGAAACACAACAGCTAGGGCCATCTATTCAAGTATAAGTCGTACAGATACTAACATTGTGGGTGTGTGTGGGTGAGTAGCAGACAGTCTGCTTTCCAATACAATCAGTCAATGCAAAAAGTGTTGCAATCACCCCCACTGTCCCCTATTATATGTCCCATAAGTGTTCTTAAAGGTGCAGTACATCATTCCAATCATACTCTGATAATCCAAATGGTGCCTCTTGTCTTTGTTATCACTTTTGTAGACATGTTGTGGCTACTACTGAAGACTAACACATTTTTTTGCCTTGTTTCTTGCATGTCCAGGAAGGACATGCAAGGTCACCTGATGGATTCCAATGAAACATCCCAGTGGTATTATGATTATTATGAGTATTATAATGATACAGAATTTGATGTGGGACGCGTGAATTACAGGTGTCAAGTATATACTTCCTCCATTTTTTGGCCCCTCTTTAAGCTCTTCATCCTTGTTACAGCTCTTCCACCAAACCTTGCCCTCTTGGGGCTTCTGCTTATGGGCAAAATAGCATCATCTTCTTCCCAGATCCTGGGCCTCAATTTGTCAGTCCTGGATGTCCTGTATTGTGCTTTACTGCCCCTTGACATCAGCACTGGGTTCCACAAGTTCAAAGAAGAAGTTGTCTCTGCCAATGAGGCGTTCTCAATACTGAACCTCGTAGCCTGCCCCCTGCTGGCAACTGGAATGTGTGTGGAACGCTATATTGCTGTTAGCTGGCCTATCTTATACCTGGAGATGAGGAAGTCTCAGTACCGGTTGGTGTTTTCCATTCTGGTCTGGATTCTGACACTGGTCCTGGCAATTCTATCGTATTTTAAAGGCATACAATCCTTGTACTGGCCACTAACTGTGGGAATCTCCGTCCTGTTTGGACTGATGTTACTGTGTCTTGGTGGGATCATTGCCATCCTGCGCAAAAAGGGCCCTGGAGACAACGAGAAGAGCACACCACAGAAGAAGCAAGCTCTGAAGAACGTGCTTGCTGTATTGTGCCCATTTACCATAGCTTACTTACCCATCGTTGCCCTCATCCCTTTCCAGACCCTAGTCATCGACAAAAAACAACTAATGACCACCGTCAACTGCACAATCTTTCAGTCCTTATTCTCGTTCCCTAATTTCGGTATGTACATTTGTCCTATGTTCTTCCTGTCCCATCTAAAAAAGCACTTGTGCTGTCAAATCGGAATGTTGACTCAGGACCAGACACAAGGGAAAATAAGCCAGAATACGAAAACTCAGCCACCATAGACATTTTATAATATCTGACAATCAGTAAATATGCAGTAACCTCCTTTACCTCTATAACGTACTATTGAATTGTTCCTGTAGCAAAGGTATCTACGGTGGCCCATCCCTGCAAATTAAGAAAATGTTCCGAAAATGTGCTGCAAATTAATAGACACCTTGCAATTGACAGACGCAGTGTAAATCTTGAAAACACATGCAAAACAAAAAACGCTGCACATCCGCTCACAACACAACGGAAGTTTCTAGGGGTCAATGAAATGAGATGGGCCATGGAATAGAAAGAAGGGAGATTCCGAAGTCACAAAGTAAATGAGATCTATGATTATGACTACCTGTACAAACATGCAATTATCATTATTATGACTGCATGTATATGTATATACACACAATAATCGGTGTATTGACAATAAAAATATTATGGCCATAGCCTGATTAAGATGTGAAGATGTTCGCATATGGTTATGTGGTTTTAATAACGCGATTGCTGCATTCACATGACAAGCCCCTAATTAGGTTATTGGAGAAAGTTTTTAATGTTGCCCCAGGAAAGCTGCAATGGATTCGCTTGTTTTTTGTGTTTTTTAGTTTCTTTTTTTTATTAGTTATAGTTAAGTTTTTTGGTTTGTATTGTTGATTTGATACAAAGACCAAAAAATTGGTAGTAGTAATTTTGTGATGTTACATTTTGGCAGGTATTTATTTAAGGCATACACAAAGCCCAGCCTGTTACAGATTGTCTGCAATGGGAATCCTGTTATTCTCTGTAATGTTTTTCTACTTCAACAATTATTTTAACAAAGCATGGTGCTGCCTTATCTGTTTGATAATGTATCAATGTATCTAACCTGCAATATTATTTTTTCCTGTAGGTAAACAGACAGATACAGTTTATGCTTAATCGTGATTAAGAAAATTTATCGAATCACAGCCCTAGTAATGTGCTGTTGTTTAAGTAGCTTCATGTTAAGGTTTCTTTTGTAGATGTTTATATAGGTTTGGTGCTTTTCAATGTATATTCCTAACATGAATAGAGATCTGAAATCAAATAAACTGTTTAATTAAATAACAGAGAGACTATTCTCATATTTTGTTACTTGAGGTCAGGTCCGAGGAGGGAAAGTTCATAAACGGCCTATAGGGTGCTGGATTTGCAGGGCTTGTCGATACAGAATGTGAACAAAGGCCGTCATGCCTGATATAAACCAACAGAAGGGCTACCGTGGCACAAATGGCAGACACACAGGACATGAGGCTCTGTAGCTGAGGCCAGTCAGGGTGCCCATGCTGACCCCTGTCCACCATCGCAAGCATCAGGACTGGACCTTGGAGCAATGGAACAAGGTTGTCTGGTTTGACGAATCTTGTTTTCTGTTGCATCATGAGAACAGCCAGGTATGTATTGAATCTGTGGAATGTATTGAACCAACAAGTCCAATAAAGTAGCCACCACTGAATACACATAGGAGATTGAAGCTTGGGCTCCAAGTGCAGGGTCAGGCCATTTATTCAGTGACTGTGGAGCACTTTTTGTATTTCATAATCTGTGCCTGTTCTTTTATGTGCCACTACTGACTTGGACTAAGTGACACGATTATATTTCCCCACAGTGAATTTCGCCAGCAGGCTTTTGGACCTCTACATACAACATTCTCCATATTTTTTGCGATGAAAATAAATTATAAACTTTATTTTGGAATATTCATAAAATCGTCACACACCCCACAGTTTGAGAATTACTGACCTGTCTGTCTGACAGGTGCAACAGCAACAGAAATGGATGCATATGTGACGCAGCTGCCAGCCAATGGGAGCCATTTGATGTTTGTAGGACAACAGATTGAAAAATGTGTTTATTACTGTTGCTGTTGGCCTTTTAATCAAATGAGTACGGGTGTGTTGTTATCATGTGTCCTGTATATTTTGTCTTGGTGTTATTTTTGTGTTTTGCTGGTTGCTGTTTCACAAATTGCCCCTATGGGACAATAAAGAATTACCTTAGCTTACCTTTGAAGCTCCTGTAGCTCAACAAATACAGACCTGTGCTAACATTACAAATACAAAGGCCGTGGATTCCAATCCCACAGAGCTCCCGTATATATTGTAACCCTTCCCTCTTGGGAGACTGGCCGAGTTCTGCAAAAACGGAGCGTGTACTCTCAGATGGTCAGGCTTTATGTTGGTTGCCATATTATTAGTACCAACAGGGGACACTGTAATTCTGCATGTAGAGATGAGTCACATTCTCTCTTCTCGGCAGGGAAAATATCGAAGGATGGATATATAGATACATGTTAAAGCAAATTAACCTTGTTTTTTATTTGTATATTTCAATGGGCTGTGATTTTGTTAATGCTGATACAGGGACGAAATTCCAGACATTCTTTTCTTTTCAGCTATGATAATAAAGATCGGTTGCACTTTACTTAAGGGTGCTGTATGACAGCTACATGACGCCAATATAAGCCCTGCATGACGACCGACATAACGTGACACAGGAGTTCCCTATGTCAGCATTCATGACAGCCACAAAAGTTGAAACAAACCTTTAGAAATGCATTAGAAATTTTAGAAATTTAGAACTTAAGTTGACAAATGCTTATGACAGTAGGCTGTCATGCAGCACCCTTAAGTAAAGTGTTACCTAAAGATTTTAGAAAGACATGAACTTGTACTTGTGCAAATAGTAAATACAGCATAATCTGCATAAAACCAGTAGGACTCAGACTGATGCCATCCATCCATCCATCCATCCATCCATCTCCTACCGCTTCGGTCAGGTCGCGGGGGCAGCAGCCTAAGCAGGGAAGCCCAGACCTCCATCTCCTCGGCCACTTCGTCTAGCTCTTCTGGGGGAATCCCGAGGCGTTCCCAGGCCAGACGAGAAACATAGTCTCTCCAGCATGTCCTGGGTCTTCCCCGGGGCCTACTCCCAGTGGGACATGGCCAGAACACCTCACCAGGGAGGCATCCAGAAGGCATCCTGATCAGATGCCACCTCATCTGGCTCCTCTCGATGCAGAGGAGCAGCAGCTTTACTCTGAGTCCCCCCCGAATGACTGAGCTTCTCACCCTATCTCTAAGGGAGAGCCCAGCCTCCCTGCGGAGGAAACTCATTTCGGCTGCTTGTATTTGTGATCTCATTCTTTTGGTCACTACCCACAGCTCATGGCCATAGGAGAGAGTAGGACCGTAGATTGACTGGTAAATCAAGAGCTTTGCCATTTGGCTCAGCTCCTTCTTCATCATGACAGACTGATGCAGCGCCTGCATCACTGCTGACGCCACACCAATCCGCCTGTCGATCTCCCGCTCCATCCTTCCCTCACTCATGAACAAGACCCCGAGATACTTAAACTCCTCCACTTGGGGAAAGACCCCCTCCCCGACCCGGAGAGAGCACTCCACTCCACTTTTCCGGCTGAGGACCATGGCCTCGGATTTGGAGGTGCTGATTCCCATCCCAGCCACTTCACACTAGGCTGCAAACTGCGCCAGTGAGAGCTGGAGGTCACGGTCCGATGAAGCCAAAAGAACCACATCATCTGCAAAAAGCAGAGACCTAATCCTGAGGTCATCAAACCGGACACCCTCATCGCCCTGGCTGCGCCTAGAAATTCTGTCCATAAAAGTTATGAACATAACCGATGACAAAGGGCAGCCCTGGCGGAATCCAACCCTCACCGGAAATGAGTCCGACTTACTGCAGACAATGCGGATCAGGCTCTGACACTGGTCGTACAGGGACCAAACAATCCTTATAAGTAGCCCCGGCACCCCATACTCCCGGAGCACTCCCCACAGGATAACCCGAAGGACACGGACGAATGCCTTCTCCAAGTCCACAAAGCACATGTAGACTGGTTGGGCAAACTCCCACGCACCCTCCAGAACCCTGCTGAGAGTATAGAGCTCGTCCACTGTTCCGCTATTCCGCAAACCACACTGCTCATATGTTACAGTGTTCCGTCACTTTAAGCACATATGTCTCAGCTTAGCTGCAGTGAAAACAGTGAGGTGAATGATAAAAGCCCAGCAGTTTGGTTAAAACAGTGAGCCATCAAAAAAGACGGGGTCTTCTTCCTGTCAAGCAGGGGCGGGGAAAAGGGTTGGCCACAGTAACAGTCGTGACTGGGGGCACGCCACAGCACGCCTTCATTTTGTCTTTGTGCGGTTTCGGTGAATGTCAACCATGAGATTTGCATCTTGCACCTGTGTGATGGCAAAACAGTCCAAAACAGGCTCACAGGTACACTGTTAGACTTAATAGCTATGGAGGTGTAATGATGTTTTTAAAAATAATAATGCATTACTAATACAATGACACTTTTATTTAAGCAAAAAAAAAAATTAAGTTAAGTTAGAAAATGTTTAATAAATGTTTGCGCAAGTATTTTTGGGTTTGTCTCTATGAATTACGTCCTGCAGAGAGAGGTTGGCATTTGCAGTCCCAACAAGTAATTTGCAGTCCCAGTAATCAGCAAGAGAATGTCAATATGCAATGCAATGCAATTTTCTTTATATAGCGCATTTTCACAACAGTACATTGCCTCAATGTGCTTTACATAGTCTCTGCCACATTGAGCAAGCCGGAGGCAACAGTGGCAAGGAAAAACTCCCTAGAAGGAAGAAACCTAGGGAGGAACTAGACCCAAAGGGGGAGCCCATCCTCCAGGGGCCGGCAGAGGAAGCCCTAACCCTAACCAGACCCAAAGGGGGAGCCCATCCTCCAGGGGCCGGTAGAGGAGTCAACTGGACAAAACAAGATGACAAAATCTAAGTAGATATAGAACAGGTGTTTCTGTCTCTATGCAGGGGCAGGCAGGTGCCGGCACGTGGTGCTTGATTCTGCTTCTGATGGCAGGGTGTATAGTGTCAGTGGTACAGCGGCAGGGTAGGAAGGAGAGGCATCGCAGTAGGAAGGGCCGGCAGGCAGGAGGGGAGTCGCCGGAAGTAGAGGTAGTGATCTTGCAGACAGCAGAGTAGGTGGAAAATCTTCAAACTCATGGGTCTCTAGGCAGCACACCCCAGAAGGGGTGGGGGGAAGTAAGAAAGTCATGCATTAGCCAGAGTTGGGGAAACTAGAGGCAGTGCAAACAATTGGTTGAGTGCAATATCTATCTAGGGTCTGGTAGATATGGCTATGGCAGCATGAATAAGAGGGAGAGACAGGTGTGGATGTGCTCATAATGGTCTGTCTAATCTTAGTTATTTTATTATTAAAAAATGCAATAAAGTCATCACTCGTAAGAGCTTCCGGGAGTTTAACATTGAAGGATTGTTTGTTAACCTAGACACAGATTCAAACAGGAATTTAGGATTGTTTTTGTTCTCTTCTATTAGTTTAGAGAGATACATAGACCTAGCATTCACTAGTGCTTGTTTATACTTAGACAGGCTCTCTTTCCAGGCAGATCTAAAAACTTTTAGTTTTGTTGACCACCATTTGCGTTCTAGCTTGCGTGAAGCCTGTTATAGTTCACGTGTATGGTCAGAGTACCGGGGGCAGGTTTCTTATCTCTATGCCTTATTTTCTTGAGTCTAGCTACATAATCAAGAGTGCTGTGAAATGATTCAACCATGTTCACAGTTACCTGTTCAAGTTCATTTACAGTTGAGGCTTCAAAAGTAAGGCTGAAGGACTGTGGGAGCTGATCGAGAAATGCTGCAACTATGAGGCTATGGAACGTCTAGTAATGTACTTCTGAGCTGGGGCTGTAGGGAAGCTATATTGATATATAATATCAACGGCTTCTCAAAGTTCACACAGGTATATCCAATTCCAGACCCAAAAGCCAGCACTGTGGTTAAATAATTGACAGAGCAGTGGTTTTACATCCAAAGAGGCTCCATTCTGATCAGAGTTGCATCTTTGAGGGTGAACTGATGAAATGTGTAGTATGGTATTGAACAAAACAGAACCACACCGTACCATCCAGAGAGCAACAGATAATGGTTCAGAAAAGGTTCAACAGAACATTGCATGGTCTCCTAAGGACTTTACCACCAAAAAAAGGCAAAATGGCCTCAGCCGCACCCACAGCTTTTATTTGCCTACGATACCATAGTGCATTGTTTCCCAAGCCAGTCCTCGGGGAACCCTGGACAGTCCACGTTTTTACTCCCTCTCAGCTCCCAGCCAATCAGAAACACAGAATACCTGGTACAGGTGTGCTGGAAGCTGAGAGGAAGCAAAACCGGGGTTTTCCAAGGACTGGGTTGGGAAACACCGTCATAGTCCACACGGCAATCGACCAATGAACCGATGTTCAGCCAGAAGCCCTACCTGCCTTTTGGACAGCTTCTGAACAACCACTGAACAAGCACCTTGTGCCTACTGTCTGTGAGAGGCCACCCACAGCAGCCCATGTCCAGAGTCTTGGAAGCTACTGGCACAAGGCAAGAGATGACCCAGGATGGGGCCCAATCCATCACAGGGCCATCAAGCGTTATATCAAACAAATTTCTAGATTACAGCTTCATTTCATCCAGATATTCAAATCTGCATTGCATTTTTAATTCAATTAAAATTATGATTTGGTGATTTTAAACAAATATTTCATACTGCTCAGAAAACTTTTTTTTCAGTGTAGTGGCAGTAAAAAATGTTTACTCCGTGCTGTGAAAATGAGCTGTGGGTTTTCAAATTTGCGTATTTACATAGATGCAAATCACCTCATCTGCATGTCATGTACCATACACAACTTCAAGTGGGCCTGTCTGCTTTTAAGGGAGTCAAATATGCATAAATATAAAAAGCTCCAAAACAGACAGGGAACAGACAGCGAGCACTGGGCATTGCATTCATTCTACCTGCCATTTTTCAAGGTAAGTGTTTCAGGAGCCTTTGGAATATTATGTCACAGGTGATGGTGAAAGGTGTGATTCTTGCTGTGTCAGGGGATGAGTCAAAAAAATGTTCAACTTGGGGTACAGCACTGGGACCGACAAACCTATGATCAATCTAGCAGACTTTTTGGTTTAAGAATCAAAAACTACAATGGCTCAATAGTCAGATGCAATGGGTTTAATTTTGGGTATTACACTATGGGCCGGTTTCCCGGACAAGGATTAAGCTTAGTCCTGGACTAAACATGGAGAATCCCCATACAAAATTCCAGTTTAGTCCAGGACTAGGCTTAATCCTTGTCTGGGAAACCAGCCCTATATTGCCAAAAGTATTGGGACATCCTTCCAGATCATTGAGTCCAGGTGTTCCAATCACTTCTATGGCCACAGGTGTATAAAATGAAGCACCTAGGCATGCAGACTGCTTCTACAAACATTTGTGAAAGAATGGGTCGCTCTCTGGAGCTTAGTAAATTCAAGCTTGGTACCATGATAGGTTTCCAGCTGTGCAATAAGTCAATTTGTAAAATGTCCTCACTACTAAATATTCCACGGTCAACTGTTAGTGGTATTACAACAAAATGTAAGCAATTGGGAACAACCGCAACTCAGTAACAAAGGGCCACGAAAAATCACAAAGTGGGGACAACGCGTGCTGAGGCGCACAGTGTGCAGAAGTCACTAACTTTCTGCAGAGTCAATAACTACAGACCTCCAAACTTTGTGTGGCCTTCAGATTAGCTAAAGAACCATGTGTGGAGAGCTTCAAGTAATGGGTTTCCATGGCTGATTAGCTGCATCCAAGCCTTACATCACCAAGTGCAATGCAAAGCGTCGGATGTACTGGTGTAAAGCACACCGCCTTTAGACTCAGTGGAGCAGTGGAGACGTGTCCTCTGGAGTGATGAATCACAGTTCTCTGTCTGGCAATCCCATGGACGAGTCTGGGTTTGGCGGGTTGCCAGGAAAACGGTACTTACCTGACTGCATTGTGCCAAGTGTAAAGTTTGGTGGAGGGTATTATGGTGTGGGGTTGCTTTTCAGGGGTTGGGCTTGGCCCCTTTGTTTCAGTGAAAGTAACTCTTAATGCTTCAGCATACAAAGCCATTTTGGACAATGTCATGCTCCCAACTTTGTGGGAACAGTCTGGGGATGGCCCCTTCCTGTTCCAACATGACTGCACACCAGTGCCCAAAGTAAGGTCTATAAAGACATGGATGAGCAAGTTTGGTGTGGAGGAACTTGACTGGCCTGCATAGATCCCTGACTTCAACCAGACAGAACACTTTTGGGATGAATTAGAGCGGAGACTGTGAGCCAGGCCTACTCGTCCAACATCAGTGCCTGACCCCACAAATGCTCTCCTGGAAGAATGTAGGATCACACACCCATGCAGGCCAAACATTCCTAGTTTTATGGCCGCTGAAGGTACGAGTTGGCCATAGCACCAAGGAGAACCAAGAGTACAGGGGGAGACCCACATTCCAGGTTTTAATGACTCTCAGATGCAGAGGACCAGGGAAGAAGGTCCTGATAATTTAAGGATCCAGCACGCTGGAAGAAGGCAGATTAGAGGCAGGAGGGGGAGTTCTTCAGCTTCTCAACCGAACCCCCCCCCCACAGTCACCCACATTCCTTAGGACAAAGAGCCTTTCCAAATGATCCCAATATATGCCATATACGTATACGTATATATTTGCATGTATGTTTGTTCTCATTATTATCCAGCATCAGTATCTAAACATTTGATGTGTATGTGTCTTTAGACAATCATAATGGTCATGTATCACTCTTATAAATGTCCCATTATATTCCCCACTTGGACAATTATGTATATATATAAATAGGTATACACTATGGTTATCTAGCCACATGCTCATGTCTCTCTCAGAGAAATTGGGAGTGAGTTTAAGTGGTGTAACCAAAAGTTTAGAGGCATTTTAGAATGATACAGGTATCTTCTTTGTGTGGCTGGAAAACCCCCCCTTTTCCTCTTTCAGCCCGCACAGAGAGGGATGGAGGGACTCCTCAGCAGGCCCCATAAATCAGCCACTTGGCGCCTTTTCTTTGTTTCAGAAGAAAGCAAGAAATGCATGTTAACTGGTGTATTAAACTCCTGTAACAGTCAAGTTAGCACATTTTATAATTTGTCAGTGCTCAATGAACACTGTTCTTTTACTGGAGTAATGACAACTGTTAAATCAACCCCCAGCTAAGACACACATGAAATGGGATATAACTTTGGTAAAATACACCCAAATTTATCTGTTTTGTACTTTGGGTTGCCTGTTTAAATCTTAGGCTTGCCTTTGCAGACCAGTATTTACAGTTATATCTGATAACTTTTTCTATTTCCAATCCGTTTTGCTTAGTTTCAATTTTATGTTTGTATCATGTTATGTGTAATGTCTGTCCTGTGTTAGTTGTAGTATTAGTAATAAAAGTATACTTTTTCGTCTTTTAAATCTCCTTCTCTGTGAAGTGCTCACAATAGGCCACTTTATTGGTGCGAAACTGCTACTGAGCTTTTAAGTCCTAAATCTTGTCCTCTGAGTATTGCAAGACTTTCTCTTTGGCCTAGAGCAGAGTCTCATAGGTCACAGAGTGAAACTGTTTGCTGGACAAGCAGCCTAGCTCAGACTAACGATCCTGTATGAGTGAATTCCATTCGTATTCTGGACCTAAATCGTCCAGCAATCTACTAATTAGGGCTCCTTTAATAGATTTTGATATCGGAACAACTACTCAAGCGTAATATTTCATAATTAATTACCGATTAATTAATTAATAATTAATCAAT
>JAODKM010000058.1:24411393-24422090 GCA_026780845.1 Petrocephalus sullivani
GTCTTTGCGACACGTCTGTTTATAAACATGCGAGTCCATTGTTTGTAAACAGTCCGCGTTTTACCCTCACCCAGTTTTATCTTGTGTTCATATCTTTGGGGGGCGTCCATTCATTTCTATGGGCAAAACCCTAATCCCAGTTATGACACCCTTAACCCCTTCCTGGCCCTGACCATAATTATAAGTAACCAAACAAAATGCAAGACTTTTGGCTATTTTAGTTTTTGATTGTGTCATGATCAGCCCCGCCCAACGTGTCTGCTTCCCAGTGTTTCCCTCTGGCGGGGCTTAATTGGCCTCACCTGATCCTCGTTGTGCTTACCTGAAGTGTCAATCCCCTTGTTTGCCTAATCACACCCACCTGGTGTTTCCTCCTTGATGTCTTACCCTATTTAATCAGTCTGCGTCCTGTTCCCCTCGTCAGTTATTGTTTGAGCTTTGTTGCTGTTCTATGTGGCCTGCATCCCCTTTTCGTCCCTTTGTTTCCCCATTCCCGGTAATAAACGCCCCTTTTGCGGGGTTCAAACCCATGGCTTGTGATATGGGTCATTCCTCCCGCTGCAGCAACCACAGATTGCAGACACGTTTTTTTTGTAAAATTAAGTTCACCCTTGTGGGGACCCGAAAAAATTTCCCCACGTGGTCAAAATAACAGGTTTTTGTCACATTATGGGGACATTTGGTTCCCACAATGTAATATATAAATGCGCACACAAACACACACACACACGCACATGCACAGAGGGTTATCATGGCTCTTATTTATACAGTATGTCTTATATGCAGTTAAAACAAGACAGTTGTTACAGTCTGGATGATATGTATGTGCCTGTATGGTTGATACTACAAAAAGTGCAAGTCAGTGCAAGGAATGAATAAATACTTATGTATAATGTGATGCATCAAATACAGTGAGTTACTTATTTACAACATTGAGGTATTACATGGTAAGGGAGGGGGGGTAATAATGCAGACTGATCTGAGGCAGTTGGGTTAGCCATGCATGACAGTAAACATTGATAAGGAGTCTGAGGCCATTATAAGTCGCACGAAAATTAATTGCCTTCTGTCATCATGTGTAAATTCCAGGTCAATGATTTGCCAGATTTTCTCACTGGCCGCGATCGTGAACACTCGCAGCATATCCGTGTTGTCTACGCCTCTGCAAAGCATCCTGGGAAAAGAGATGCAGGGCATGGAGGAAAAAACGGCAAGCTGGGTGCACCTGCCTCCCCTTTATGCCAGAAACACCAGCCCATCTCACCTCATGCTGGTAAGATGCTGGTAATCAGTAGGTGGAAGCCTTTGCTGGGTCAGCTTGGTGCTTCAAAGCAGACTTAATGGGGGAATTCCCCCGTCCCAGACCTGTCATGAAGCCTGGAATGACAATCAAAATAAACATTTAATCCTATTCTTTATAGAAATACATACATGTTAACATCAATTGGGAGGATAATTTAAGTTTGAAAATTTTTAAAAAGCCCATAATATCTTAAATCTTAACTTGTTAAAAGTCCGACAATAATAACAACATCCTAACAAAGTCAGATAAACTAGATCTTTAGAAGTTAACCAGAAGAGTTACCAAGACTTTTAGTTTTGTAACTAATTTATCTGATCACAACTGTAACATTTATTGCCAGGAAGTTTCTAAGAAAATCTTCAAATTCACAACCTCCAAACAACCTGAATCACACAGGACCCCTAGAGAGGAAACTGACAACTTAAAAAATACATTAAAGGAAAAAGACTGCAGTGAACTTCTGCCTGCTGGAGACATCCAAGCAGACGGTACTATATTATTATGCACAATTAAGAATTCCGTTGATGAATTTAAAAGAAAAGTCAAGGTTAAGAAAACTCAAAAATGGCTTACCATGGCTGAATTCAGACATATGGAAAGAGATTAATGAATGGGACTATACACTGAAACAGGCCTCAAAAACAAATTTAGCACTTGCTAAACGCAGTTTTGTGAAACGGCACTGTCAAAGATTTGAGAGTGACCAAGGCCAATTTCTTTATGAACATCATCAATGAAGCCAAAGGTAACACTCAGTTAATCAGGAAACATTAAAAAACTAATGGATGAAGATTACACACCACAAAAACAACTAGGACTAGAAATAGATTGATCCATCAAAAATTGCACAGCCAGCAGTTAACTTCCTCTACAGCTGAAATCATACAGCCGGTTCGGAACTACTCACCCAAGCGGATTGGCGCACCCAGATCACACACAGTCATGAGTGAATCCGCCGGTTAACTTCCTCTACAGCCAGAATCATACAGCCAAATACAGCACACATGAAGAAGGAGATTTAAACCTGACATAGCACAACACAGACTTGTTTACACACTGGTCACTGATTAGACTTTGTTAATAGTGAGATTTGTAACAGTGTGATTTGTAAGGCTTTGTTTAATTTCAAATTAATTTCAAAGTGCATTCATTCTCATCACAAGGCACGTATACTTTCTTCTTTGAAAAACAAAGTTTTCGGCTGGTGATTTGGGGCAATACTGACTCAAGTGACGCAAGTGAGTCCCACACCCGGATCAGTTTAGTGAGTGACTCGGAGGGAGCCGAATCCTGGAAAGGACCCGAATATTACAGCTCTAATTATTATTATGTAGAGCAATCCCTGTTTATTTTCTGTGGTTTTTGTTTGCCCTCATTCTGGGTGAGAGAGAGAGAGAGAGAGAGAGGACACCTGAAAACTGCTGCGCTTCGCTTAATCTTCTGTTAACGTATCGATACAATGTAATAACGGGTTTACTGCTCTGACTGTGTAGCACATATGAAACCTCCACTCCCTCCTTTAATAATATGCAATTGCCAAGGTGGTCAAAATATGTAATATGTATATATTTTTCATGTCTATGATAGGTACCCAGACACTGAAACTATAGCGATGGCGTCAGTTATGTAATGTTGCTGTTTTCATGTATGTGTGACTATCAGAAAATCTTGTAGCTGTGTATTTTTCTGAGAATCACTTACCGCACGCATGGAAAGGAGACACCACTGCGACTCTCGGGATGATGCGAGGCGTGAGCCACATCTGAGATGCGTGGCTGCAGTACCTGCTAACATGGGAGCCGAAACTAAAATCAGTCTGCAGCCAGGATGCACACACCACGCAGCCGCCGGGTCCCGGGCCTTAGAATCATTATACAGACAAATACTAGCAACCTTAGATAAGAAGCCTCTGGAGCACCATCACTGTAACATCTTAAAGAAATATAAGTTTTTAAGCTGCGTAAACATGATCAAATGCAGCAGACTGTGACTGTTTTTTGAAATATTAAACAAAACGGCACACCCTCCACTCTGCTCCTTCATTAAATCAGTAATGAAGCAGAGCATCTACCAGAGGAGATCTACTCGGCTAAAATTCTTTTTTTCAGTTTGAGTTCCACAGGAGTGAGACACTGTACCAGAACACATGGATACAGTGCTGCACCTCCCATTTAAAGGATCAGATTTTAAGTATCAAACTTCTGTACACTAAAACAGGGACATCCAGTTCTGTCTTATTGGTATTAGTCTTTTTTTGTTACGTGCTTTGTTTTTTAAAAAAATACATATTATTTAGATTTTTGATTATTTTGATTGTTTTAAATACATTAAGAAAATGAAGAAATTCGTATGCATCTTTCATTCAGAGACTTCTAGGTAACTGTGGCATGTTTACATTGTTATTAATATGCACCATCCCAGTCAAATAAATTAATAAACAGTCTTGAGTGTTAATTACAGTAATGGCTTTGTCTCCTAGATGGTGGTAGACCCATTAATTCAGCGAGACCTTCTGTGATATCGCACAATCACAAACGTTGCGTTAGTTCCACAGGAACTAACTAACTAATAATGTCTAATTCATTTTCTGTCTCCGGCCTATTGAGCAGGCTTGTCAGTGAAGGTGTGAAGTTACAAACGGTTGGCTGTAATTGGAATCTGTTCATTAACCAGATGTTATCTCTTCCCCTGTCTGACCATCTCCTGCCTTCCACCAGGGAACAGTAACGTCCTGCCCTCTCGCCACTCTACTCCGCCGTCGACCACCATCTGGAAGCATGCCCCCATGTCCACGAGGTAAAAAAAGCACACATTCAGTCAGGAAAGGTGTCACGGTGGATAGTATGGTGGACATAGTTCTAGGTGTCCTCCAAGTGTCTCATGTCCATCTAAGTGTCTAAGACACTCATCGTTGGTTGAACACTCCTCTCTTTGTTCTTGTGCTGGTCCACATGTCAATACTGGACAATTAAAGGCTTTCAAGCAAACATTCAGGTCCTCCATCAAAAGAATTGGGTGTGATGACGCTCATGGGCCCATTCAGAAGCTCTTATCTCGTATCATATCTCATTGTGATATGAGCATCAGTAGTAGAAGATAGTTGTAGTAGTTGTAGAATGATCCCTTCTCAGGCAGATGAAGCTGGGAAGTGGTGCTGGCTAAGCGTTGAATGATCCTGGGTGGCTCTGTGGTTGTTTCCTTCCTCTTTCCTCATCCCTGTTGTGTGGTTCTCCTCCTCTCAAGGCCTGAGATGGACGCAGAGACGTGCACACAGACGGCACGTAAAGTCCGTAGGTGAAGACATTATGTCATATCTGTAAAATACTTTAGAAACCTAGCTTGCACTTGATTTTTAGGTACAGAAAGAGGCTCACACCCGACACATTTATTGTACTTGCTGATTTATTGTCATACATTCATTCATCCAGCTTCCAAATGCTTATGCAATGTAGGGGTGTGGTAAGCACAAGGTGGGGGATATGTTTGGTGGCGTGTCAGTGCATTCCAAGGTTTCTAAGTGCTTTACTTGCCTCTCCCATGTGGCCTGGTTGCAGTAACGCAAAGTCTTTGCCGTGACTATTTAGCTGCAGCTGTTTGTGAAGGCAGGCTGGTTCTAACAAAGTGGCCACTGATATACGTTTTATTTATTACCCCAGGTGACATAAAAGGCAGGGTCAGACAGGCTCTGGAGAAGTTGGGGATAAGCGGCTTGTTCAGGGTCTCACTGGTGAACTCTGTTGACCGTAGGATTGAACCAGCGATATTCCACTCAGAGGCACAGCACCCTAAGCCAATGAGTCTCACACAGCTCCATATACTCAGTACATATAGGGAATGCGATGTGTGGAAGAATGCGGCTCGTGAAGGAAGCGAGGTGCAAATATCAAGGTAAACAAAGGCGATGTCTGTCAGCTGTCCCTCCTCTCTGCTCTGGACCACTTTCTCACTTTCCTTTGTCGTTCCCTTCTCATAGTTCAAAGAAAGGGGACAGAGGATCTTATACAGGGCTTGTTTTACAAGGTCACTCATCCAGGGTGATCTGGTCACAGGATCCAGGAGGGCCTGGTTCAGAGTTACGAAATCGATACCTGGAAGTGGGTGTGGAAGAAATGCTAGCATTTGGAAGTCTTTTGCGTCGTGTGGTGACCAGGCCGGAGCTTTGCAGTTTACCTACTTTTGTGAGGTTGTGAGTGGTGGGGTGAGTCATTCCTTTCATGTTGAAATGTCAGGCTGCAACGTGAGCAGGACTGCTTAAGCTCGCTATGACTCATTAATGTGACTCGGGTCTGCCCCCAGGTGCTCATGGACAGAGAGAGAGAGCCTCGGTTTCAGTTTGGCTCAGAGACACACAAACACGAAGACACATAAACAGCATTATGGAGGTTCTGTGCTTCTCACCATTCGGGGATGTGGGATCAGGCTCAGTGACACATTCCTCTTCCTTTAACGGGCTTCCAGCTGCTTTGTCTCAAGGCAAGAACTCCAAAAATAGACCTTGTGCCATTTCTGGTGCCTCGTCCAGCCCTTAGCTCTCACTTTCTGTCCAGCACGGGCCCACGTTAGCTGTCTAGGGTGACCATCAACTAAATCCTTCCCGTGGTTGCCAGGGCACAAGGCGAGCTGGAAACCTCTAAGCAATAAACATCTAATTAGAGGGTCCCTGAGCAGTGTGTCTGTTGGAACGGCTGAGGAAGCTGTGTGTGTATGTGTGGTCATGTATATATTACATTGTGGGGACCATATGTCCAAAAACCTTGTGGGGACGTTTTTTCATTCAACGAAAGTGTGTGTGTGATCAGTTGGGCATCGTGTAACTGACTGGACCCTTGGCTGATTTTGCTTGGTAATTTTGAGCCTTCTAGCACCTATGCTACTTGCATGGACAACTTCACTTCTTATAAATTGTTGTTCGCATAAATACAGAACTATCCAAAGCTAAATGATTTAATTAAAACTTGCAGAGGTTAATGCACAGTCAAATTCACACGGATTACATCTGTCCTGAAGTCTCAAACTCATCCTACTCATGCTAGGTATTATCGGTCAAAAGCAAAATGTTGAGGGTATGAACATGGAGGGATGTCCTGCGGTGACATTGCTGGTTTAACGAAACCCTGTGAGGTCTAAAGGCTTGAGGTGAGAGTCCCTTGTGAAGCTTACCTGGGGGAGGTAATTAACCTCATTAACTTAGTATACACTTGTTTGCATGGCTTCGGGTTTGGTCACACTGAACCAGGGTGTGTGTTGTTGGTGTAATTTAATTTGCTGGGATTTCCCATTTTCCAGTGAAGGCCGACAAATAATAAGCATAATGTAGCATGATGTGAGCTGCTGTTCCAGGACCTTCTGAGACATCAAGGATGCAGATGAAACTTGGCTTACTGATCAATCACTATGGAATAGGTTGGTTGGTTAGAATGGAATTCGCATGATTTAAATAAAGCGATATGGTGTGACCAGGCTATGACTATGGAATAGCTGGCCTTTAAACAGTGAGGGGCTCCTAAAAACAGGGGCAGGTACATACCGAACCGTGGGAAAAACTCCCATTTCACCCCTAATATTTACAGCTGAATTTGTGGCTCTGTGTTATTAATCTAGGGTGGAGGAAGAGGAGCAGATGAAGAGGCCCCGGCCCTGACCACCACCCTCTCATGGTTCCTTTCCTTTCCTTGGCACTGTTCAGCATCACTGGCCCGGCTGAGGGGTGGACCCACGCGAGCAGGGGCAGCCCAATCGGGGATCTGAAGAGAAGGGCCTCAATCCCAGCCAAGCTGACAAAACAGGCACTGACGCAGGGGGATGGGAAGAAAGTGGACTTACCGAGGCTGGAGCTGCACCTCTACGCCACATCTCCATCCTCTCGGATGTTCCTGCACCTCCAGAGTGCCTGGAACAGCTACGTCATTGTGAGGGGCTGCCTGTCATTTATGCTGTGTTCTCCTCTCCTTTGATGTCACTATATAGAGTTCTTCAGCGTTATGTAGAAACTCACTGTCCGGTTGTTGCAGAGATCCACTCTCCTGCTGGATCCTCAGTTCAGAAAGAGATGCTGCATTTCCTCTGCCCTTCAGAACCAACGGCAGACCAGGTATTGCCTTGATGTGGTGTGTGATTGCGTGTTGGCGATGTGTGACCATCTTTCCGACCCGCTCTACTTGGACCATCATCTCCCCCCTTACCTGACTCCGCAGCTGGGAGCGCACCACCCACCTCTTTGGCCAGCTGAGCAGGGAGCTTCTACAACAGGACATTACTGTGGAGACACTGTACCTGCTGCTGCAGGAGCTCCACACGGCCGCACACCGCAATACCGCCGTCCGCAGCATCTTTTGGAGGGTGAGCTTTGGCCCTACCCTACCAACAACTCCCGCCACACTGCTTTGCATTGCCGCCAGTCCCCGCTGGCCCTTCGCTCCCATGATCCCACGCTCTTGTCCCTGTTAGTCAGAAGACCTTTGCCCATTCCTAGTAAGGACACTGGAGGACACACTTCAGAGCTGCTGGAAGACTGTCGGAGGTAGCTTAAGGATTCACGGAAAGGACAGGCTACTGTGAGTGGTGCTCAGAGTGGCAGGCGAGAAGGGGATGTACATCAATAAATTAGTTTAAAAATCGGGAGGAAAAGAAAGAAGGTGGCTATATAGTGGGGTTTTAATGTTCCTAAGTAGCTTTGACTTTTTGCAGCTGATTAGTAAAATGCTGACTGGCGTTTATGGATTTTGAAATGATTTGTGATTGTGGCACAACAGTGCCCTCACCTATCAGAATGTTTCAGATTTAACGTTATAAGAAAATCACTAGAAGGTATGTTCTGGGGAGCTTTGGATAAAACAACAAAGTTCAGTTGTGCGTTGTCATATGACTCACAGACTGTCTACGCTGCTGGCCCAGACTTTGGGCTTGATGTTCCGGGAGACAGAGATTGAACCAGCACGTCTCAACATGCTGACGGCTAAAAGGTCTCATTGGTTTCCTCTGGTCACATGCTTGAGGGCCTGGATTTGATTGGTTGGATTTTCTTAATAGCATTTTTAGTTTTTATAGCATTGGGGGCTCAGAATAAAACACAAATCCCTTTTGGGTAGAATTATTCCATTCATTATAATCTTATGCAATCTAGTGGCCTTTACATAAACTGTAAGGCAGAGTGACCTTGCAGTGGGTGTAAAGGAACTGAGTTATTCATTTTGTTTACCCGATCCAGGGGTGCACTTACTGAAAGGCTGCTGCTGGCTCTGGTCTATGACCCAGGAATGGGTCTCCAGGGCCCAGCTGCAGACCCGGGGTGGGACTCTCAACAGGCCAAGGTGAGTGTTGGCACCTTGCACAAGGAGTGTCATTGTTGTTATGGTGCCAGGCCACAGGTGTGGGGGGGAGGGGTGTCTTTCGGCACCTTTCCCAACAGCAGGGCCCCTGTTCCTTACAAAGGGGTCATTCTGCTCAGTAGAGCCCTTAGGAGTTAGGTGAAGGTCCATATTACTGAACCATTTTAATATATACAGTTGGAAGATAGTTGTTGCCTTTATGTATTCATTGGGACCTAGAGCCCAGATTAGATTTCTCGCATTTTATAAGCCTGCCCCCTTCATAATTTTTTTTTCATTAACTTCGGCTTTAAACAAGAAGTGAACGTCGACAAGACACCTGATAACAAGGATGGTAGTCCAACTAAAACCTTGTTACTGTGGGGCTTGACTAGCCAGTCATGTAATGCTGCATATTTAATGTCATGTGATCTTCAGTTGAAGGCCCTGCTGGCTGAGTATCTGGATGCAGCGTCCGCACTGCTGTTTGAGGTGGTGCTGCTCGCCCAGCAGGTGAGTCGGTGACCCCCCTGTAATCGGACCTGCAACTCCACCACCTGCCCCCTCCTTCTGCTATCTGGTCCACATACCTGTCATTCCCAATGAAGACCAGCCACAGTTATTGCTGTCCCACTCTCCCCAGCAAATGCCAGAGGTGCTGAGCCTCTTCTGTTCATCTGAAGGGCCATAAGTGAACTTTATACTTCACAGCACCCACACGAGACACATGGCTGCTATTTCACTGGTGTGCAGATCAGGAATTAAAGGAATTAACTGTCACAGTATTGCCTAAGTGTACATTCTGGGAACACCGAGGCAAAACCTGCATTTGGGAGTCTGCATGCAGATCAGAGGAGCCTTTCTTTTAGGTGTTCATAAAGGGATTATTTTACGTCTATGGCTGTGAGATGTGACCTGTGAGATGGTGACTAAACAGTGCTCTGTTTGTCCCTTCAGGCTAGCCATACTTCAGGTTACGAGCGCTTTTTCACTGTGGGTTGGGTGCTGAAGACTCTGTGGTCTCAACAATCTGTAGTAAGTCTGTGCACTTTTGTGGCACTGCCTGTACACATTGTTGTGGCATCTTTTTAGTGTTTCTGTCTTGCTAAGTGGTAAAAAAGCTGTTCCTTGTACACTGTGCACTTACTGTCCACTGGATAGGTACCTTTTATTAGTTACATGGCACAGCAGGTGGTTCTGATACTTGCCCAGCCAGTTCTGAACCCAGCCCAGGCAGTGTTGCTATACCAGCGGTGCCTGGTCCTCCTTGCCTGTCTGCAGTACGATGCTGATCTGGGACATCACATCAGGACCGAGTACTCAGAGGAATTCAGGTCAGAGTGAAGCCAGCATCACTGGCAGGCATTCTGCATGAACCTGCAAATTGCTGTTCGTTGCTGTAGGGTGCTTATTATGTCCCATTTCTGTATTCATGAGGTGTGTGAGATCATGAATTCTTTCGTAATGGGCCCTTACTGAAAGTACCATTATCGTAGGAGAACTGGCAAAAGAAGTAGTGGAATTCTAATGCATATTTATTAAGGAGACTGATGTGATGTCTTGTGCCTTGTTTATCCCTGCATTTTACAAGCTTACCTGATCAGACTTGTTACCCACACATTAGCGCTGATGCACAGATCTAGTCCATGGTCTGTTTCAGGTACTATGTGAAGGTGTCCTATGTGGAAGACAAGCTGCCTCCCCATTACCGCATCAGCCAGCCCACAACCAAGCTCCTCTCCCAGCTCCTGTGCCTGGTCCTGCAGCAGTCCTGAGCGGCCCACACACACATATACAAAGGGGGGCAAAAATGCTGAGTGCCTAAAAAGCTTTCTACCCACTGGGCCTTTGTATCTTTAAGATGACACTGAAATAATTTATTTTTATGAGTGGTTGTAAGTCATCACTGGACTTGGGAGCAGTGGTCTACTCTAGTTATAATTTTCTTCAGTTACAGTGCCTTGCGAAAGTATTCACCCCCCGTGGCATTCTCTATCTTGTTCCCTTACGACCTGGGCCCTCATTTATCAACCATTCGTAGAAACTGTCCTAAATTCTATCCTACGAATGAAATTTAGAATGTCAAT
>JAODKM010000058.1:24432711-24445180 GCA_026780845.1 Petrocephalus sullivani
GGGCGTGTGGGGGGGCCGGGCGGCGCCCGACCGCTACCACCGCCCGTCCTCCCCCCCCCAGGGGGGCGGGGGGGCGGGGCGCCGGGCCGGGCGGGGGGGGGGGGGGGGGGGGGGGGGGGAGTGTATTTGCGGCCACGGGGCACGCCTCTCCCCAGGCCTTGATCTCCACCGGGGCTGAAAAGCACGTCTGTGTGCCATAGCTTGTGAGGAGAGTTGCACAAACTTGCCAGTACGCCTCTCTATTACTCGGGCCACCCCTCCTGATGTCACTCCTCCGACTGGTTGAACTTATGCTAACAACTGCCATCCACTGAGGCCTATCATTGCCTTCCTGCGGCACATCTGCCACTCGTGTGCCGTTTCACTGTGTCTGTATCTCTCATGGGGAGTCCACTGACTGCTATGGGTCTCAATGCTTCACTGAGGACGAACTCGGTGTCCAGCGTACCCTTCCTGGCCTCCCTCCCGTGATGATTTACAGAGGGATGTTGGGGGGGGGGGTTGGTTTCTGGCAGTGGCTGAAAGTGGACCATGTGTGGGTGAATTGCGATTTCTGTCTGCAATCTCAGCCATGCAGAGCCCCCAGCCCAGGTGTGAGGGCGGCCCCCACATTGTGAGACTGCCATCTGGGGAGGGGAACAAGCGGTTCCTTGGAACCGCAGCAGCTCTCGTCGATAACGGACTGTTCTTTCGGAACGGCCAGCACTCGTCCCTTGCTATCCGGTTGTCCGGAAAGTTCCCTGCCGTCCGGAAATCTGTAGGATTGTTCTACACCCTGTTTATCAGGACCCAGGAAATTTAGATCCTGCGGATGACCAGCTCTGGGTCATCCTACACACTGCTGGAAGGGGAAAGGGGCTGTGAAGCCGGCAACGAGCCACAACATGATCGAGTGGCTGGATTCCTCTCTGTCGTCGGCTCCTTGGGGCATCCTTCTGGTGACGGACACTGCTGTTGTAGCTCTCAGTGATATAAAAGCTTCTTTCGCGTTTTTCTTTTAATTTTCGTAAAGATAAACATGACCGAGACAAAACATGGCTATCAGCCGTTTCTCCCAGGCGTCTCCTTGTCCTTTTCTGCTGCCCCCATAATGCTGTGGGGGCCAGGCTGTGCTTATGTCTCTCACAGCCCTCTTAAAGATAGGGGGAGACCAAGCCTGCAGCGCCTTTATTCTCTGCACCCCGTCTGTGGCTATCTGTATATTCTGTGCCTTTGTAAGGGAGTGTGGTTCCGGTCTGTGGGCCTTTAGAGATCACATGACTGACTTGCTCAAGCCCAGACGGATCCAGAGGCCAAAATGGAGGTGGGGGTGTAGATGGAGGAGAAAAAGTGAGTAGTTACTGGCTGTGGGATAGAGTTGGCGCTAGAGGAAGCCCTGTCTCTCTCATTATCTACTTGGGGAGTGGTGCATTCTGGGATTGCTCCAGATGTTTGAGCATTCGAGTGAGTTTAATGACCCTTGGATATTTCTAGACGGCTGTACCTGTGGTGTAGGGGACCTGTGTGTCCCTGGGTTTTGCATTGCAGTCTCTCTGGTGGTCTCTCATTAAAGTGCCGTCTAGAATGCAAACTGGACTGTTGGGAGGAGTACCCATGGTATGGACAGTACGCTATGGTTTTCCCAGCATGCACTCCCATGGGAACCCACACAGCACGACAGTTCTTTGAATAGCGAAAGGGACTTCTGCTTTTCAGGCTGTCTCTATTGATTATTTCAATGATGATAGTAATGGTTTATAACATAATCGATACACTGTATTTGTTGCAAGGCGTGTGATCATGCGACACCACAGCATATTTGACAGACTTTGTTGGTAGATAACCAAAGAGAACTTATCTAGCTCATTTTCAATTCTTAAAATGCAAAAGCGTCAAATGGGGCCATGTTGGTGGTGTAATGCTTAGGGATACAACAGTGTAATCGAAAGATTGCCAGTTTGACTCCCCGACCTGCACGTACATCTTAGGTACCCTGAGCAAGGTACTGTCCCCAAGCATTGCTCCCCGGACGCTCAAGTAGCTGCCCCCTGCTGTGTCATGATGTCATATGGGTTAAATGGAGAGACACATTTTGTTGTTGTGTGATGTAGTGTGTCAACAATGACAGTTAATCACCTTTCACCTTAAGTATTGTTCAGCCCTAATCAAAACACACAACGTGTTTGCAAACAATAATATGTGGTTAATATGTACCATATTTATGCAAGATGATGCTTCTAAATGAGTTGACTATATAAACTGTAAGAAGGACATCAAATTTATTAAAGGACAGTGATGCAAACAGATTACTTCAAAAGCCTAAATGGCATTTATCTATAGCTAATCTTGCATTATTGGGTGGATCCGTTAAACCAGAAATTCTTGTTTAAGAAGTATCTGCATTGCATTCATGCTGTGGTGATATTTAAGTTATGCAATACTGAGAAACTGCTGCATTTTCATTCACTTTTAATGTTGTGCTTCCACAAAA
The DNA here is from genome assembly GCA_026780845.1 of Petrocephalus sullivani. Lineage (NCBI taxonomy): Eukaryota > Metazoa > Chordata > Actinopteri > Osteoglossiformes > Mormyridae > Petrocephalus > Petrocephalus sullivani. The sequence continues at coordinate 24,435,182 of JAODKM010000058.1, forward strand.
CTGGTTTCCACTCTGTTTTCACCGTCATCCGCCATGCGCTGTCTCCCTTCCGCCATATTGACGAGTAATTAAGAAGGAATATTTGAGTGGATGCTTTTTAGTGATTGAGTTTAACCAGGTAATCGTGGCGGGTGGCTCTAGCTGCTGTAGTAGGTGGGCGGGTTTGAGGGTCTGATACTCGCTGATGATGTCAGGCGGGCCTCATCGCTACGCCATATCTGCGCTCAGGTCGTCCTCGGGCCTGATGGCCGCTCCGCTGCACACCCAGCAAAGAGCAGGTTATAGAACAAAACTGAGCTGGCCTGCCAGTGATGCAATGCGAGCAAAGACCGGGACGGTTTCCGTCCTGAAGCCGTGACTCTTTCTGGTGGATGCAGTCCAAGGCACGCCATCTGTGCTGGGCCTTGCCACTCTCTGTGTCCCGGTCTGGTCCAGCCCCTTCGGCAGGGTTTGGAGGAGCCTCCCAGAGGTGCCCCAGAGACTGGCGGACAGTGATGACCAACGGAGGGGGGAATGCAGAAAGGGTCCCAAAGAATCCAAAGATGAGCTCAAGGTGTGTGTGTGTGTGTGTGTTTGCTTAAACCTCCTATTTCCTGTTTTTCTGCGCACATCTGTTTTCCTGGGGTTGGGTGATTAGTTGCCATTTAGCAGAAGATGCAGCAGCCCCACTGGCCCTGATCTCTCCCCCTGTTTCAGACCCCTCCTCCTCTTCACACCATTGTATCAACACGCCGTCTGGGGGTCCTGCGGGTCGGGGCGGGGGGGGTGGCGGATGTGAAATTACAGGCCTGCGTGGAAATTCCTTTCTGTCTCTCGTTACTGAAGCCCCAGCTGTAAAACAGCTCAGCTCTGGGAGGTTTCAGGTTACAGAAGCGTCCTCCACCAGCCCCACCTCCCAGACACAGAGGACCGGTTTTGTCCTGTCCAGTCGTCATCCTTACCGGCGTCCAAAACGGGTCGTGGCCGTGCCCTTTTTCTTTGGAGACTGTTTCACACATGCCTGTGGGTGGTGTTCACGTGCACGGTGGGCTGTGTGGCCCAGGACCTCCTGAAGCTGCCCTTCTTTATCCCTGACGGGGCCATGCACCTCCCTCCATATCCCTCTTTACCGTCACGCAGCGCCCCCAATTTATACTGTTATTCATATTATTAATATAGCAGCCTGCTTGGCACTAGGCCTTGCAGGCTGTGCTGTGTGGAGGTTCCTCTCCCCCTGGCTGGTTACAGTCGATCCACAGTTCACTTCTCTGGTTAGTCCTTTAAAAAAATAATGTGCTCACAGCATGTGGGATCACACATGGTATCGCAGTCTACCCGCGTTTATGGCTGACTTGGGGTTCCCCCTCCGGCCGTAAATGGAGATGCCGCAGGAAGATGCCGCAGGAAGAGGCCGCTGCCTGGTCACCGCTGATGCACGTGCTCGGCCGTCAGTTGGGGGTCGCCGTAACTGGGTGTCACGACAGGCAAACAAGTATTTGAGAAACGCGTAAGTGCGTTGAGATAGCGATGAGGTCAACCTGTTTAGATTATATATTTTTTTAATGAGCTGATCGCTGGGATGAGGACCCGGCCTGCACCTGACCCCAGTATTATTATTTTCTTACTCGTGATTTGTTTTATAATGCATCATGTTTGTTTTATAAATGAAACGCCAAATTCAGAGCTGCAATGGCCACGGGACTGATGTATTTTGAATGGAAGAGACAGACTCGAGCATATTAACTAAGTGCAAAAAAAAAAAATAGTAAATGTATCCTATGAAATCCATCCATCCATCGTCCGACACGCTTATCCTAACAGGGTCGTGGGGGGTCCGGAGCCTATCCCGGAAGCTATGGGCATGAGGCGGGAACAATCCAGGATGGGGGGCCAGCCCATCGCAGGGCACACTCACACACACAGGCACACCTACGGGCAATTTAGGAACCCCAATTAACCTCAGCATGTCTCAGCATGGGAAACCGGAGTACCCGGAGGAAACCCCACAACGGCACGGGGAGAACATGCAAACTCCACACACATGGTATTGGATGTCCTAGGAAATCATTTGACGCAATTAACATGCATCATTTAGCCCCCCACTCCAGAAATTTTAATTTGGCACCCCCCGACGATCTTAAATCACGACGATCTCTGGGTTAAGCCCAGTGTGTCTTAAGGTGCGGGGCTCGGGGGGGCCTGAGGCAGGGTACCACACTCCCCACGCAGGGCAGAGGAATCGCCCGTCAGAAGGGTGGAATTTTCCAGAAGGAAGTGGTACAGTCTGTGTCTTGCCCCCCTCAGCATTGCGGGTGATTAAAGCCACATGTCCCGATGGCCCGCGGAGCCCTGCCCACTCTGCTGACTCATACGCTTGCTCCCTCACGTTCGCTGATCTCTCCCCCCCCTCCCCCCCTTTGGCTCATTTTCTGCCTTCTCCCACAGTGGCCCCCTCCCTCACCCACAGGGCTCTGCCGGCCCCCTGCCTTTCACAGCATTTAAATAGAAACTCTTACTATGTACATGCCTTTTAAAAAATTGTTTTTTTTCCCCCAGATCGGCTTGGAAATGTTTCCCAAACTCTTCGGCTATCTTTGACTGATCCTGATAAACTTTTTAGAGGGCATGGTTTTGGTCCAAGGTCTTCCTGACCTGAGGCTTGTCCTGTCCGCTGGGACAGACTTGATACACTGACCCTCCTTCCTGTCCAAACGCAGCTGGGGGTTCTGGGAACAGCACCTCCAGAGGTCAGCAGCTGGCTGGTCAGTTTTGTGAGTGGGAGCCCAGGTCATAGGAGGACACACTGCTCTTGCTTAAAGGAATCCCTCTCGCGCTGGACTCCACTGGGTCCTAAAGGCCATCGTTGCCTTTCGCCCTGGGGTGCTGGTCAAGTCTTCTGGGAAAGGCTTTTAAACTGGGGGAGCAGGCTGAACTACATTGGGGGCCGGGTGCTAACAAAATTCTCAGGCATTGTCGCCTGTCACTTCAACATATTAGTGCCAAGTGAAATCCCCCACCCCCCACCCAAAGAAGAAGCCGATTCCATGGTCAGGGTGTGTCACGTCAGGCTCTCTGTGTGATTTGCGGAGGTTTATTCTCAGTCTGTAATAAACGTCCAGTGGGCGAGTGCAGTAATGCGACCCAGAGGTTTAAGGCCACACCACACCTCCTTTTCCTGCTCAGCCTTGCTGAGGTTCCTCTGCTGTCTGGAAGGGTGCGGATTTGCCATCAGCTAATGAATGTTAATTGAGATGAGATGTTAAAGATCTGAACATTGCACCTGAGGAGATGGGTGATTACTCTTGGTTTGAACTTGTTTCCGGTCTTGCAACGTTGACTGTTTGGAATCCCAGTCTTCCATCATCTCTACAGCCCGCCCCGCCCCTCCCCTCCCTTCCCCCCAGGTGAAAATTCCAGAGTGAAAGTTATGGGACGCCCCACCCGACTCATTGGGTGTAAATTAGAGTGATTGGAGTGAATGCACACTGTCAGGACAGCATGGTAACTGCTGGGGTGCCCTGTTGCTGGCAGGCAAAGCCATGCTGGGATGTGATTTATGTAGGAATGGAGAGGATTTCTGCATTAGCAGAAGGGGGTTGGGGGGGTGCTTGCTGAGGCTGTTAGACTGGCGGGGGGGGGGGGCCGGAATGCTGCAGAGGCCGGCATGGCCTGGCGTGTGGGGTCCTGTGCCCAGCAGACTTTACAGACTGACTCCAGACAGGATTCTGATGTAATTAGTAGCCCTGTGTCTGTGTGCCTCTCTGGGGGATTAGATATGTTTTAAAAAATATATATAGTGCTAGAGATTAGGGTTCAAGTCTCTGCCAGACTGTGTTTGTGGAGTTTGCATGTTCTCCCCGTGTCGTTGTGAGGTTTTCTCTGGGTACTCTGGTTCCCCCCCACAGTCGAAAAACACCCATCCATCTATTTTCTGAAACCGCTTATCCTATTCAGGGTCGCCGGGGGTCTGGGGCCTATCCCAGAGGCTACAGATGCAAGGCGGGGGTGCCAACCCATTGCAGGCCGCACTCACACCATTCACACACACATGCACACCCATGGGCAATTTGGCAACTCCAGGTAATCTCAGTATGGGGGAGAAACAGGAGTACCCTGAGGAAACTGACGGGAAACTCCACTATGACACGGGGAGAACGTGCAAATCCCTCACACAGAGCCCCCCATCCAGAAGCATGTTAAGGCGAGTCGGTGGGTGTTAATGTGTGTGCCCCCACGAGGGGTTGGTGCCCCGCCTTGGCTTATTGGATGATGGATGAATGGATCGTTTACAAAGCGGGCATTAAAGCTGCACACATTGAAACAACCCATTTCTTATACTGGGATCAATAAAGTCCTTTCTAGCTATATATTTGTCTGTCTGATTATTTACAGAATCAGTCACATTTTACTCCTTCAGGGTACGACGGCAGAATCCCCAATGAACACTAAAGCTGTTAGTCGTTTAGCCTTCCGGCTTCCGCACCCCTGCACCCCCTGCTGGTGGCAGACTGCAGTATGTCTCCATGCTCATTTCCTGATTCTCATTTTCTGTGACTGCAGCACTTCACAGAGCTGCTGGATGACATATCCCAGGAGGCTTTGCTGGGCCAGCTGCTCAGCGACCCCTTCCTTTCGGGCCGGGACGATGGCACGGACGCAGAAGAGGAGCTGGCGCCCGCTTCCCCCGCGCCCCCCCACATCCAGGCGGAACACAGCTATTCGCTGAGTGGTGATTCACGCCCCCAGTCACCGCTGTCCCACCTGCCCAGCCAGGGCAGTGATGCGGGTGAGTCTCAAGGGGTCCGGTGGGTGGGGAAGGGGGAGGCAGTAGAATTATGAATAAAAGGCAGTTTGGTGGACGCGATTCCCCTATTTCCGACGGCTGTAGCAGGTTCATTTACGTACAAGTCTAAAATATTTCCCCCCCAAATGTACCCTGGAAGAGGCCATAGTAGTCAGTAATGAAGCACATAGGACATCCTCTAATGTTACGACAGTAACGCGTCTTCTTTTGGCTGCCGTGCCACTGCTCGTCCCCCCCGCATCAGTGACACGCACACTTATTGGTGTGCGCGGGTGTTTTATAGAACAAATAAAATGGTGTGACACAACAGTATGGGAAAGTGGGTTTGTGCACACAGATTATTCAGTTTGTTAATGTTGTTTTTTATTTTTAGGTTCTCCCCAGTTGTTATTAATCTGAAGCATTTCTGTGGTGTTATATTTATGAAAAAGCACCACTATCTCTTATGCCAGCAGTCAGGAGTTCTGGCACCGCTTAAGGTCACGCTTAAGAGGCTCTCCCTTAAGCAATCGCTTTAGGGATTGTTTGGGAAACAGATGTAGCAAAACAAGTGCCTTACCCTTTTAAGATATATCTTTTGAGTCTTCGTAAGTCACTAAGAGTCACTGGTATCGGGAAATGCACCCCAGGACTTATATCTGCCATTCCCAAGACAAATTCATGCTGTATTTGCCGTGAAAGGAGGCCCTAGAGCATACGGATACGTAATTGTGGTCTAAAACCAGATGTTTGTTTCATTGTCCATACCTTTTAAGTCAGATTGTGCCAAGGACAGTGTGGGAAAAGACATTGTGATATTGGCAGTTTTCAAATGAAGATTTTCAGAACCTTATCGCTGCAAAGGTATGAAAATGCCCACAAATATGATTGCAACTTACTGCTACGTGTTTCCAGTGATTTCTGGTAGAGTTTCTGAATGCAGAAATATCTACTGTTTTTGGCTGGCACAAAAGGTATCTTATCGCATTTGGTCTTGCACTAGACTTTGAAAACACTGGCTTAACACGGGGCCGTGGATGCCCTGTCAACTGTAAAGCATCCCTCCTAGAAGCTCTAATGAGTACTTTTTTGCTAAATGGACATGTACTACAGTACACGTAGCACGTTGCTAACCCTCCCTCTGCTTGGGATGGGGCCCTTCACCCTGTTATTATCTGCTGTGGGTGCAAAACACTTGCTGTAAGGCACCGCCGGTATCGCGCTGTTTCTCACACTTTCTATTTTCTTAATTTATCCTGGAGTAACAATTAAACCAACTGTTATTTTTATGAGCAAAATACTGGCCGTTAAAGAGAGACAAAGAGGTAGGTGGGGTGAGATGAGATGAGAGAGGCGCCTAGGTGCCTGAGGGGCAGAGGGGTGTCGCTGGAGGTGGGTGGGCCTTAATCGAGCTTAATGATGACATCAAGTATGGCGGGTGTCAGGGCACCTATAGGTTCACACAAAAGATGGCCGATGAAGGCTAAGTTTTGTGACCGTCACCCCCCTCGAGTGACAAGCTGCCCACTGTAATGGAATTACACGGGCTGTAAGCCAGGTGGCCTTCGTGAGCTGCCTGACCAGCAGCAGGGGGTGGGTGCTGTGATCTGGCTCGGGGAGGGTGACGATCTCACCATTAGTGGCACAGAATGACATGATGAGCGTGGGAGGCCGTGTCCATACGGGCGAAGTCACGCCACGCCACGTCACGGTACCTTGGCACACCCTGCACAGCTAAATCCACCCCCTCTCAGGATTAAACGTCCGGCCATGTAGGACATTCTGAAGTGGATCTTCTCGAGCTACCCGCCGGAGTCTGTTCAGTCTGTTTCAGACTCCAATGGGCCACTCGCTAAAGCCCGGCTCGCCGTGTGTCTGTGGCTTTGCATAGATCACTTTTGAGCCCCAAAGTGCGGTAAAACCTGAAATACCCCTACTTTTGTGGGACTTTTCCCACTTTTCTGGTCCCCATTTGGAAAACCTCAGTTTTATAAAAATCTGTGAATGAAATCAAAAAAGTCTTATATTTTGCTTGGTTAGATATGGTTAAGGTTAGGGCTAGGTAGGGGTTAAGGGTGCCATGATTGGGATTAGGGTTTACCCATAGAAATGAATAGAAGGTCCCCATTTAGATAGGTATGCCGAGACTGTGTGTGTGTTTGTGTGTGGGTGGGGGTGTGGGGGGATACGTGTCCTCGGGTGCTGCGCCATTCGGGGATTCGCCTGGCACATGAAGCTTCTTGGAGTAGCATGTAAACAACCCCACCCTTTGTCGATACCACTGCTTTCAAACAGTTTATTTTGTCTCGTAGTCAAAATCTATTCCCTCCCTCCTGCCTCCCCGCCTCACTATTCAGTAGTTTTTTCCTCGGGATGAATTAGTCACATAGGGACAAAACACTCTTTCAAGCAGTAATGCTGAATTGGTTCTCGATCCCAAGTTTCACTGGGTTCGTTTGAGTCAAAATTAGTGAATAACAGACCCCCTGTGTTACTCTCACTTTCCCGCGATTCCCAGGAGACTCTGAGAGTGACGACTGGCCCATGGAGACTGAGGACAATGGCCTCAAGGTGGAGCCCCTCCTGGATGAGACCCCAGGCTTGCTGCCCACGCTGTCCCTCAGCCTGGCCCCTGAGGGCCCCGCTGACTCTCCGACTCTCGCCCTGACGGCGGCACTCCCCCAGCCCACACAGGTCAAGGTGATTACCGCTGAGGGGCGGGGCCAGCTGATGACATTGCGATAAAAATGCCGCTGTGCACCATAGACGGCGCTTAATCCGCAGTCTGCTAAAGGTACTCTGGCGTTTTTTTTTTTTTTTTTAGATGTTTCTACTCTACTGTTTCTGATCTCTATTGACAGGTCAAGGAGGACAGTGAGAATCTGAGCCCCAAGATCAAGCTGGAGCCCCATGAGGTGGACCAATTCCTCAACCTGTCCCCCAAAGGTGAGACTCTCGCGCTGAGGGTGAGCTTTCTGCAGCGAGTCCTGAATTGTGATGTTTAATGACCCGAGGCACCTTGGGCCCCTTTAGAAGATGCACCTGAGGTCGGTGTAAACGTAGCAAATGTGCATCTGCTCAGGAAATGTGTTATGGGCTCACTCTTCCAGCTTGTGCCTTCACAAGACCTCCCTCTCCTCCCCCAGGCCTGGAGTCTCTCCAGCTGCCCCCCACGCCCCCCAGTTCCCACGGCAGTGATTCTGAGGGCAGCCTCAGCCCTGTGCGCCCCTGTGCCCCCGCCAGCCCCGGCCAGGCACAGCCCCAGGCCGTCCTGAAGGTGGCACCTCGTACCTCCTCGCCCCTGTCCAATTCGCCCTTGCTGACGGCTCCCCATGTAAGTAAAGGTTGTTGCTTCTTCCTCTGTTAAATACTCTGATTAACAGCCTCTCCTGGGGATTTCAGTAGGAGCATCTGGTTAGCGTATATTAAACTCCGTGCCCCCCCCCCCCCCCCCCCCCCCCCCCACGCCCCCCCCCGCCGCCCCCCCCCCCCCCCCCCCCCCGAGCCGCTGGGGGCCCCCCCCCCCCCCCCCCCCCCCCCCCGGTAGAAGCTGCAGGGCTCAGGACCCCTGATGTTGACAGAGGAGGAAAGACGGACCTTGATCGCAGAGGGTTACCCTGTGCCCACCAAGCTCCCCCTGTCCAAAGCCGAGGAGAAAGCCCTCAAGAAGATCCGCAGGAAGATCAAGAACAAGGTCGGCACCAGGCCCGGCCTGTCAGAGCCCCGAAACGTGCTGTGCTAGGACCGGTCGCTTTGTGTTTAACCCGAGGAATTGTCCTTGTTAGATCTCTGCCCAGGAAAGCAGACGGAAGAAGAAGGAGTACATGGATGCGCTGGAGAAGAAGTATGTTGATATCACATGTGAATATGCAGGAATACATTTCAGTGCGATCACTGTAAGCTTATTGTACTCAATAACAGCTTCCTCGTTGTGGCCAGTTGCTACTGTGTCACCATCTGTTAGCCCTGATTTTTTTTTTTTTTTTTAATGCCGCAATTCTGCTCTTGTCCACAGGGTGGAGACATGCTCCAACGAGAACAGCGAGCTGCGCCGCAAAGTGGAGACTCTCGAGTGCACCAACAAGTGAGCAAACACGGGCGAGCCTGGGTCTACATGGATACCTGCGCGCGTATATGCGCTCGTGCGCAGCCGGACTGCGTTTGCGCGCCTGCACCGCGACTGGCGTGGCGTCCCTGCCACACCCGCCTGCGCAGACGGCCAGATTTTGGCGAGGGCCTCAAAACAGAGTGCCGCCACTTGTGAAGTGGGAGATGGGTGCGAGGGAGAAGGCGTCAGAATGCAAGCAAGCGTGCTCTCTGGACGGGCGTGGGAGCGAGTCGGGGGCGGCTGCCGTCTTTCAGCTGACGCGTCTGCTGGAAAGTGCCCGTTAACTGGGGCACCCCTTTTCTGGGGAATCTCTTTTTTTTATTTCTTTTTTTTTTTTTATTTCTTAAAACAGAATTACGGATTTGTGTATATTTATTCTTCCAAAGGTATTCAATAATGAACTTCTTGTCTTGCTTATGCTCAGAGTACCTCACACACTTCTGCTCTGTCAGTCAGTTGCATTTTTCCCATGAAGCCCCAAACACCAGTACATACCACCCCACCCCCGGGAATACAACGACCAAAAGCTTCCTACACTAAACGTGTGGCGCTATCCAATCATTAATTGCACATATAATATCACTAGTTTAGTTATTCTTATCTTTAAATATAATGTTTTTCCAAGACATTATATTTTTGTACTGTCGTGCATTTGCACGATGTTTGCTTGTTTGCACTATGTGCACCATCTTTACACCCTGTCTGTTTGGCCCTACATGTATGTACGTCTGTGCACTATGTTCTTGCCAGAATTTCTCCCGGGGATCAATAAGTGCGTCTTAATCTTTATGGGTAAATATATGAAATGGACAGCAGCTGCTCTTCCGGGGTTCTGATCCTTAACCGTGTTTCCTCCTGCTGGTCCACATGGAAAGATTTGCACTTAGACCCTGCTGACATAATCCTGCGGCATCCGCAGATTGATGATAATGAGGTAGCTTTGCCATACACCCACTGAATGGTCAGTAAATGTGCCTGTTGGGCAGAGAGAGAGTAGCAGGGACAGCGTGCAGGAGAACTGCGGCCATCTTTAGACAGACGACATGTAATGACCAAACCACCCCACTCCCTGAGGAATATGATTGGAGGTATAAGAGTTTTCATAAACACCTTGCTCGGTGCTTCATTG
>JAODKM010000058.1:24445357-24456689 GCA_026780845.1 Petrocephalus sullivani
GACAAGTAAACGCACACGACGAGAGCCCCCGCCCCCGCGCCCTCGGGCTGCCGGCGTGGCCTCCCGGTGGCCTCTTTGACCCCCGCCCCCCCCCCCCCCCCCCCCCCCCAGGTCTCTGATGCAGCAGCTGCACTCGCTGCAGGCCGTGGTGGCCGGGAAGGTGCCCCGCTCTTGCAGGGTGACAGGCACGCAGACATCCACCTGCCTCATGGTGAGCACCTGTCTGACCAGCAGATAGCAAATGTGGTGTGGAGTAGGAAAAAAGGCAACTCTCTTCAGTGACTAAGGAATTTATAACATATAAGCTTTTTAATATTTTTCTGTCCTCTTGGGGAAAAGAGGGAAAGAGTCTTTTTATATGATTTCTTTGTGTAATCTGGGTGGACAATATACTATATAGAATATACTAGTTTGTGTCTGTGCGTGCGAAGGAGAGGGAGTGAGAGAGAGAACTTTATGTATGTCTGTCGGGTTACACAAGGACAAGGTATCCTGGGGTGAATTGATGCTGACATGGTTTTGCTGTGTTACTGCCCTGTCTGGGTGCAGGTGGTGGTCCTTTGTTTTGCCGTCTTCCTGGGCAGCTTCTACCAGGGCCTGGCTCCCTGCTCCTCCATTACCAGCTCGGGCCTGTCCAGAGAACTTAGCCTGCAGGAGACCTACACAGCCACAGGTGAGACTGGGAGGGCGGAGCGGGTGGCTGCGGAGCGAGGGGGAGAGGAATCGGAGAAACAAGCACTGCACACTGAGAATCCCTTATCCTTGTTTCCTGAATCTGTTTCTGCTCAGATCCAGGGAAACCGCTAATAGGCTGGCAATTGAGTGCTTTACATCTCTAAAAATGTCAGGCAATGGCGTGCCACAGGACAGGCACTTCCGGTGTGGGAACTAAGTGATTGATTCCTTAAGTGATTATCATCACTTATGTGTTGTATTGAGGCAATGGCCATTTATTATGCGAATGAAGTGTTTTGAATCACTCGAGTCCAAGCGTGGGAGAGAGCCGGAGCCTAGATTTCCACTGCTGCGTCCTTCAGAGGTTAGCCCTCGGATTTGAATTGGCATGGAATCCCTTTGCATGCTTTCCACCGGGGGCGGATGCACCTTTTAATATGCGACTTCGACTCGTCCCCCATGTGGAAATCGGGCCTGTTCTGTAAGCGATACCTTTCGCACTCATTCTCCCGAACCGCGCAGTTTCGGCATGCTCAGGCAGACTCCATTGTCCTGGCTACTGATTCCCCCCCCCCCAAAACGTCAGGGATAAAAGTGTGACACAATCACAGCAGGAACCCCAGCCAGGCTTCTGATGTGCTTTTGTCCTTCACCCTGTCCTGAGGACAGGGAGGAGGCTCACCGTCTCACGCTCCTAAAAGCGTCGCGATGGAAGCAGCCAGGCAGATCTGACTCGTTTTCTTTTTTCTTCCTGTTTCATTTCCACCTCTCGGTAAGAGGGACGGCACATTCGGAGCAAGAATTCAGTTAGGGGAGCGTGCATGCTCTGCCCCTCCCTTTCTTGAAATCACTTTAGTGACGCCGGCGAAAAGGACAGCTACTAGCTCATAAATGAATGAATAGGCTGCCAATTAACTAAAGGCGGGCACTGGAGTGTTTGCTCTCGAAAGTCATTATCTGTCATTTTGTGCGATTATCGTCGCTGCGATCGGAAGGCCTCTACGTTCACCGCCACGCTGCCTCTGGAGGGAGTGCCGTGTAGTTGGTGTGCTTCCTGGTGTCTTTGTGGGCCGTCAGACACGCAGGGGCTAATCGGGGGGTGACCGTGCGGGCAGGATGAAGAACGCATTTTTGTAAAACTGGCCCCTCTGGCCCGAAGGTGTCGCTAGGTGGTGTGACGACGTGGGTCACCGTCTCTGTCCACAGTGAAGTCCAGGAACCTGCTGGGCTACGAGGAGCACAGCGCCCTGGACGAGGCCCCCTCTGGGCTCGCGGGGGATTACCCAGAGCAGTGGGACAGACAGATGGACATCATGGCGAGCTGGAGGATGCAGCAGAAGCAACAGCAGCAGGTGGACGAGGTGGAGAGGCACAGAGCAGAGCTCCGCCCCCTGGAGCCATTCGTCCATAGCAATGACACTCACGGCCAGGAGCCAATCCTCATAGACCTGCACCCGCACAGGTGAGGAGCCGGCACACGTCATTCGAAACTGTATGAAGGGCCTGGGTGTGATATGGAGACATAATTATGGATTTCACAGCCCTGCGTGGTGCAGATTACCCAGAGGAGGGATTTATTGTTTTTTTTTTTTTTTTTTTCTTTTTTACAGATTTAAAAGTTAGTGTAATGTATAACTTGTGCCTAAGTGAGATCTGTAATAATTATGGATGGCGTGCAGAATGACATACAGTGGGTAGGAAAGTCTCAGACTGACAAGGTGACCGTGCAGCCCGGCTGCTTTCTGTACTCAGGGGTGTGAAAGGAACTGTGTCCATCTGCCCACAGGTCGCTGGAGCGGCGGGAGAATGCAAGCACCAAAGTCATACAGCTGGAGAGGACAGTGAATGAGACGTCCTGAGGTCCACTTGGCTCCGCCCATGCCCCACAAACCACACCCACTGCAGTATCGGAGGCCTACAACCCTATTTATGCCACCTCCTTGCATCATGCTCTACTTGTGTAGCTACTCTTTATATGTATTTTACTCCATTCCAACATTAGACACTAGCCTGCATTATGCTTTATAGTTTTGTTTTTATTATATATGCATATAATATAATACCTTTTCCACTCTTCTCCCATTTTGAGGAGGAAGGGAACCTTTTTAATTCACAGGGTAGTTATACTAAACATCTACCCTGCTTGGTGTATCGAGGACTCCCCCTTGACTCGTTTCCCGGAGAGCGATCTCGACAAGGGCAGATCCTGCCCTTCATTTGCGGAGGTTTTGATGGAGGCCGCCCTGACCCGCGAGAGAAGGACTCTCGCTCTTCCTGAAACTCAGTGGGCTTGACTCCCGCATATTGCATTTTTTTGTTCTACAAGAACCGTTGTAGAGGACACCAAAGACCCTAACCCTCCAAAGGATCACAAAGACTTGATACGCACTGAATCTGTTTTTCTTATTGAATATCATGTGTGGACCAGTGCAAAGCTTTTTTTTGAAGAGTGATATAAAAATGCTTGTTTTCACTGGTCCTCCAGCGCAGTCTTAGCATTTTTTGGGTGTATGGTGACTATGGCGACGGACGCCAGTTACACAGTAAGACTGTATGACTGTGCAGATGTTCCAGTGCATTTGTAATGTGTTGAAAGGCAGTTTGGCTTCTCAACTTTTAGACCTTGATGTTTTATCATGCATTTCATTCTTAAATGGATGACTTAAAAAAATAACTGTTTTTCCTAAATTGATTGAGAAGTGTGGTATGTGCCATTTCCTCCCATTGCGGTGTTACGCGTTGGGGTCGCTGATGGCCATGGCGATCCTCGACTACAGTGTGCTGCACCCTGCCGGATGCCACCCAGCAGAAGCTCCGGTCTCCCTGCTGTTTGGGAATAGCATCTTTTTTTGGGTTATGGTGGCATGATGAAGGGACCCCCCCTCTCCCACCAGAAGTTGTTTCCCCCTGCTAGCAGCGGTCTACCCTGTTGTCTCTCCACAGTGTATAACCCCCCAGGAAGCATCCTGCTGTGAAATGACTTGCACTGCCTCCCTAACATGTTTTATTTATTCCTTTTGTAAATGTAGCATTTTATTTTATTTTGCTTATAGAAATCGGGAGGAATCGTTGCCTTGGACCCAGTCCGGGCTGTGCGTTCACGCTGCCTTTGGAGGACGGCACGCAGTGATCCTGCTACAGAGACTTGGGCGTTTCGTTTGTGGCTCTTTAGAAGCCTCCTTTCGCTACATAATTGTCACCGGCTTCTGCTTCGCTATATTATCCCCCCTCCCTGTCTTTTTTTCCAGAAGTAAATAAATATTTTTCATTAGTAAAAGCACTGTTGGTTGTGATGTAATTTTTTTGTGCACAAGTGTGTTGTCTGTCCATTATAATGAGGGTGAACATAAATGTGTTGTCCAACAGATTAGGGTTGAGCTCCTTGCAAGTCATTGAGGGCTCTGAGAATATACTAAAATACAGGGTTTAATAAAAGTTCATAACTGTGGTTCACGGGGACAGGGACAAGCCAGCACTCGCTGGCCCGTTCTGGGCTCCGTCGATTTCAAGGAATGTCTCCCGGCTCCCGGAGGCCAGGTTTTGGCTTGCCTCGTCTCCCATGGCGCTAAAACCCCAGCGATCACGCTCTGGATCTTCGCGATTCGCTTGGCAAATGGGCTCTCCGGGCGCACGGATTCGGCGAGGCGGCCACGGAACACGCTGCGTTAATCCAGCAGAGGTCTGCACCCATGACGGAGTCTCCGTGAGTCTCTCCGACTTCAGGGCATAATGGTCTAATTTGGTATGTGAAGGCGGATCTTTCTGTGCATTTCTGTTGGTCGGTCGTGTCACTTGACTTGAGGAAGGCGAAGGGGGGGGATGCACGCCCAGAACGAATGATCTGACATAAAACAAATATTGCACAATCGAGCCGATAGACGGGGCAGGCGTTCGGGAGCAGGCTGCATGCGGCAATCCGCGGACTGCGCGGTGCACTTGCTAAGGTATATTTTAAGAATAACCCCGGAGAAAACACAATAGTCGGAAAGCCGGCGGCGCTGCTGCCCGAGCGCCATGGGGTCCGCTTAATCCCCCTGCGGCTCCCACGCACCGTGCCTCTGGATGTCCGTCGGCGGGCGCGCCGCGGAGGAGCGGGCAGCCCCGTCCTGATCCCGCAGCGGCCCCGCGGGGAGCGCGCCGATGCCGGGCTGGGAGTACCCCGCAATGCCCCAATAGCGGCCCAGATGGATGCTCCCGGCGCCGCGGCTGTGGCTCGCCACCATCGCATCGGCTTATGCTCCCACTTCCCGTCGGCCGCCCGCGTCTGTCCGGCGGCTCGCCTGTGCATGTGACCGGGCGGCGCGGCCGGCGAGAGCAGCCCCCAGCCCCGGAGCCCCGGGCGCGGCGCGACCCTCCGCCGCCGGCGGCAGCAGCTGCAGCCTCTCCGTCGCTGCCGCTTCTTTGGGTTCGGAAAGCGAGGGGCGCACGGGAGGCAGAGAGGGGGGTCCACTGCTGAAGCATGGACCCCCTGGCCAAGGCTTGCCCTTCACAGGAGGAGAGGGGCTCCCTTTCGCACGGAGGCAGAGCCGCCCCGCTAGGCGCCACCGGCGGGGAGACGAGCGAGCGGAGCCGCGGCGGCCGGGACGGAGCCATGGGGGACCCTCCGGGCGGCTTTAACGAGGCGGACGAGCCCGTGGAGGAGAAGCTGAAGGGGCTGGTGTTTCGGAAGCAGACGTCCTACAGGTACAGTGAGAGTGAGCCGTGGGGGCGGGTATACCGGCATACCGGCGGGGGATAAGCGGCGCGTGACTCTGCACCCCTCCGTACCCCTCTCGCGCGCTTCCTGGCACCGCTGCGGTATCTGAGAGCCGCTATAGCTGCATACTGGTGTCCGCTGTAAGTGAGCGGGTGTACAGGGCGTGCAGCTGCCCCCCAGCCCCGCTCCGGGTGCCGGCGTATACCCGGGCAGGGAGGGAAGGGGTATATACTGTATATTCTGTAAAGCAGTGACACGGGCCACGTTTCTGGTGCTTTAATGCGCACCCTGGACCCGTTTCGGTTGGGGGGGGTCGCTGTCCAGAAACCCCTTATAGCCGTTTGAGGCTATTATATCTCTGTTATTCCGCCGCTGGCCGCTTTGTATGCAGCATGTGTGTTAGTTTCATGTTGGTGGTGTGGCTGGGCTGGGCTGGGCTGGGCTGGGGGGGGTCTGACTTTCCCGCATTGACTTTGCCGGTGTGGATTCGGCTCCAGAACGCCCTGGCGAGATCCACGGGCGGAGCGCGCAGTTGCTGCCGGATCACGCAGCTGGCGGACGGCCAGGCTGCACGGACAGCAGCCGCTGTGCAGATAGCTGCAGGATTCCCCAGGCCAAGGGAAAGACACAGCACCAGTCACAGCGTAGTCGTGGTTGTGTGTGTGTGTTTCTTTTATTTGATCCTTGAGTTTTGCATGTGAGACTGTGTAGGTGGATCCCGGATCCACCCTGCCCTCACGATTGCGGTGGATGGACGTGTCATTGTGGGTTTATGCTTCCTCAGAACCCGTCCAAACTGCTGGAAACAGCCACATTCTCGCATAGCCGACCCAGGAACACAGAGAATCTGAAAGCCTCTGCTCTACCGAAAGATCTCCGAGAGATTTGTTGGAAGGAAACTCATTTTCAAAATGGTCTATTGCACAGATTTTGCCAGCGGAGGAGGCCTATATGAAGATTGTGTATGTTCTGAGCAGGCATGGGATGATCCACGTTAAGCGCTTCTATGTTAGCCCCATGAGAATACATGAGCGGAAAGCTTTTTTCCTTTCGGGTTATATTTAAAGATCGTTTAGGGTACAGTGGTGAGTCTGTTCATCCTGCCCTTCCTTGTTTTGCTGTTAGTCCTGGCTGTAGGACTGCCGACCTCCTCTGTGGGAGGGTTGCTGTTTGTCTGGCCTGTCCCTGTCCCCCTCATGGCCCGAATACCTCACTGGCTGAGGAAGTCCACCTCATTGTTAGAATGTAAATACACCCCAGAGGTCTCCATTCAAAGCTTTCATTTTTAACTCTACACGCTGGCATTTCCCCTCTCTGGCACGTGACAGTTTCAACTTCTGCCCACCAGCCCTTTGAGCCTTAAGAAAATCCCTGCGCCCAGAGTCTGTGGATGTGCGCCGAAACAGAACAAGGCGCACAAACAGAACAAGTGCCGCTTCAAACTGGCGTGCGCACATCGGTTTTTAAAATTCACCTGGTGAAAGACGTGCAGTTAAAAAGGCCTGGGATATTTTCCCGCAGAGCAGAAGTGGTGAAGCTTTGATGTAGGAGGTGGCCTCACTGAGCGAGTGAGGGAGAAAATGAGAGAGAAAGATGGAAGGGGCGAGAATCTGCTGGCCTGGGAGTTCCCTCTGCCTTCAGTGTCTTGGTATCGAACCTTTCAAAGCTTTTCATCTCAGGGCCAGAATCTCTATTTCTACCTCCCCTTTTGACATTTTGCAGTCAGATAACAGACTCTAGTTGATTCTCACTCCTTACTTAAGTTTCTTTTAAATAAATGGTGTCTAAGGAAGCTGTGGTGTGATTTTTAATGAGGTTGGAGGAGAACGAACTAGAATCCCCGTCTGCTGCACGAGGAATGGATGAAATTTTAGGCCTGAATGTCTGCAGATAATCCAGATTGCGGATTCTGTATCGCTGACACATTTTCTTGTCTATCCGTAAGATATGATGAAGTGTTAGCTTTTTTTTTTTAATATACACAGCCTGTGATAGGCTGGCAGTTAGAGGGGTTGGGGCACTGACTCTGTCTGTAGTTGGCCGGCGAGCATGTCAGATTCCAGCTCTTGACCGTACCTTGGGTGGACCACAGAGGAAATGACCACGCCTCTGAGGCAGCAGTTACATAACTTATCTGCTATGATGAATAAAAAATCTTCCTTCCAGCAAGATGCTGTAAGATACATATATATAATTTCTTAAAGTATAAATTAAGTAGGCTTACTGTTACAATGTTGTTGTTGTGTATGGTTCATTAATCCGAATATGGCATCATTCATGTTACAGGTATTACAAGTGTTACTTAGATGTGGGGTCTCATAAATCTTTATAAGAAATATGTTAAAGGTGTTATGTGCCGTAAGTGTTTGGATGTGTCTACAGGTCACCTCAGTCTTCTGCCCCACGCTCCAATCGCCTGCTGCTGCTTCGCCCCGCCCCATTCTCTGGCCACGCCCATTTCGCCCTCCGACCTCTGACCTCTGATGTATAGCCATGTATAGTTATGAACAAATTTCTGACCTGTGATGAAAATAACAGGAAATATTGGATGTGTTAATCAGTTCTGAGGTTTGACATTTCATATGAAGAGGGGATTACTTTACTTTTTTTTGTTAGCTATAAGCATGGATTACGTTGGAGATTTTGTGTGGTAGTGGTGGTTCTCTGTGTGGACAGGGATTGACTGTGTGTGTGTGTGTGTGGCGGGTTTTCTGTGCTTTATATGAGTGATCGTGTGTATAGGTGCTGGATGGGCGTGTTATAGGTGTGTATGTGGGTGTTTAGGTGTGTGTTGCTGCGTGGGTCCTGCTTGGATGAGTCATGTGGGAACTTGGCTGAAATCATTACGAGGCTGACACCTCCTTTCCTCGCTCATCTTCCTACATGTGAAGTTAGCTGGGCGTCCGATTAGCCGTGCCCTTAGCCAGCCTGTTAGCTGGGCGTCCGATTAGCTGTGCCCTTAGCCAGCCTGTTAGTTGGGCGTCCAGTAAGCCGTGGCCTTAGCTGTCCTGTTAGCTGGGTTTCCAATTAGCCGTGCCCTTAGCCAGCATGTTAGTTGGGTGTCCGACTAGCCGTGCCCTTAGCCGTCCTGTTAGCTGGGTGTCCGATTAGCCGTGCCCTTAGCCAGCATGTTAGTTGGGCGTCTGACTAGCCGTGCCCTTAGTCGTCCTGTTGGCTGGGTGTCCGACTAGCCGTGCCCTTAGCTAGCCTGTTAGTTGGGCGTCCGATTAGCTGTGCCCTTAGCCAGCCTGTTAGTTGGGCGTCCGATTAGCCGTGCCCTTAGCTGTCCTGTTAGCTGGGTGTCCGATTAGCCGTGCCCTTAGCCGTCCTGTCGGCTGGGCGTCTGATTAGCCATGCCCTTAGCCAGCCTATTAGTTGAGCGTCCGATTAGCCGTGCCCTTAGCCGTCCTGTTAGCTGAGTGTCCGATTAGCCGTGCCCTTAGCCAGCATGTTAGTTGGGCGTCCGACTAGCCGTGCCCTTAGCCGTCCTGTCGGCTGGGCGTCCGATTAGCCGTGCCCTTAGCCAGCCTGTTAGTTGGGCGTCCAATCAGCCGTGCCCTTAGCCAGCATGTTAGTTGGGCGTCCGACTAGCCATGCCCTTAGCCGTCCTGTTGGCTGGGTGTCCGTTTAGCCATGCCCTTAGCCGTCCTGTTAGCTGGGCGTCCGATTAGCCGTGCCCTTAGCCAGCATGTTAGTTGGGCGTCTGACTAGCTGTGCCCTTAGCCAGCCTGTTAGTTGGGCGTCCGATTAGCCGTGCCCTTAACCAGCATGTTAGTTGGGCGTCCGACTAGCCGTGCCCTTAGCCGTCCTGTTAGCTGGGTGTCCGATTAGCCGTGCCCTTCGCCAGCATGTTAGTTGGGTGTCCGACTAGCCGTGCCCTTAGCCGTCCTGTTAGCTGGGCGTCCGATTAGCCGTGCCCTTAGCCGTCCTGTCGGCTGGGCGTCCGATTAGCCGTGCCCTTAGCCGTCCTGTCGGCTGGGCGTCCGATTAGCCATGCCCTTAGCCAGCCTGTTAGTTGAGTGTCCGATTAGCCGTGCCCTTAGCCAGCATGTTAGTTGGGCGTCTGACTAGCCGTGCCCTTAGCCGTCCTGTTGGCTGGGTGTCCGACTAGCCGTGCCCTTGGCCACCCTGTTAGTTGGGCGTCCGATTAGCCGTGCCCTTAGCTGTCCTGTTAGCTGGGTGTCCGATTAGCCGTGCCCTTAGCCAGCATGTTAGTTGGGCGTCCGACTAGCCGTGCCGTTAGCCGTCCTGTTAGCTGGGCGTCCGATTAGCCGTGCCCTTAGCCGTTACTGTCCCGATAGTCACATCTCCATTCATGCCTTGCTCTGCCTTTCATCGTTCTGTTAGCTCCTTCATTAGCTGTCCTATTAGTCCCCCAGTTCACTGTAGTGGCACATTGACTCAGTGACCTCCTCGGCCGTGTGTCCAGGTAGGCGCTGTGTGTCAGAGGGTCTGGGGACCTCATGCCAAAGACATGATTTCTGCCTGGAAAGCTATCATAGGGGCACTCTGCTGGAAAATGAGCGTTTTTTTCTCGTTTGCCACAGCCTCTGTAATTGGCTGCCGATCCACATTAATGACATGGCTGTGCTTGTGAAACTGGCTTCCTCTTTTTTTTCTGTTTTTGGAAGCTACAGAGTTTCGTTACGAAAAAAAAACTGCTAGCACTTTACGAGGTGGTTAGCGCTGAGCTGGCGTGATTGAACAGGCCCGTCATTTCTACCAAGTAGGTATGGGTGTTAGTATCGATTAGCTGGTTACCGGCTAGGTTTTAGGTACTGTTACTACCTAAGAGGTTTCCCCACCTTCTTTGATCAACCCCCCCATAGTTTCCCATGACAACACTGCACTCCCCCAAGTTGCCATCGGGTCAAGGCTTGTACACATCATCCCAGGACAGTATTGGTTTGTGCATAAATGACTTAGACTCTGGACCCACAAGTGGTTGATTTGAGTTTTGGCATGTCCTACTGTTTCACCTCTAAGTGACTTAATTAACTTGTAATGCTTTGGCAGAAATATCCAGTTCATCCCTCCATCAATCCACCCCCCTTTCTCTTTTTCAGCTGTACCTGTGCAGAGTTGCAGTTTAGTATCCAGTTGAAAGTATCAATTTTGAATGATTTACAGCCAAGGAGCCAATAAAATTCCCTCCTCTGTAGCCTTTTGCTTTAATATTTGTCAGCGTGACTCACAGGCATAAATAAATTCAAATAAAATTCAAAGAAACAGAACATTTGCACCGTGGCCAAAAACATTCAAATGCCCATAAAATATGGTGTTCCAAGGAATAGCAGCAAAAAAAAAACAAAGGAATTAAACTAAAATGTGATTCTTTAAAGGCTTTTTTCCAAGAATATCCAAACATTTAATAAATTGTCTGAGAGATTCACTATGGAAACCGAATGTGTTTGAATTACCCTGGTTGTCACTCTGCCAAAGTAAGAAGGGTTGTGTGTGTTTCCTTGAACTGAGTAGTGAAATTAGTCCCCGAAAACTAAGCAAGACACATTTGAATTTACCTGCCAGCCCTCCGAGCCCAGTGCCCGTCTCAGAGTCATCAGCGATTGTATGCTGCTGGATGATGGAGCCTTCATGCCATTGGGTTAAAGGCAGAGGGCATCAGGAGTGACGGGAAACGTCCATACAGGACCTCCCGGGTGTCCTTTGCTGTCCTTGTTCCTCCCTCCCCCCTGTCCTCAGGCAGAGCGTTCTGCATTAAAATGGAGGACAGTGCCCCACGGAGCGTGAGCCGCGTCCCGCTGTCAGGCCCTGGCTCAGCATCAGCGCCGGGATCTACGTGCCGTCTTCCATGTTCGGAGCGCAGGGCTTTTTGCCTAAACAAATTGCCCGTGCTTCTGCCAGGAGGAGGACAGGAAGCAAAGAGGCACACCTGGCACTGGAAATGCAGGGATGCCTGCCATTGGCTGATTCCCTCCCCTCCCCCCATTCTGCCCCCCC
>JAODKM010000058.1:24473096-24485244 GCA_026780845.1 Petrocephalus sullivani
TACATTTTTCTGATTTTTTTGAACATAGAAAAAGGTTTGTACTAGAAATGCAAACAATAAAATTTTGTGTTTATATAAAGTAAACAGTGCGCGTGTGTGTGATCAGGAAGACTCATCTGAGTACTGATTCTGAACAAGCCAAATATGTATTAAACATATATGGGGGCTGAGCCCCCCTGAAATGAAAATCCTAGAAACGCCCCTGCCCGCACCCACACCGGCTCTCCATGGATCAGGGTCCCTACCCCTGTCCTAGGCCCTGCAGGTGTTGCCCTACTCAGAGCCTCGTCTCTCTCCTGTCCCCCAGAGCTCTTTTAAAAACTCGAGCCGAAGGAAAAAACGGACGTCGTTCAAACGAAGGACCAGCAAAAAGGGAACTGATGTGAGTAAACCTGTTTTCACCCCCACCTCCCCCCATCCCTCCCCTTGCCCTCAAAAGGCGTGACTACATGGCAGCCAGAGGAGACGAGACATGATCAGGAGTAGGCTGGGGATTGGACAGCTGCTGCGCGTAGATAAAGAGCAAGCTGCATCTTTTCCTTGTACTCATTTTGTGTTCATCTGGCCACACCCCCTTTTTAGTGTATCATCATAAACCGTTAGGCCACACCCCTTTTTATTGTATATGTCATGTGTCCATTAGGCCACGCCCTTCCTGCTTATTGCATAAACAGCTTCTTGAAATGCCACCAGGGGTGTATTGTTGGGCCTTGGTCTTGGGAATAAAACCTAGCCAAGGCTCCCAGCTCCAGGCTGTGGTCGCAAAAAGAAAACCGCGTATGTGCGTATGTTCGTGTGGGTGCGTGTCTGCCTCCGTGCGCGCGTGACTGGCATGACTGTCTTTCCCGACAGGACTCCAAGTGGCGCCCGTTCATAATCAAGCCCCTCCCGTCTCCGCTTGTGAAGCCTGTGCTGGTGTTCGTCAACCCCAAGAGTGGCGGGAACCAGGTCAGCTTGGTGTCGGGGGGGCAGGTCACCCATTGGTAGAGCCCATCTCCAGACACTGACCCTGCTCCTGTCTACCCCCAACAGGGCACAAAGGTGCTACAGATGTTCATGTGGATCCTGAACCCCCGGCAGGTGTTTGATCTCTCTCAGGGGGGGCCCCGGGAGCCGTGAGTACTCCGGCCTGATCTTTCCTCCCCCAGCCCTCTTTCTCACTCGTTTTTTTATCCTCCACATTTTTAGTACATAGTTGCAGTGTGCATGCTTTTGTGATCTTGAGCATTTTTGGGACGCTTTTCCAGTTATTAGGAAGAACTCAGCTTTATAGAAATCTGTGACTGCAGTCATCAAAAACCAAGTCTTGTATTTAATTTGGTTACTTATGGTTAAGGTTGTCATAGTTTGGATTAGGGTATTTCCCATTGAAATGAATGGAGGGTCCCCACAAATATATAAATACAAAGGTGTGTGTGTGTACATATATATGATATGTAAACAGATGAGATCCCCTCCACTTAGATATGATGGTGACCCACACACACACTTTAATCTATGCTTCCACATTACAAATCTTGTGCCGGGGAGGGGTTGAACAGACTGGAGATGAGATTGACAAAACAGAAATGAGCAAACAGACTGCAGAAGGGCCCCCCAGGGCCAGCTATCAATCAGGGTCTGGCTGAGGTTAGCAGGGCGACAGGTAGCAGAATTCCTTTCCCACCCTCATGGGGCTGCCACCTGAATCCCAGGGCCAGACCACCCGGGTACCAGGTGTCAGACGAGGTGTTCCCCGCGCATGCCCCCTGACTCGGCATCTGTTCTCTGCTCTCAGGCTGGAGCTGTACAGAAAAGTACCGAATCTGCGAATCCTGGCATGCGGGGGCGATGGCACGGTAAGAGCGGCTGGGCTGTGACATCACGGCTCTCCCTGCTGCCGTTTCTCAGCTCTCTCGTGTGCCTCCTGGTAACATGCTTCTAGCTCTGGCAGCTTCTGTAGCTGGGGCTGGCCTGTGACGAGGTGCCTGGTACTGACTCTCCGTCCACCAGGTGGGCTGGATCCTCTCCATCCTTGATGAGCTCCAGATGAACCCCCAGCCCCCAGTCGCTGTTCTTCCTCTCGGGACAGGAAATGACCTGGCACGCACCCTGAACTGGGGAGGGGTAAGTGGACAGGTCGCACAGCAGGAGTGTTCAATTTGCCCTGAGGAAGATTTGTGGGTAACTGGTGTCTTTTGGAGCCGCTTGTGTCGTCTTTGACCAAATCGGATTGTCTGTCCTTCAGTCGACAGTAGCTGCTTTTGCAGGTTGGGTCGTAGCAGTTCTGGGAAGCCCAGGGGTATAGATAAATACAGTGGCCCGTAAGGTGGAACGCACTGCAAATACAGGAAACACTTACAAATCCCGGAAACACAGCGGAAGTTAATAGACGCCTTGCGATTGACAGACGTGGTGCAAACCAAAAAACGCAGCGAATCCGCTCACAACGCAACTGAAGCTTCCGGGGGACAATGAAACGATACAGACCATACAGACGAGAGGAGGGCTCTAAAACCAAATAAGACAACCATGTTCTGCAAAGTGGATGTTGGGGGATAATGCACAGCCCTTGAATTTTTGGTTTATCTATGTCTGTAATATCTGGTATCCATATAACGTGCATTGGGGCAATACATGACTGGGATAATAGCTCAGAATAATAAGTCTCTTCTGAATAATAGCTACAGTGCTTTTTGCTTAGCGATCGTTACCACGCAACTGAATGGGTCCAATTGTGTACATGCAGTAGTCAGGTTATTAAAATCACCTTAATCGCCATAATCGTTTTATTTTCAATAAACCGACAATTGAGTGCATGCACACACAGTCATAATCAGCTAACAAAATATCACAGATCTCTCTACTTCCTCTTTCTCTCCTCTGCATGGTCTGTCTCGTTTCATTGTCCCCCGGAAACTTCCATTGTGTTGTGAGTGGATTTGCAGTGTTTTTCGTTTTGCACCATGTCTGTCAGTTGCAACGGGTCTATTAACGTGTTTCCGGGATTTGTGTTTTCTGTATTTGCAGTGCGTTCGACCTTACAGGCCACCGTACGGAAGGGTCCATGTTAGATGAGTCCACCATGGGACACTTGCCACACACACAATCACATAACACTAGGGAACAAGTCCCAGTTACCTCTGTACCTGAACTGCTGGGGAATCCAGAGCCAACTCGGGGGAGCACGGGGAGAAGATACCAACTCCACATGCACGCAGAGCTGGGGTTCAAAATGCTGCTTCTGTTCAGAATAGCGTTCCAGCATATACCTGAAATAGTAACCGGCTCCGGCCGGTTACTGGCCTCACCCTCCACCAGCCACTTTAAGAACAGGATGGATGTCGCTGGAAAGACTTTGCTGTCATTGTAATTTTCATTTAATTCATTTTAAATGGAGGCTTTTCAAATATCCTTAATTATGCTCTCATGGATCCTTTAGTACTCGTCTGCGTGGGGGCGGACATCGGCAACCACAGTGTCTGCAATCTCTCTCTCTCTCCCTCTCTGAAATTAGATGAACTTATATTAGACACATTTGCTTTATACAGTTTGATGGTACAGTTGTTCGCGATGTGTCTCTGCAGGCTATGACACTGTGCCTGTGATCGGCAGGTCGCTGGCTCAGATCCTGATGCTTAATGCATTCACTTCACTGATGACTCTTTCAGCAAGCCCCTGATCCTGCTCCCTCATTTGCATGTTGCTTTGCACAGTATCTACTAAATAAATGTAATGTAACAGTGCCGTAGTTTTAAACTACCGCATGTGAGCTGTGCTGTATTGAACACACATCAAAGCCACATCTAAAAGCGAGGCTGCGATGCCCCCCCAGTCCACCGTGGAGGCTCCTCTTCCTCGGCCTTGTCACCGGCATCTGGGATGACGCTGATGGTTGGGTGTTTTATACCTGTCAGAGTTTAGCTTTCCTACAAATGAGTGTTTAAGCGGGGGACTGAGCAGGAGGGGTGCCAGCAAGATCCTGTCATTTTTCTCTGATGACCAAATCCCGTCAGCCACGCAAAGCCATGGGGGGCACTTGTCCCCTGGCGATAAAATTCACCAACCATGCGATCCAGATTCAGTCATGTTTCAGGCTGGATGTGGACCGGAGTCTGCCTGTTGGTGACCATTGCTATATTGGAAAAAATTTCACTAAAATAACACACACATACACAAATGCAGTGCTCACGTAAAGTCTTGGGACGCTTGCTTTCTTTAACATATTGCTTTCTTTAACAGTGTTGCAAGTGTATTCATTCCATGACAAAAGTCCAACACACATACATGTTCACATATAACATATCTGCATATATCTTTGGCTCAGACATTTTCTTTTTATGTGCCATATTTTTTTTGACTGATTCATTCAATTCTGTTCTTGCCATTTGGCTGTTAATTGCAATTGTAGCCAGTGGCTCCCGAAGGGATGTAAATACAATGCAATAGCAAAGGTGTTACTAATTAAAAAGCACCCAATTAGACTGCTTGTCAATTCACTTTTTAACTCGGGGCAGCTTTCTTAGAACTATAATTGGGGTTTCCATTTATTACTACTTGAAAAGAATGTTTTGCTTGAAAGTGCTGATGGCCTAAAGGTTAGGGAGGTGTGCTTCTGCTCCCAAAAACAAAATAGAATAGCTGCCCACTGCTGTGTCGCATATGGATTAAATGCAGAGGAAACATGTTGTTGTTGTGCACTGTGTATCCACACTGAGAATTAATCTCTCTTCTAATGTGGTATATATTTGCAAACAAAAGAATAAAGTAATGATTGTTATAAAACCAATAAATCTGCAGTATTTTACTGAATTAATTGTGTGCCTAGACTTGCTGTGAGTGCTGCAGATGGGTATATATACTTTATTAATGTTTCTTAAACACATGTTACCTTTAGCCCTCTACTTACAGCTGTGTTCCTGTTCCCTCCCTTACCCAGGGCTACACGGATGAGCCGGTGTCTAAGATACTGTGTCAGGTGGAGGAGGGCACAGTGGTGCAGCTGGATCGCTGGAACCTACAGGTGGAGCGAAAGCTGTCCCCAGGAGACGAAGGCTCTCAGAAGGTGATGCAGGGCATCAGGCTGCAGACGGGAGTCAGGGGGGGGGCTCGCCTGTTGTGTAACTCTCCCCCTGTATGTGTCTGTTCACAGCTACCGCTGAACGTCTTCAATAACTACTTCAGCTTGGGGTTCGACGCGCACGTCACCTTGGAGTTCCACGAGTCTAGAGGTGAGTGTTTCGGCCGTTTTGGAGAACGTGGGGAGTGAGGAGGTGCGGGTCAGCATGGACTCCACTAGTGTGTCACCCTCACGGTGGCTGAGTTAGAATCAGAATCAGAAGAACTTTATTCATGCCAGAGGAAATTGCTCAAGTTAGCGGAGCTGCATTGCACACGCTGAGAAGGTGAGCTCCCAGGGACTTCCTGACAGGTGCGGAGAGAGGGTCGCCCGGCCCCTCCTGAGCACTTGGCAGCAACTCGCTCAGTAGACGTGGCGGATTACCAGAGGAACACTCAGCACCTCTCATGAATGCGATCTGTCACTTTTTATGAGGCGGGGGGTGGGCGGTGTTGGGAACAGTCCAGTTTGAGACTGGAATGCAGCCTCAGATGGTAGAAGAATCCGCACGGGAAGTCCGGCCCAGCTTGACATCTTCTCCCCTTGTCCTCCGCAGAGGCCAACCCGGAAAAATTCAACAGCCGATTCCGTAACAAGATGTTCTATGCAGGGGTGAGTGGGGTGTGAATCACTGGTCGTGTAGCTCTGCGGCTGAAGTCCAGCAGAGTGACCCGGCAGCTGCTCTCTGTGTCTCGCCTCTCCAGGCTGCCTTCACGGACTTCCTGCAGAGGAGCTCCCGAGACCTGTCCAAGCACGTCAGAGTGGTGGTGGGTGCAGTGCCGAGGGTCCCCACTAGAGGGCGGCCAATCCAAGCACATTCTGCAAACCCATTTCTCGGAACAGTAATATTTACATTTGATTGAAGTTTATTTTATTTAGCAGATGCCTTTGTCCATAGCAATGCACAAATAGCACATTACAATCATACGGCTGTCAAGTAGTCGACTGGGTAAACGAGCTAAAAGTATTTATAATTATGCAACCATGAATAATACAGGTAGCTATGATTGGAAAGTAATTTGGAGATAATAGAATACATTTTTAGATTTCAGTTGTCATTTTTCTTAGACCTCCTATTTATTTTTTTTTCCTTTTAAAGAAGAAAAAATGAAGTCATTCTGGCAAGAGAGGTTCAGATGACAAGGGCCATAATAGTTTAGCATGACGCTGTACCTGCTGGCTTCTTCTTATTTTCCTGTCTAATTCCTTACCTTGTCCGCTGCAGTGCGATGGAACGGACCTCACCCCCAAGATCCAGGAGCTGAAGTTCCAGTGCATTGTGTTCTTGAACATTCCCAGGTGCAAAGACCACCCTCCACACCACCCTGTGACCTTGCCGGCTCCAGCTCCTTGGCAACCACGCCATCTGCTGACCATTTTTTGCATTGCGCTGCCTTATGGCTCAGTCGACGCTGCGGCCTTTTGGTAGTGTGTGCTCCCCGTGCCTGTAGCGACGGTGTTTCTGCTCCGCAGGTACTGTGCGGGCACCATGCCGTGGGGTAATACCGGTGACCACCGCGACTTTGAGCCTCAGAGGCATGACGACGGCTGCATCGAGGTCATCGGCTTCACCATGGCGTCCCTGGTCAGTGGCTCTGGGCTCAGTGCACGTCTCGGGCTCTATCTTAATTAGCCAGGCCACCCCCGTGATCACCGGGGACCTCTGTGTCCGCCAGGCGGCGCTACAAGTGGGCGGGCACGGTGAGCGGCTCCACCAGTGTCGGGAGGTGACCCTGACTACCTTCAAGACGATGCCGGTGCAGGTGGACGGGGAGCCATGTAGACTGGCCCCCTCCACACTTCACATCTCACTCAGGAACCAGGCCAACATGGTGCAGAAGAGCAAGAGGAGGACCTCCGTGCCTCTGCTCAACGAGTGAGTCACACGCATATGCACACATACATTTCCTCGTACACACTCACATACGCACACGATTTCAGTATGTTATGGCTTGCTATCTTTTAAATGATCCTTGAAGGACACTAAACTAAAAAAATGAAAAGTCTACGAAATCTGATGTTCATAAAGAGCAGGAACAGGGGCTTGTTTTTCAGGTGTAGCTCTCACCCGTCTGAGTAGGAGTAATAAACATGCACGCGTGGCATTTTTATGGGGGAGGGCTGGGTCTGACTGGCTGACTTTTTACTTGGCCGACCTTTTGACTTTTCTCCATGTCCCCCTCTCGCCTTCACTGCGCCTGTAACCTGCTCCCCATCGGTGGCTGACCTGATTGTGGTGTCCCGCACACTGCCGTCGCGTCTCTCTTCTCCCCTCGTCACCCTCACTAACACCCCCTTTGCGTCTGTCCCTTTCCTGCCCGCCTGCCTGCCCCCCCCCCACCTCCCCCCCCCACGTCCTACGTCCATTGGCCCATTGCCTGCGCTGGTTGTGAATCTGTGCGCAGCATTCAGAAAGTGTGTGCCGCCGACCTCCGTCGTCTCTCCGCTCCCCCCGACTCCTTCTCCATGTGAGTACCTCTGCTCGGGTGGGTGGGGCAGTTATCGGGGCGGGGGGGGGGGCTGCTCTGTGGCTCTTCCAGGCAGGGGTGGGCAGACTGGGGCGGGGGGTCTGTGTGCCTGCCATCGCTGTATGTCAGATTAATTCCCTGATTAATTCAGATGCAGGGGAAGAGTGCAGCCGCACACACGCGCGCACATGGGTACGCACAAACATCCCGGCTGCGCAGCGATGAGTCAGACAGTGTGTTTGAGAGCCTGACCACTATGTTACCGCAGCCACCATCTGTTTCGCAGTGCGTGCTGCGAGGCGATTAAAATGCAGGTTTTCGGTGCTGGCGGAGACGCGCCCGCCGCAGTCCGCATGCGACGCGCGGCTCTCTGCGGCGACTGTGGAATGCTAACCGCTTGCAGCCGCGGCCATACTAACAGGTCTCACTGCCATCCTGCTAGCTGCTTCCGTGTGCGTCTGCGTGCGTCCGCCCTGCCCCTGTGTCACAGTGAAGCACAGGTTCGCTAGCAGTTACCAGCTACAGTGTGAGCCAGATTTTCCCCTCTTTGATGACGATGGGGCCACCCCACTTCCCATGAGCCCCTGGGGTGGCACCGTGTGGCAGGCCCAAAGCTCAGCGGGACGGGACATGACCCAGCTAACGCCCCCCCCCCCCCCCCCCCCCCCCCCCCCCCCCCCCCCCCCCCCCCCCCCCCCCCCCCCCCCCGCCACCCACCCACCCCATCCTGCTTGCACCTCCCCGTCCCCCCCCCCCCCCCCCCCCGCCAAGCCTCTCATTTGGCATTCCACTTAGCATCTTAAGCAGAACGTTTCATTAATGCATAAGGGCTTCCTACGGAGGAGAGTTGCCAGATTATTCATGGAGAATGCCCCTGGAACCTTCTCCCTCTGCCGTGTGGGCAGGCGTTTTTGAAAGCAGCAAATGCCACCGAATATCCTGGCCAGCGAGGGTCAGGTCTGAGAATGCAGGCTGCTACGAATGAAAGAGCCCTGCCTCAGCATCCCGACTGCAGTTTGTCTCTCCTGTTGGCGACAGCACCGTGGTAATGATTATGTGAGTTTCTGCTTGTCCCCCTGTCTGCACAGTCCACACGCCGTCCCGGACCGCCTGCGTCTCCGGGTGAACCGGATAAGCTTGCAGGAGTATGAGAAGCTACAGTTTGACAAGGAGCGCCTGCGAGACATCTGTGAGTGCGGAGAGCGATGGCACCCGTAGCATGCCATGTTAATAACATCAATAACGCACCCTCGTAATAACGTGAGAATAGAGCGCTATCGAATAACTTAGTATTAGCGTATCCTGTCTAGCAGCAATAGTGTACCCTCATAACGACAAACCAGTAGCCATTGTAACAATGTAGCATTAGTGTATATTGTCTAGCAGCAATAGCGTACCCTCATAACGACAAACCAGTAGCCATTGTAACAATGTAGCATTAGTGTGTCCTGTCTAGCAGCAATAGCGTACCCTCATAACAACAAACCAGTAGCCATTGTAACAATGTAGCATTAGTGTGTCCTGTCTAGCAGCAATAGCGTACCCTCATAACGACAAACCAATAGCCATTGTAACAATGTAGCATTAGTGTATATTGTCTAGCAGCAATAGCGTACCCTCATAACGACAAACCAATAGCCATTGTAACAATGTAGCATTAGTGTGTCCTGTTTAGCAGCGATAGCGTACCCTCATAATGACAAACCAATAGCCATTGTAACAATGTAGCATTAGTGTGTCCTGTCTAGCAGCGTTAGCATACCCTCATAACGACAAACCAATAGCCATTGTAACAATGTAGCATTAGTGTGTCCTGTCTAGCAGCAATAGCGTACCCTCATAATGACAAACCAATAGCCATTGTAACAATGTAGCATTAGTGTATCCTGTCTAGCAGCAATAGCGTACCCTCATAATGACAAACCAATAGCCATTGTTACAATGTAGCCTTAGTGTGTCCTGTCTAGCAGCAATAGCGTACCCTCATAACAACAAACCAGTAGCCATTGTAGAATTAGCGTATCTTGTCTAGCAGCAATAGTAGGGTGACTAGATAGTTCATGTCATCCCGGATACTTTGAGCTAGGACAGGATTTGCAAACTACCATTTCACTTAAGCACTGAGTTCTTGCTGTATGCTGATTGGCCAGTCTCCTATAATCATGCACGTGTCACTAATCTTAATGTAAAACAGCTGGATGAGTTTTTCAATCAAGGAAACAAACCAGTCAGAGCACAAGAAGAACTGAACTATTAAGCCAAACACAGGAGCCTTTAAGGTTTAAAGTAGTTTGTAAAACCTGAAGTAGCTCAAAGCGTCTGGTATGACATGGATTATCTGGTCACCCTAGCAATAGTGTACCCTCATAATGACAAACCAATAGCCGTTGTAACAATGTAGTATTAGCATATCTTGTTAATAGCAGTGATAGTATACCTTCATAACAATGTAGCATGAGCATTCCCTGTTAATAATTTACCCTCATAATAACATAGCAATAGTATGCTATTGTAATAATGTGTCCTCATAATGGCATTGCAATAGCAAGTCATCGTAATAACGTAGCATTAGCGAACCTTGTTAATAACAGCAATAGTAAAAACATAACAATAGAAACCCACCATAGAAATGTAGCATTAGAATATCCCGTTAATAAGATCAATAGTGTACCTTCGCAATAAAGTAGCTATATCTATATCATTGTAATAGCTATAACATACCCTGTAGATAACATAGCTGCTACCCGATTAATTGGAAGTAGTACACTATGTTGTAACAAGAAATTTATAGTCCCTTAGGAACATTTGATCATTCTGTTTATGAGTTAATCAGCTTAATTGAGATGGCTTATTCACGATTGTATTACTAATACCTAGCGTAATGTATTAGCATTCTGATTGGCCAGAGGGATTTTTGTAAATACCACTGTGTTCCCCAGCCGCCCCTGTCGGCATCATCGTGGTGAGAGGAGACTGTGACCTGGAGACCTGCAGGCTCTACATTGACCGTCTACAGGAGGTGGGTGACCTGCAGCTAATTTACGGGATCCGGTCCTCTCTACTCTTTCGCATTTTCAGTTTAGCGTCCTGGTTATCTATGATCAGCCGTTGTGTAAGCTATGATCAGCTGTTGTGTAAGCTATGAGCAGCCGGTGTGTAAGCTATGATCAGCTGTTGTGTAAGCTATGATCAGCTGTTGTGTAAGCTATGAGCAGCCGGTGTGTAAGCTATGATCTGCTGTTGTGTAAGCTATGAGCAGCCGGTGTGTAAGCTATGAGCAGCCGGTGTGTAAGCTATGAGCAGCTGTTGTGTAAGCTATGAGCAGCTGGTGCGTAAGCTATGATCAGCTGTTGTGTAAGCTATGAGCAGCCGGTGTTTAAAGCACCTTGTCTGATCCCCACCAACACCACAAAGAGATTTCAGCTGTTTGATGTTTTTCAGCCCCTATCCCAACCTAGATTAGTTCATCTTCTGCAACCACTTATCCAGGACAAGGTCGCAGTGCGTCGGGAGCCTATCCCAGGAGATACAAGGCACCAGGCAATGGACTCCCTGGTGGAGATGGCTCTCGCCGGCCACACACGCACAAAGTCACACACTATGAACAATTTAAGGACTTTGGATCAGCTGGCCGCATGTATTTGGACTGTGGGAGGAAACAGGAGTTCCATGAGGAAACCTACGCAAACATCACACACAGGCAGTGTGGGGAAGCCCCTCTGCTACTCGCGAACCAATATTTTTGGTTCAGAATTTAGCAAGAGCAGCGTCAAAGACGATGGGTAAATGATACAGTAGTGAAGTCATGCTGGATAAAGCCAGAAGGCGTTGCAGGAGAGGAAGTAGTAGTTATATTAGGTTCAGCTGGCGATCTGTGGGCACGCTAAACTTACACGTTGCGTAGGTGTTCGCGCTGGAATGCGAGTCGGCTGTCAGGTTGGCAGCAGACCTGCGGCTCTTACTCACCGGTTCCATCATGGCCAGACCAGAGGCACAGTGCTTCTAGAAATGATCTGGCAGCCTTTTTTATATGTCAAAACTTGCTTTCCCTCTGGCTAGGATACTATTCAAATATATATCTTTTAATGCATTTTTTTTTTTTTTCTGCTGGAGATTTTCACAAGAATGTTTTAACGTATCGCGATGTGTTACTCTCTGATTGCCGGGACAGGATTATGGTACTGTGCGTGTCTTTACTGATAGCTGTGTTTTTCGTGTTTTCCGAAACTGGACTTTCCCCCATTCATTGTTAGATCCAGATGATGATGTAACACGATGTAATAGTTTGAGTCAGTCGTGTTTTCCACTGTGAGCCTGTATACACATAGCAGCCACAGCATTCGCTGAGGTTGTGTAACATTCAGAGGCCCAACACACAAGCCAAAGTAGATAGGCAGTGGCTCCAGAGGAAGGGTGTTTTGATGCACCTCTCAGTGTCTCACCCTGCCCTTTGACAGGACCTCCACCAGGCCCCCCCAGGAGCCCACCGGGTACACTACCAGGTAACAGACGTTTCCTCTCAGTTCCACCCCCCCCCCACCCCCCCCCCCCCCCCCCCCCCCCCCGCCCCCCCTCCCCCCCC
>JAODKM010000058.1:24497813-24508466 GCA_026780845.1 Petrocephalus sullivani
GCGGTCCCGTAATCTGGGCGGGGGTAGGCTGACTGTCTAGTTGCTAAAAATATCTGTCCATCATATGGAAATCTGATGGGAGTTTGGGCACCCTGGCTGCAGAAATTCCTGGCATGAAGGAAGTCAACAAGGAAAAAAATGCCATATCATTTTTCACAAATATCTCCAGTTTTATTACTTTGGTTTGCAACTAGATCCTTCTACAAGAAAATGGATTACCTGGTTTAGCTATTTCATGTTCACATTTGCGTGTCTATATGTTTACAGCAGTACATGAAATTAAGAATACCACACAATGAAAACAATACAAACTGGATACACACACAATCAGTAAATTTAGCACAGTTGCAGAATTTTATTATGCAAGTTATTATTTTATTGCTTACCTTCCTTGCAACATACAGGACACATAATGAGTTTCTAGTATTACTGGTAAGCCAAGTATAATCACATTAAGATAGCAATCACCCATTATGCAGGTAATTAACACAAAAGTGTCTTCACATAAACTGGTAGAGGGCAGACTACAGGATCCTGATATAAAGGGGTAGGAATTAGATAAGAACATAAGAACATAAGAAATATACAAACGAGAGGAGGCCATTCGGCCCATCAAGCTCGCTTGGGGAGAACTGATGTTTTACAAAGCCTAGCTAGGCTCAAAATAAATAAATCTCAGGGCCCTGATGGCATCTTACCAATAGTGTTAAAAGAAACAAGGGATAAGACCCAAGATGACCCAATGCGTTTTGAAGAGGAGTGTGTTTGGGACTTAAATGGGTGAATTTTGAGCCCTGATTTGCAGGATTCTGAAGTCCTGAGAGTAAGGAGAAGGTCTGTCTGCCACGTCGTAGCAAACAAATTGAGACATCCTGCTGTCAATGACTGTGGAGACTTAGGTAGGTATGGCAGGATTAGTTAGGGATAGATGCTAGTATTGGATACAAGTTAACTGGCACTGTATGTAGCCAAAGTGTGTAGTCATGTTACGGATAACCTGTCAGTCAGAGAGGACCTGTTAGCTGGGCACAGAAAATCAGTCAGAGAGGACCTGTTAGCTGGGCACAGAGAATTAGTTAGAGAGGACCTGTTAGCTGGGCACAGAGAATCAGTCAGAGAGGACCTGTTAGCGGGGCACAGAGAATCAGTCAGAGAGAACCTGTTGGCAGGGCACAGAGAATTTGTCAGAGAGGACCTGTTAGCTGGGTACAGAGAATCAGTCAGGGAGGACCTGTTAGCTGGGCACAGAGAATCTCTCACATGCTCATACACCTGTAACAGGCATTTCGACCGGTTTTGAAAAATTCACAAGCCCCCCACATTTTAGGCTTTCTCCTGACCTTTGACACTTGCCGGACGTCTGTCTCAAACTTTAACATCTAGCTGCTTGGTGGTGCCATTAGAGTGACGGAGGCCCGGAAAGATAGTTTAATGACTTGTGGACAATGAGCAGAGGCAGACTGCTGTGACCCTGCCTGTCACACTCACAGTGGGGTGACAGCTGGGGCAGGGGCGGGGATTGAGGAAGTGGGGGCCCTCTTCCTAAAACCAGCTGCTCTGGCACGGAGCACTCCAGACACAAGATGACGCTGCTGGGAGCCGACCGGACTCGGCTTCTCTACCTCCCGTGGGTCGGTTTCCGGGCCGCAGCGTGAAGGTGACGCGGGTCCCATGGGGCTGGGTGGGATGAGCTGGGCCCGCGCACTGCAGAGGCTGGCCCACCTACTCGCACGCGTCTCCAAACTGGCTCGCCCCTCCGGCCGGCAGAAGCTGTGGGGGCTGTGGCGTCTCTCGGGTGAGTCTGCTTCTCTGTCTTAGCGGTTCTGACTTTAGTTACCCTTTCATCCCTGGATGGAGACACTCGACGCTGATGTGTGTTTGAGAAAGAGCTGCAAGTCTGTGATCACTCTAAGCGTCTCTGCGTGAGTGTGTTTGCACCATATCCATGCTGGGATGAGGACGGATGGCGTACCAGGTACCTAGTAGCAGTCCGTGTGCTTTTTCTGCATGCACAGACGTGTCAGCGATGGTTACGGAGGCGTACCCCTTTTGGGATGGGAGGTTGTGCCACTCATCGTGGAAAACTGTAGGATTTTTTTGTACATTTTTGTAGTGATCAGGGCCATGAGTGCCTGGGCTGAGAGGCTGTTGTATTCTAGATTTAGGATGGGCTGGTTCTCTTCCAGTTTGTTGTGGTAACATTTTGCATGTTACTCTGGGCCCTGGTCTGGAGGTGTCTGTTGTCATGACTAAGGAGAGCACATCGAATGGACCTGCTTTCACTTTTGCCGTGATGGCATGAGTTTGGACTCACTTCTGACTGGCAGTTGCCACCCTGGATCGACCATGGGCTGAATGTTACGATTCTTTATGACCACTTCCTTATAACGTGAGCCAGTGGGTAGCGCTGCGGTTAAGGGGCTCTATATATGGTGGATTTATGCAAGGAGCTAGTGAAGCAGCTCTGAACAATGGGAGACCAGGGGGTCACACCTGTCCCCTGCGCCCAGTGACCCCGCTTGCCCCCATGGTGGCTGCAACAACATTGTGGCGCCGACACAGAGGCTGGAACAATGAGGCAAGAATGAGGAATGTCCCAAAAAGACTGGAGTATATCATATGTGACTCCCCACCTCCCACCACTGCCTCCCACCTGTTGGCCTGGGGGTTACAGAGTCATGCTGGAGCCTACTGTAGGGGGGCCCAAAATGAAGCACAGACTGATTAAAAATCACGAGCCCCTGTTGGTTTGTGACAGTTTTAGGGATTCTGAGATTTGGCTATGACCTAGATGAGGACCCCTGTTATACTGTGGCATTTCAAGAAGCTGGATCAAATGATGGCCGACATATCAGGCTGCGCCACTAGGGGGCGCCCTGGCCTCGAGTTCCTTCTGGTTTCGTTACTGTTATGGGTCTTACATTGATATGAACTTCAGTATCACCCTTGCATCTGGTGTTCTATTGTTTATCTTTTTTTGCCAACCTTTCCTTCTTCTCCTCCAGCCCTTTTCTGCCATCAGAATTGGCTGGCAATTTTGTGTAGATGTGAGGACCAGCTATGGTGGTCGAGTAGCCTTGGGGGGGCAGGTGATCTCAGTATCCCTTTGATTTTCTTCCGGTGGGAACCAGGCTCTTCTCACGCTTGTATGGAAGGGCTGCGTAATCAAAGCCGGGGCCGAGGTACACAAAGCCATCTTTGAGATTATGGCTCCAAATTCCACACAGAGCAGCTACAGCCTGGGGGAATCCCAGGTCCCAGGTCAGGTGGACCTTACCTTAGATCAGCTATAGTCTGGGAGAATCCCAGGTCCCAGTCCAGGTGGATCTTACCATAGAAGCATACAAAGGCTACAGTTTATTATTTTAAATTTAAAGAAGCATTATCAGCTAAAACATCTATGCACCAGAAATTTTGCTGAGGTTTAGCTGTCTTGCTCAGGGGACAGCTGAAATTTCTCTCCTGGAATTAGGATAGCCAGTGCTAACAGTGAATTAGGATAGTTCAGTGCTACAACCAGAGCACCCCCTGCAGACCTACTTAGAGGCCATTGCTAGAGCATATTGGTTTATTTTTTAGTTTGCTTACACCTTTCTAAACCAGTGAAAGAGGAATGTTCCTGACCACACTCCATAAGGTTAATGAAGACTCCCTTGTATTTGCAGATATTTGCATATCATGACAAGTTTATTTCGCAGTGAGGCAGCATCATTAGCCCACCTGTAGTGTTGACTGACCGGCCCTGGATGCCACCTCGGCCATGGGACTGCTGATGCGTCATCTGACATGAAACACAGATTCGATTCAATCAGCTTTTGATTTGTTTTTGCCTTTTTTGCCTCCTAGTGGATGGTTTGTATAAAGGGCTTTAAGGTTTGCAGTTTTATTGCGGGTGGCATGTCAGTGGGAGGTCATGGGAGCCACAGCAGCTGACAGCTGTTTTTACGTTGACTGAAGGGGGTGTCGGGGGCAACCTTTAATACTAAAGTCTAGTTTTTGGTGTATTACTTACCTGTGTAGGTAATTTTACTGCCATTTGCTAATGCACAGAAAGACAGGACGCTGGTTACGTTACTGGTGGTTTGCTGGTACACATCCTGCAAGATGGACGAAAGAGGATCCAGCCCAAGCACATTGCTGTTAGTCTCGGTGCTGGTGCGGGGGGGGACTCACCCGGACTCACGGTGCCTGATCGATGGAGCTGGAAATGTCCAGCCGGCTGGGTGCCTCATTATGGACCCTGTGATTACGGCAGACAGCACTTACTGTCAGCTCTAGAGACTGGAACCATTACTGCAGAAGCAACACACACATAGATACTCACACACACACGTACACATACGCACATACATATATGGGACCTTCTATTCCTTTCTATGGGGGAAAACCCCTCAATGCCAACAATGACATCCTTAACCCCCACCCGGCCCTAACCTTGACCATAAGTCACCTAACCCTCAATGTCAACATAGCCAGTTCTTATCACACTGTGGAGACCACAATGTCATATATACATAACCCCCCCCCCCCACACACACACACACGTATCTCTGTTCCTGTCTTTGTGGGGAATTCCCACTAACTCATTCATTAATACAGGTGTGGCGTTTCTAAAGCGTTATTAGAACAGACTTTTGTATCCTGCCTCAAATATTTAAAAGCCTCTGCCTTCTGCTTGCGAGTATATTTGAAAAGAGTCATTGTGAATAAGCACATATGTATTCAGAAGCATTATTCTAATCACAAAATAAATTCTGCTGAAATGTCTTGTCTGATGACTATTCACATCAGCCCCCCTGTTTTGGTCTTTGCTGGACTCGACCCAATCCCATTCCCACTTAGGCCTCCTAGTCTGAGACAGTGTGAAATTGGCTGGTCAAGCTTTGGCGGGGGGTGCCTACAATTGACTAAGTCAGCTGCCCCCAGTGGATGGCTCCTGTGTCGCCTATAGGATTTACGGGCCGTACCCATACTGACAAGGCTTGGTTCATGTCTCCTTACCAATAAAACTCAGGAACCCCAGGAAATATGTGGCTGTCCGCAGTCACCCTCCTGGATTCCTTCCAGCCAGACCACGTCATTCTCCTGCATTACAAAGACAGGCTTTTTCTTCAAGTCCCCTACCCCCTTTCGTATATGCATTTAAAATTTAAATGATGGTAAATTGCTCGTGGCTCGTGAGCATGCGTGCATGTGCTCCCTGCACTCCGTGCTCTGTTTCCTGGAACAGTCTAACCCTGCAACCCTGGATGACAGATGGGTAGTAAATAATAAACATCATCACTGGGGATTTGCATGTGTGTGGATAGGCATTGGGTGGTCGTACCCCTGTCGCTGGGACAGCCAGCCCCGTGATGCCCCTGTCTGCTCATCCTAGAGAGGCTGAGGGCCCAGACGTTCATCCTCTGTACCCAGAAATCCGAGCTCCTGATCACACTCGAATATGAGAACCGGACGAGTACGCAGCGGTAAGACGGAGCGTGCAGCCCCACCCGCCGTGTTATGGAGCAGGGAAGAGCCTGTGGTTTGACAGTCAAATGACCCACTCAGCAAAACAGAGCCAAGAGGAGGGGCTGGCAGCGTGGAGGGGTGGTGTGGAAACGAGCCACCAATGGACTGGAGAGGAAGGGATGGATAGCGATAGAGTGTGATCTGGCTGTCAATGAGTGTGTGCGCAAGTCGGTGAGGCGTGGTTAGCCACTAGCGGGTACCAGACGCGGCCAAAGGCACCGAGTGGCCAGGCGAGACATCCTGAGGGTGATGCTCTGGGCATGGGCACGCCGCTTTGCAAACTGTCAGGCAAGATCACCAGGCAGGTCAAGCGGAAGTCTTCAGGTGAGCCATGCCATTTTCTGAAGGGGGGGGCGCGGAACAGTGCATCGTCATCATGAGCACAGGTTGGCAAACACAGAGTGCCGGGCTCATCGATGTTAGAGAGAGTTGGATATTGGGGGGGACACAAATTAATATTTTGAATAGAAAGGTCTTTAGGGGCAGTGAATGAAGCTGAATTAAATATTGGGGGGTACATGTTCCCCCCATCCCCCATGGTTGTTACACCCCTGGTCGGGCCTATCCTTTCAGTCGCTCCCAGTTGGACTGTGATTAGGTTGTGTAGCCCTGTACTGCCTAATGCTAACTCTGCTGAGGCTGTGTAGCCTTTTGCTAACTGCCACTAGTACTGCTGTCACTGCTTTTGTGTAGCGTAGTGCTAACTTTGGCTAACTCTGCAGCCCCATGCTAACTCTTACTGCCGTTTGAACTCGTCCCGGTGAGACATTCGACTGCTGATGCAAAAACACTTCTGAATCATTCTAAAATGTTTAGAGCTGAAAGAGAGAAAGAGACTGATTTCCCCTGCCTTTGTGTCAGCAGTGGGCCGGCACGTTTACATTGCAAAGACTGCATCTCTCAGAATCAGCTCTTATTTTCTCCCCAGATTATGGTTCAGCCTGGAACTGTCACACAACTCAATGAGAAGCTTGCTTACTTACTCATGTCAGCGGTACCGTTTTCATTGCCATTGTCATAGTTCATGAATTATTCTGGATGGATGCCGGACTTTGTTAAATGCTAGGGCTATAACAATTAATTTAATAACTTTATTTAATTCTTTAATGTAATGTAATGTCCTGAGATGAGCAGCCAGGTGAAGGGTTCCAGGGTTGGCCTCTCATGTTTATGTTTGCATTTTTAGTATTTGCATATGATTGCTGTCTTTCAAACATGGTCACATGGCTTGAAGGCTAATATGTTGGCAAGGGTTGGCCGACTATGACTCCCGAAGCTGTCCGATGAGTTTCATTCATCATGGAAGCTTCCCTGCACTAAAAGATTTCCCTGTTCCATGAATCATTTTGGAATCCAAGTCTGGCAAGTTGCACCTTATGATAAATGCTTTCAGTCTGGCTGTGTGGTTCCTTAAAGTACGTGCGCAGGAATTTAAAATGCTGAATGGCTGTAAGCTGTGAATAGGGGCCAAGGATGAGGCTTGATTGATCATCAGACAGGCTGATTGACAGATTAATTGAGTTACACCTACGGTCACTCATTAGCGGAGATATACTTAGACGCTGACTCTCTACACATTCATTAAAATTCATTCCTTTTCCCAAGTTGAGAACACTGACTTTACCCCAGTCATGTGCCCAAGTATAGACTCCTGCGACCCTGACTATGATAAGGAGATGGATGGGTTGGATGGATGTTTCTGTGATGATCCAATTGCTTTGCTCATTACCTGCAACTATGCCCCAGAGCAAGGTGTTCAGCCAGACTGTCCTCTGGCAAAATACTCACTTTTCGAAAACCGGACACGTTAGATAAACAATCACACGTAGCCGGGAACGGAATGTGGGAATCCACTTGTGGGCGTGTCCGTGTCTGTGAAGGTACATCTCAGCCACGCTGCTATTTCCACTCCTTTGGTGACTAGTAGGTAACTCTAGGGGGTCTTCCTGAGCCAGCTGGGTATCTGACTTCCTCTCTATGCTTCCCCCCCCCCCCCCACCCCTGCAGGCTGTAAGTACTCTTGCCACTCGCAGTGCCGTGACCGTGTGTCCCTAGACTGCCACCAGAACGGACTGGCCAGTGACACCCATCTCAGCTCCGCTGCCCCGGACCATCTCAACAACAACGTCTTCTTGCCCGTGAGTCTTGGCGAACTGCCCCCGATTTTTTGCGAGTGTGTGTGAAAGGGAACTCGCAAATGAATTTCACTTGCTGGCTCACATCAGGTATGCAAACAACCTGCGGGGGGGGAGTCTGGGGCCCTGTGATTACAATATCACAGCTCAGGAGTAAGTCTTCGCTTTTGCATACGCTGCGTTTTTAAGAGGTGGAAACGTGATGCTTGTAGATTACCTTTTACACCACAAGGGGGCGTATGAAAACAGGGTAACAGTGAGTAAAACAGAGTACAGTACATGAACAGGAATATTTGACCTGTTTCTACTTTTCACATCCGATGTAACCGTAATCCTCAATTTCTAGTTTTGTTTACATCTGGAAGTTATATTGGGACTTTAAACATTTATTTTGAAGGCTGTAAGATATAAAAAAGATAATTTTTTTAGTTTAGAAGAATGTGTACAGAATGAGGAGCTGTGGTTGGTATTTTGATACCTGGTATAGTTGTTGAGTGTGAAATGAGGGGGGGTCTCCCTGAACATGGACAGCACCTCCTATAGTGGATGGGCTCCTGGGGGCCAGCGGGAGCGGGCGGCCGTGAGCAGAGAGAGGCTCTCCTTTGTAACACATGCTGCCGTATCTGTGGTTACGACACACATCAGTTACGTCTCCCCTGCCTCTGTGCGCTCTGCCTTTGATGAGGTTGCTCAGGGGCACTGAACTGCACCCGCAGGTAACCACACAGCTGTCAGCCCCCACTCTGCTCAACACAGACACACGCGCACACACACGCACACACACACATGCACCCGCAGGTAACCACACAACTGTCAGCCCCCACTCTGCTCAACACAGACACACGCGCACACACACACACACACACACACACGCACACACACATGCACACACACACTCACACAGACACACCCGCAGGTAACCACACAGCTGTCAGCCCCCAATCTGCTCAACACAGACACTCGTGCACACACACACGCACACACACACACACACATGCACATGGGTAACCACACAGCTGTCAATCCCCACTCTGCTCAACACAGACACACACACACACACACACATGCACACACAGGTAACCACACAGCTGTCAGCCCCCACTCTGTTTAACAAAGACACATACACACACACACACACATGCACACGCACATATACACCAGCTATCCTACAGTACACTGAGCACCTGACAGATACATAATCATGATTTCTATCAACCTTCATGAAGAGCAGCTCAGAGGAGATGTCCTCCAGTACAGGTCACAGGCTTCTCAGTGTTACACACAAACTCATGTCACTTTAGGAACTTATATTACGACCGTGACAACTGAGGAGCAAATGGTAACACTTTACATGACGAGGCACTGATACTTTGCAGTAAGTCGACTACTGAAGTACAAATAATGAACAAATCCAGTTGCTACTTGAGATAAAAGACACATCCTGATTCCGTAATAGTGAGCAAACATCAGATCAGTATTTCACTTGCGTAATTCATTACTTGTTCCTTCAGTAGTCTACAAAAGTTTTCAGAATTAACAGTAACAAATACATTAACTGATTGAGATAAAACATTAACTAAAATTTAACTAAGACTTTGTTTGTGGTTGTAGCATAATTCTACTATCACTCTATTTGTGTCCAGTCAATTAAAGTGACTTCAAAACTCACCACAGAAATTTTCTGGAAGACGCATTCAGCAGACTGAGTGACTTTTGAAGATTTGACAAACCTTCTTTGTTGGATTACACGAGGACTGAGTGAGTTTTGGTTCCCTGTACTGCAACCTTTGATGAAGAAACCTGACTTTAGGTCACTGGCGCTCTCACCTCAAAAACTGCTCCTCACTTAGAAAATGATCTATCTAATAGGAAGACTTGAAAATGGGAAATAGTCTGTTAGTCACCGTGACCTTAACTCGCTTAACTAAGTGTTCATGGAAAATGGACAGATGGGTGTTATATTAGTCTTCTCGTGCCGCTCTCTGTTGCTACGCGTCATTTGGGAACGCATTCCCACCCTGTTGGGATTGGGCTTCTGCTTATAGGGAATGTGCTTTGTCCTGAGAGCACCTTTGTCTTGCATATCGCCCCCAGCTTTTCGATGTGCTGTTTTTCTGCCATATAACATGAGGCCCACCATCTGGGGAGGGGGGTTTCCAGGCCCTCAGACGGCCTTATTTTGGGGCTCCAGTGCATGCCGCCATCTCATTAAACTTGTTTTCTTCTTACCAGTTATACACACACAGATATTTTTTTTATTTAATTTCTTTTCAAGCCTATGGTTGTTAAGTCTTAGCCATTGCTTTCAAAGCTGTGGTCTAAACTAATTGCCCAAAGATCTGTCTCTGGGCAAAATTGGTGCCTTTTTTACAGCCTGGTGAGTCATTTTCGCTCTGCATTCCTGCTCCCCTGAATTGCATAGTGTGTTACATTGTTTCTCTGCTTATCTGTTGCCGGGTGTCGGATCTCTTTCATCATTCCCGTGGCCTGTGGCACACAGCTCACTTCCTCTTTCATGCTCGACTCCCGTGGTGTACAGTGTCCCCCCACATCGTGTCAACTAGTTGCTCAACTGGTCTACATGACTCAATAGAGGGTGTATAGGTATATAGGTCTATAGATATAGCCACTAGCATAACTCTGGGTCGCTGGGTCTAAACCAGACCAGTAAATGTGTTGCTAAATAATGTTGGATTGTGGAGTGGAGAGTACAAGTTTGACCAGTATATTCCACCAGAAATTCCCCTTAGGGTCTTCCTCTGTCTTGCTCTCCTGGAGCACACGTTGATCATTTATACTCTAGTTAGGGACAGGAATGAGGTCAGTGAATGAGCCCCCTGTGTGATGTGAGGGGTGAGGGGTTAACAGGGAGATGTCATGGAGATGTTTGCAAGAG
The DNA here is from genome assembly GCA_026780845.1 of Petrocephalus sullivani. Classification (NCBI taxonomy): domain Eukaryota; kingdom Metazoa; phylum Chordata; class Actinopteri; order Osteoglossiformes; family Mormyridae; genus Petrocephalus; species Petrocephalus sullivani. The sequence continues at coordinate 24,508,356 of JAODKM010000058.1, forward strand.
ATATTCCAGGCTGTGTTCTCTCCGTGACATGAGACCAGTGTTAATTTTGACAGCAGAGTTCAATTTAGTTTTAGTCATAGTCTTTTAACTAAAATGCAATTTTAGTTTTAG
>JAODKM010000058.1:24529760-24554027 GCA_026780845.1 Petrocephalus sullivani
CGAATCTTGCTGCCGTCTTTCACGCGTACTTCTGGTGTGTCACTGGGCAGCCCGGGGAATGGACAGGGACACGGCTGCTCCACCGTGCGGGCCTTGCAGTAATTCTCCATGGGGTTCTAGGTCTCTCCTGGACATGCAAACATGAACAGCTACAACGACAAAATATATTTAAAAAAAAAAAAAAACTCCCCATACTAATGGTAATTTAATAAACATGAACAGAGAACACTTATGGTGGTTTTGCCTACTCAATTGCAGTCCGTCGTCCACAATACCGCCTTTGTCTTTTCCCTTCAGCTGCTCGTGATCAAGCAGTGCTGCTGTGATATTACATTGAAACTTTGCACAGTGTACAAACTAGGGGTCGACCGATTATCGGCCTGGCCGATTATTGGGGGCCGATTATTAGGCATTTCGGTATCTGCGTTTTATTTGAATGATTACCGATATTAAGTGATTACAAGGAACGCTACCATGGCTCCGCTGCAGTATCTTCCGCTGCTTCATTCAATGTCCTACCCACAACAATCTTTGATTGGCCATGTCACATAAGTAATAGCCAATCAATGCTGAAGCCTTGCTGTCACTCACACCACATTCACACATAAGCACAGCTGAAATGCCCCAAGGAGGAGAAGAGGAGAGAGGAGTTTCAGCTACAGTACACGCTCAGCTGAAAATCCTCTCTCCTCTTTTCCTCCTTGAGACTGGTAGGTAAAGTAGTTGATGTTTCCCCAAATTAAAACATTACAATCTTACACACTGAAGTTACAAAACACTGTGGAGCTCCTGTGAGCTCTTTCCATAATGAAAGCCTGCCCACTTTCCCAGTTAATGACCCTTGTTGTGGTGATAACGTGAACCTACGGAAGCGTCATGCATTCACTTGAGGAAGAAGAAAAAAACAACATCCAAGTGTGTTTTTTTTTGTAAAGTGTATCACATTAATTCAGAAAAACAGACCAATTTTTTTTTTTTATTTTTAAATTAAGCAAATCAGAATCAAAGTGACGGACCCTGAGAAAATAAACACTCATGCCCGTTTACACAGGCTCCCTGGCTCCTTGCTTACTGTGTAATGCATGTCTGCCCTGGAGGTCAAGGAGAACAAACGAAAAGAAGCATTACCTCATCGTTCTTATGTTTGTGTTGCCTGTGTCACGCACGGCCTGCTCTGGTTTCATTGTTAACCCCCTCCTCCCTCAGCCATTTTGCACTTGACTTGTAAATTAACTGCTCAACACATGATTTTACTGAGAGTGACTTTCAAGACTAATGTTTGGTTGTTCACTTTGCATGTCTTGGGAGTAAACAAAATGTAGGCTAAAGCTCTGAGCTGTAACGGTACACATGTTCATCATGTGCAGTTTGGTACATAATTTTTGGTACTCACAATGTTGGGCGGAACCTGAATTCACTGTAGATGTTCAACACTGTGAACATTATGCTAATTGTGGCTGTGAGTTGGTTATGGCTAATGCTACAATGTCATAATCTGCGATTTTTGAATTTGGTTTCCTAATAAATTACATCAGCACTGGAGAGAGAGTAGTTGGTTACTGTCGGTTTGGTTATGACAAACTTCAGCTCATTCGAGACGTCATCATCCGAGTGTGTATACAACTGGATCAAGGCAGAAACAGCTTCTGTAAGTTAGTCTCCCCATGGCGTCTGCCAGGAGATGTAGACGGGGCTAAAAAACACATGATTTTGACTATAGGGGTGTTTATCGCTACAGATGTTTGACCATACTCTGTAGTAGAGAACACAGTATTTGGATTTGATTTAGTTTATTATTATTTTTTTAATGTCCAGATAGGCATCACTTTCAAAACACGTTGCTGTACCAAAATTGAAAACCAAGATTTGTACCTGTGAATTTTGTGACACTACTCCCTTTTTAGCTCCCACTTTCCATTGTATATGAATTTAGTATCTTGTTAAAGCTCTGTTAAAGATTGTTATAGATTGTTCACGAATCTGTGTGATCTAAATTTAACCTGTTTCGATGTTCTGATTGAAGTCGCACACCTTAAAATAGGGTTGTTTTATAGCATGAATAACTACAAAGGAAACTGTGAGGTGGGATGAGGTTGAGACATTGGGATGCGGACTTATGATTATCAACAAACCATAATCCTGTAAATTGAACGGAACTCCTCTTACTTATTGGCTGATGCAGAGACCTCATCAGTTAACATTCTCATTGACTTGCCATAGGATTATATCATTTGGCATGGTTCCTGTTTATTTTTTTTATTTATTTTAATGTTATACTGTATCCCTACATGCAGATTGAGTGTACAGTCTTGTCTCCCATGTTCTTCAGCTACTACCTGGAACTATGTTATGGGTCTGATGAGACTCCATGAGCAAAATATGTGATTAATCAGCTTGTCATTTTGTGGTGAAAATACAGTTGGTGAGGTCTGTGAAAGTCAGCAGGAGATGGCCTTCCGTGAACTATGCCACTGTTAATTTCATTCTTGTGGGCTTCTGTGACTGCTCCTATTAACCTGTTCAGACTTTCCTCTCCCCAACAATTCATTTCGTCAATCCAACCAATCATCCACACAGTCTGTGTTGCACTGATATACAATTAGTCTGAAAGTAACACTACAAAAATATGACCTTTTTCCAAAAGACACAAGAAATTGGAAATTCCCTTCCAAAAAGTCATGTGAGGACTACTTATTTCCAGTAGGGATGTTTGGTGCTTATAATGTTGTATTCCCGTTAAAACCTTTCAAATTTATTTGAGGACGCACCTGTCCTCTGCTAATCCCAGATGAGTCAGGCAAATGAGCCTGGGAAAGTCAGCTCGAGTTCAGCTGAGGTGCTTAGTCTATGTAGTTGCACCTGCTGTTCTGACTTTAGCACCTCAGATTGTGGGGGAGAATTTGGGCATTTACAAGTGTCAAATCCTTTTATCCAACGTTGCCATTTTTAATTAATCATGGAATAACATAATGGAAGTGATACTGATACACAACTTATTTTGTACTAAATTTGAGAATTTTATACACAGCATTGCATTTTACAACCAGTTTACCTATGCGAAAGGGGAAAAAGTTTATGAACTTTTTGTTCAATAATCCCTACTGCTGGGAAAGCTTTAGTTGGTAATATTCACTGTCGCATTTTTTTTTCTCAGGGAGTTGTTGCATAGTGTGCCCCACTTGCTATGTGACATATCATACCATAATCCTTTGAAGATATTCCTTCATCTGCTTGTGCTTAGTGGCAAATGTCCTGTTCTACACTGGGTGCAGAATTTTTAGGCAAGTTCTATTCTTGGAAAGAATTTTTAGCAAAAGGGCAGACTTGTAAAAATGAATTTAGAAGTTTTCTTTTACTCCAAGTAAATTCGGAGAGAAAATGTTACATTACTTTCACAAACAAAAATTAAAGGAACACACTTTTCAATGTGCATAATTATTAATCAGGAATTTTCTCTCCATCTATAGAAATAAGTTTTAGCCATTCAGTCTATTTAAGGAATAACAAATTCAGTCATTATACAGTCAACTTTACAAAGTTTAGTGTCCTGTATAGCCACCTTTCTTCTCAATGTCCATCGTGTGCCTGTTGTCTATTGAACCAGTCAAGTTTTTGTTTTGATCATGTCCTATATTAGCTGAGGTAGCTAGGACTGCCTCCCAGGTGCTGCACTGAGAACGGTACTGCTTGCTACCTTGGTAAATCTCATACTTTAGTAAGACCCAGTAATTCTAAGTGGGGGTTAAGTCGGGTGATGAAGCCGTTTGAGCCTTTCATGGCTAATCTATGACACTTGTTGCGTGGGAAGGGGCATAAAAAATAAATTAAAAAAAAAAAATTGCCGGTGTTTAAAGTAGGTGTCTTCTAGAAATTGGCAGTAGGTCTTGTGGTTAATTTTTATACCCTCTGGAAGTCTAAAAGGTCTGACAAGTTCATCACATAACTGCAGCCCAAACCATCACTTTGTTGGTGCTTGAAGAAGGTGTCCAACCACCACCCCACCCATCAAGAGTCACTCTTATCTCATCTATCCACAGAACCTTAGTAACATTCATCTTAAGAAGTTTGTGCCCATTCTTAATGTTTTAGCTTGTGTGCCTTATTGAGAGGAGGTCATATTTCAGCCTTTGTGACCTTGCCGCGTAGAACAGTGCGCCTAGTGCTTAGAGATTGAATTCAGATTACAGTTTTGAAAAATGATGGCACTTGATTCTAAAGCGTTCCTGGAAATCTCCCCTTTAATTTGACACAAATTATTGCCAGTTAATTTGTGTCATCTTCAATATACACACTTCTTTAGTCCTTTGTCTGTTAGCCACAAAGCATTCAGGTGTACGTTAATAACCTTTTAAAGGTTAAGTAGTTTTGATTTGTTCGCTTCCTTCTGACTGGCACTTCACTATTTTGTGTTTTTCTGCTCTCTGTAAGGTCCTTTTCCAGCCCATTTTAATATCAATAATAATTTGCTTCATGTTTTCCTCAAAACATTCCAAAGTACTCATACCAAATACTGAACATGTTAAGTGGTTCTGAGCAGCACTCCACTCACATGTTATTGTTAGCCTCCGCTGTAGCTAAGTCACAGTCTTGTTTGACTGCAGTTACTCTGGTATCTCGTCCAGGACCATGCTTTGCCATTTATGGGGGGGAAGCTGCCTCTTACCCAGCCTCTGTGGCCCTCTGTGTGTTTTGGGCTCCCACCCTTCTGGCAAAGGCAGGGGCTGTGACTGTGTAAAGAACAGTGAGAAGCAGGGGGGTGGGGGAATGGGGGGCAGCGCTGGGAGTAAAACCAGCACCTTGCTTTTTACATTTAGTCCTGCAAAATAGTTTGCGCAGCTGCTGTGCGTTGCCTTGGAGGGCAGGAATCTGGTTGCCTGTTCCTTTTCTTTATGAGGATGCTGCAGTGTATGTGCTCTCATGTCACCTATGTGGGTTCTTATCTGCACCACTTTCGTCAGTGTGTGTACTATGCCATCGTATGTGACACTGCATGTTGGAAGCTACATTTGATCTTCTGCATGCTTGTGCAGTCTGTGTCATATGTCTGTTTTGCTGGCTTTATAATATGCAATAAATTTATTATAATAAATGAAATTTGTTCTCCAAGTAAATGGTTAAATGCACAAGTTTCTGGGTGAAATGGTGACTTTAAAATAAAAAAGTATGGCAGTTATTGAAGCCCTTTTCCATGGTGGTTTTGGCTGTGTGTGTGTGTGTGTGTGTGTGTGGCCTCTTTTTGTTTTTAACCTGAAGTATGTTGTTTTATGATGTCACTTGGCCCATTCCATTAACAGCATCTCCTTGTTTGACTACAGGATGTTGAGAAGCAGAGGGAGCAGCGTACTCATCTCAGCAAGGAGGAGATTGGACGGAAAATTGAGCTGTACAATTCCTCAGTGAGAGACCATCTCAAAATGACCCTGGTGAGTACCATGAGCCTGCTGACAGGTGCACTTACACACAGGGGTTACTGTATGAGCATGGCGACTTAAGCACTTGCACACAGGGGCTATGAGCCAACAGCCTGCCACCATGCTCACTTTGATGCACTCTTCTTTTTTTGATGCTTCTGCTGACTTCACATAGCTACCTGAGCTGTGTGCGCGTGTGGATGTATATTTGTGCCCATCCATTCCCTTGTCTTCTAGGAGCTGGTTGTATTGTCTAGCCATTGTTTCATTATTTCCATTTGCCACCCTTAGAATCCTCATAGGTTTTAACATCCAATCTCTTAGCTTTAGATTACCTAATAATACACAACATGGTGCCTCTTGTGTATTTTGTTAGAAGGAAGAATCTGTTTTGCTATTGTTAGGGGTCACTTGGGCTGTATTTTGAGACAGTCAGTCACATTTTGAGAGTATCTGTGAACTGTGTTTTGAGTAGTAGTATTTTCTATTGATTTCAATAATTCTTTTATCTTGGTTTCTTATATGTCTACATTTCAATTTATGCCGCATTGAATGTTTTGTCATTTATCACATTGGATGCATTGGTACCAGTCTTCCTGACTTGAATTAGAAACAATGAGGAAATTTGATCCCAAATGGTCCTGTCTGTTCTGCAGAATTCAAATGGTGTCTACACTGGATTCATCAAGGTCCAGCTGGAGCTGAGGAGGCCCATTACTGTGCGTGGCGGAAGAGTGGCTGGTCCTGGTAGGGGGACCGGGCAAGAGGAGGCCTTCTATCTGCCCAGAGGCGCGGTAAACACGCTTCACATCAGCAGCGTGAACACGGCGCGCGAAGTCATCGAGGCCCTGCTGTATAAATTCACGGTGGCTGACAATCCAGCCAAGTTTGCCCTGTTCAAGCGCTGTCGCCGTGAGGACCAAGGTGAGCCCCCTACAGGAGCAGGGTTGCGGTGCGAGGTGCATGTCACCTAACGCTGCTCATCTGCAGCCACTCCGTGCATCACAGGCCCACTGGCGTACTATTGAACCATTTATATCAGCAGATCTGATTTCTTAAGTGTATATCTTTGCCCATGTGCCCTCCCAGCACTCATCAACAGTTGCCATCTGCCTGTTGAAAGACAACACTTGCAGATTTCAGTTGCACTGCTCCCCACTCAGCCCCCCCACCCTCGCTAGCAGCTGTTGAGCTTTTGGAAACAGCTGATTTTATAGGAGAGGGCTGCTTGGGCTGTGGGTATCTAATTAGGCCTTTATATCTGAAACGGAACCCCTAACAACATACCCTGCTCTGTGACCCCCACATAGAAAATAGAAGTTGTGTATTAGGAACAAACACTGATATCATAAAGGACAACAGGGACGGGACTGAGCAGACAGCAGGCAGGGGTGAGGCTGCTTGGCTGCAGCTGTGCTAAAACATCTCTGAGTAACAAGAGACTCTCCTTGAGAGAGGGATACATCTTGGAAGCGGGGTAGTCCTCTGTGTCAGCCGGGTATACTGTAAGCCCTCTAATAAAGCGGCTGTCTAGACAGGCTCCCAAGGTTCTGGGGAAATTTTACTGCGATGTGGTGCTTGCTGGTGGACTTTCTGCTGACTTGTTTCACCACAACCTGAAAAAAAAATCAGCATATTCACCACATTGTTCTGCATATGTTTATAAAGTCCTTTGAGAGGACACAAAAAATATAATGCTGGGTGGGCGTTTCTAAGGGGGTCTACGATGAATCGATGGAGGTAGAGGAAAAATACTAGCACAGATGTTGTGCTATGATAGTGGCATTCTGGGCCGTCGGGGCGCCGGGCCCAGTTAAGGTGTGCCGTTTACACACAGACCTTCCTACTAAAGCCTGGCATCTCCAGTTAGCTTTACTACCCCAATAGCAGGGGACAGAGCATCTTGATCTAAATTTTCCTGAGATCCTTGTCACTATTTTTCGCATTTTGAATTCAAGCAACAACAAGTAATTTGGCTGTGATCCAATGTTACGGTATCCCTGGCTTTCTTCCATGCTGCAGTGTCACATGGTCTAAATGGCATTGTTCGTTTCGCAACAGTTACGATCTTATCCATTTATTGACCTTGATTTAAGGTTCCGTATAAACTGTATGTGACTAAACTTGCTTGTTTTGTGACTGGGGGAGGAATGGAGCATTTGCATGTATAGATTAACTTAATGTGTGCCTTACAGTTTACGTGTGCAAGCTGGCAGAGGAAGAGCACCCCCTTTTCCTTCGCTTAGTGGCAGGACCCAACGTAGACGCTCTGAGTTTTGTCCTGCGAGAGCAGCCCACCGGCGAGGTTATAGTAAGGCTCCTGCTTTTATTGTATACAAAGACTGTGTGTATATAATATATACACTATATGAATCATAATGGAACATGTGGTTTGTATCTGGAATTATGAGGTGAGTGGTTGAGCCGTGGATGTCACTGTCTCTCCAGTGGGATGCCTTCTCTATTCCGGAGCTACACAACTTCCTGCGCATCCTGGACAAGGAGGAAGAGGAGCAGCTCCAGCTCCTCACCAGGCGCTATGTCACCTACAGGCAGAAGCTGGAGGAAGCTCTGAGTGCAGCAGGGAAACCTGGGTAGACTGACCCTTCTAGTGGGGGTGAAGGGGGCAGGATGTGGCCTGACTGGACTGCATGTGAGTCGCTGACAGGGGGCATGTGGAGCTAAGATTTGCTGCTGCTGCTGCATGCAGATATGTATGCAGCATACAAGGTGAACACAAGAGGGGGGTGTTGCTGTGGAGCCTGGTTAAGCTTCTTGGAAGAACTGCTTTCCTCAATCTGCAGTGTTTAAGGGCCTCCTACTTTAACGTGACTTGAACCTTCCCATAGTGCACCTTGGCTGCAAATCTCCTTTCTTCAGCCACGTCCCACGTTGTCTTTGTCTATCTTTTATGCAACTTTGGTTTGTAATTTTTTTTTTCTTTTTAAGTGAACAAAAACACTGTTTTATATTTTATTTAATTAGTGAAGCAATGGTTTGTAAATATTTTTTTTATTATTTATGTGGTTGAGGCTTTCTTTGTTTAATCTTAAACACAAGCAATGCTTGGCATATATTTTGAAATTATTCCTCATCAAGGCTGATGTTGAAAATGGGCACAAAAAAACGAATAAACTGGGTCAGCAGCTTTGTTTATAGTATTGAATCCTGGGGTTTTCGAGAAGGGGAACTGATGGTCTGCCGCTGTTCTGTCTGCAAAGAACAGAATGTTTTGAAAGGAACAAGACCCTGTAGAGAGTGGGTTCATATCTCCAAGGGACAAAGCGAAACTGAGAGAATAGCAGAAGCACATGGTTTAAGTCCACAGATTGTTGGCCTCAGTTTTATATTGGACTGAAATCCAGTGATCTGATGGCATAATGGTCAGAAAGGAAGACGTAAGTAGAGATTTGTCTTTGGATGTCAGGCCTGAGGGCAACAGCTTTGGGAAAAGGACTGGTGTTGGGAGAGATTGAGGTGCATGGGACCAGGGCTTGGCAGGCTGCTGTATGAACCAAGGGAATCATGGGATGTTGATGAGTGGGTGAAGAAAGAAGTTTGGGGTGTGCGGTGGGATATACGGGAAGTTGAAATGAGTCTAGCTGGTTAGTGTATTTTGTCGGTGGTCTGGGCTCCCTCATGGCCCTCAAGGCCCTCAAGGCCTTTCAGTGTCACTGTTAAAGGAGCAGTGTGAGTGGTCGGCCTACAGGCCTACATGAAACCGTACTGCTGTGATCAGTACGTGTGGTAGGTTTGGGTGGAATGTCTGTGATGATGGCAAGGTGTGCTGTTGACCAGGTGTGTTTGGAGCACACCGACTGATGCAGGTGACAGTCATCAGATGGACAGAGAGGTTGCCAAAACTGTGCTGTGAGGATTGGACTTCTGAGTCCTGATTTTGATGGGTTTGTGGAAGTGCTGGCTGATGTACTGTTTGTCCTGCACCTCACTCTCTCCCACTATCACTGTTGAACCCTTTCACAGTATTACAGGGAAAATTTATATATATTCCCCCAGACCATCATTACATTTGATTATGATTAGACTTCTATACAGGAACCAGAGAAATTGCACTTTGGATTCGACAATCATACCAATTAAAATGAAGTGGACTTTTTTCCATTTTATGTTCAAGTACGAGTAGCAAAATACAAAAACAATTATCATATTAAAATTAAATAGTGGTGTGCCTGTGTGTTCTACATCAGTTTACACCTTCTGTACCACAATGATTTTCTGATTGGTACTGCATTGCAATGAAAACCTGTAGACAATGACTGCTTGACTACTTTTTTTGCATGTTTTGTGGACATCTAGTGGATATCTGCTGTAACTGCATCTTTAGGCTCCAGTCTGTTGTCGAGAAGTCCGTAAACATGGGGTATTTTCTTTTTTTTTGTAGAATAACACAATGCAACCAAAGACTGTAAAATAACAAATTTACTGTGGTAAGTTTTGCCTGGTGCAAGCAGTTATAGGCTTTTACTATATTGGATTAAAACACTCAAGCTGGCCTCCTGTAATAATCTTCCCATCATACCGAATAATTTAAATTAGAATTATAGGTAGTAATATGTGTAATGGTACATGATGGGATTATAGCCTGAATTTTATAATCTATAATTTATTTTTATTATCACATTATCACCCACATTAGGTTTTATTGTGATTTTATTTAAAAGCAGGTTGTAGGTATAAACCACTGCACTTGCTGTACAGTCAGTGCAGTTTACAGCTTTTGAGTAAATGAGCTATTTTAATATAGAAAAAAAGGCTTGTACTTGGGCACTTTACCGCTGTTCAGGGAATGTTATGTGTAATCCATTTTGATGGTAAATTTACACTGTCACTGATTATAAAGAATATTTTAAGTATAAAACTTGATGGTTATTTCAGCAGTTTGAGTTTAGGCAAGTACAAATTTATACTGTGAAAGTTACTGTCATAAAGGACAGTCATATCACTATGGTTGAAAAATAGTCTAGCCGTAAGCATAGCATTGAAGAAACAATGTACATTGCATGCATTATGTTTACCAATGCATATCCTGTAGGGCTAATTAGCAACTCCTAGGCCAGTATCGTCCAGGTGAAATGTAGTATGTTTTGATGCTTTTTTGCCAAAATTCTGCAGATCTTTTCATACCGTGCACTACGGCTAACTGTAAGGCAGGCCAGTGAGTTTCTCATTAGTCCCACACTCTGCGTGAGGAGGTTACCATTTCCTTACTCTCTCCTTGCTGTTGGCCTTTGTCCTGGGTGTTTGAGTGGACGGCACATCAGTGGAGACTAATCTTATGTCTAGCTGATGGTGCAAGGCTGAGTGGACCTTCCTCCACACAAGCGGAAACAAATCTGAGAGTAGATTATGCTGTTCTATTTATATGGATGCAGATTTATTTTTCTAGGTAACTGATGATTTTGTTACCAAATATGGCTTTTTTTTTTAAAAGTCCTGGTTTCCTCTAATAAAGTCAGTTTAAGTGTCTGTGTCATCCTTTGTGATTTAAGCAAATGTAAGTGCTTCATTTAGACTGCATATTGAATTGAAACCATACAAAGTTTCATTGTCTGTCATTTTGTTTAATATTATGCACGATGTTCCTCTCTGTGTGAGTTTAAAGGCCAGTCTTCATAGGGAAAGCCACATATTATCCAGGTTGGTTCTGCACTATCCCTACAATATTGCTTGGCTCGCTAGTTATGGACTTGCAGCATACCCAACTACCAGGGGCTGCTTACCCTTCCTCAAGTACCTACAACAGAAACATTTAAAAAAGCCTTTATTGAGCAAAACAGGCAAGTGAGAACCAATAGTTACCCAGTAACAAAACCACTGCTGTAAATGAGGGGAGAGAAAACACAGAAGTCATAGCATCTTAGATTCAAAAGTGCATCAGTGAAGTAAATAGCATTGATTTAAGTACAGAAATGATCATAAATAATCACTATACAAAACCCAAGTCTGATTCCATATTATTCTCAGTGCTTTCCCTTACCATAATTTCTACCACCTTGAGCATCAATAAGAGAAGTTTGAGCTGTGTGTTCAGCTGTAATGAAACTGACCCAGCAGTTTTAGACCACAGGATCAGTTGCTGTTGCTTGTTTCTGACCTTTCACATGGCGAAAAAGAAATGGTTTGAAAAAAATGTAAGCACAGAGAATCTGAATGACTGACGCAAACTTCCTTTTAATCCTTAGTCATCTCCAGTGTCATATAAAACAAAGCGAATACCAAAACCAATATGCGAATAGGGAGGAGCAGCGGGTAGAATGCTACACCCCTGGGAAATCTCCCACTGCTTTCCCCATTAAATACTTTACATTCACAGTTTATTTTGGGAATCCTTCATTTTGCCAGGAAGTCATCTGGCTTTGTGGCTGTAAATTCTGCTACAAGATGGAACTGCGCCACGCGGTGAGACTACTCTGCAGTGGGAACACCATCCAGAAACATCCACCTTTGGTGGCACAGGGAAGCAGATGTGGCTCAAGAAAAGCCTATAAGTGGTGTGTGTGTGGGTGTGTGGGTGGCTGGGGGGGGGGGGGCAGATGAGGGTAAAAGGAGAGGGATTTTCACACACAAGTACTATTTTTAAAACAGGAGTTGCATACTGGAACACAGTTTCAGACTGCCACACAAAACTGCCCTGTCACACTATTCTCTGTGCCTTTCAAGCAACGTGTAGGTCAAACCACGTTAAATATGAACTAGTGTTATATTTTGGTGAAAAAAGTGACAAAAAAGTGTTAGTTTTATTTTAAAAAATATTTCCCTAAAGCAGAAATGCTGATCCCTCTACCACAATAGATCTCAGTGGTCAACATTTAAACTTACCCATAAATAGATAAATCCACAAATGTAAAGGTTTAGTGTTAGCATACCATGGCAACTTCTTAGTAACCATTACATTTTCTCCTCAGCCGTGTAAAGCCTTATCCATCCTCACTTCATCAAAGAAAGATGATAAAAATTGTACAAAACAAAATGCTGTTATACCCCTAAATAAAAACACTGATACATCAATACCTACATATATCTGTTTTTGGGACAGCTTTGAAGGGCTTTGGAGGAGAAAGAAACAAAAAAATCACACAAAGGCAACCCGGTTCTTTAAAGTAGCTGAAGTGAGGGACCTCGCCTCACTAACGGACTCCCATCGCCTCCGGTCCAGACTTCAGCCTTCGTGGGAAAGTGAGAGGCTGCACAGGGCTCCACAAGACACAGGGCAACAGGAGAGGCTGGCTGGGCTGTTCTCCTTCCTCCTCTTCCTCTTACTTCAGCGTCTGCCACAGTCTACTGATACGTGGGCCGTGGCTGCTGAACATCAGCCGTGGGTCAAACTTGTACCTGGAACCGGAAGAGAGGTTGCTGTGTCTAGTGTTTTGGCAGGGATCGCCATTCCACTGTGCTCTATGGTGCTGAACTCGCTGTGATTCTTCTGGCCTCAAGGTCAAGTTCTGCATGCGCTTACCCAAAGTGCAAAGCCAGTAAAGGACTATCCCCACCCCCCACCCCATGCAACCTCGCCCGCATTTCACCAACTGACTCTGAATCGTAGACGCCTGGCGTGCGGCAGGAAGCCCCCGAGCAGGACTGCAGCATCATCAACCGGTGGTTCATCTTCTCCAGAACCTCCTGGTCGATGATCTTGGCGATGTTGCTCAGCTGGAATGGGTCGGCCGTCAGGTTGTACACCTCCACAAACACCTGTGCGGTGGCATGTGTGTTAATAATGACATCTAGTTCTTCCAGACCCCAGTGTATTCTCATCAAGAATACCTAGCTGCCATCTAACAGCAAATGAAGGGTATACTTGGAGCATGGATAAATTAAGGACAAAAGCACACAACAGCTGTCCAGCTCTACATGCACACACTTGCCTCGTTGTCATCAAACTCGCAGTACTGCAGGTTGGCAGAGGGGGCGACTGTGCGCACACAAGCGTAAGTGTTGTTGTAAGAATCTTCGCACACACAGTCTGGGAAGCACTCCTGGGGGGGTGGGGGGGGGGGGATTACAATGTCAGCATTTTTAATAGATGCGGTGAAGTGGAAAACCAGGCCACCCCCTGCCCAAACCCCCAACTTACAGAGACTCCGGGACCCAGAAGTGGACAGGCAGGATCCGACACGTTGCTTCCCTCACCCTCGTATTCCACGAGGATATCCGTCCTCCAGGTGATGTTCTGCCCTTGACCGTTCTACCACAGCAGAGAAAAGTGGGATCTGTTTATTCATTTCACCCAAAGCTCAGTAAACCTGAACAATGGATAAATATGGAACATTGCACACCCTATGCAGTCCATCCCTATTTTCAGGGCACCTACCAAGAGGGACAGAAAAGACATGCCATCCATCTGGGTCTGGCTGACATTGTACCCTGCGATGTCCAGTATGGTTGGCCCCAAGTCTACGTTGGCCACCAGCATCTGATGATAGATTGACACAATGGCAATATGTGGAGGGCGTTAAACTCAACCGGCGTGCATACCATTGCTGTGTGGAACGTTCCGGTTCACTTATGTACTTCACCTGAGAGGTCTGATTGGGCTTGATGTTCGGGCCTCTGACCAGCAGGGGCACCCTGATATCAAACTCATACAGTTGTCGCTTGTCCACAGGCAGTGAGAACTGGCCTGTGGGTGGCAGAGTAACAGTAAGTGAGGAGTAGAGATTACCAAGGTACTGACAGGTAGCACGTGAGCAGTGGTCAGAGTGAGAATCAAAGCTTTCAATACAAATTCTGCCCTCGTATCAAAAACTGTTTATTTTGCAATATATGATCTTTGTTCATATTAGATAATTTAAAGTGTATAACCCATGAAAGTGTAAGCTCCAGCACATACCTGTGTGGTAGCCGTTGTCAGAGGTGAATATGATGTAGGTGTTCCCCAGGTCGCCGTGGATCTCCAGCTTCTTCACCACTTTCTGTACCAGGTCATCGACAGACAGTAGAGTCTGCCACCTGGTGGAGGGACGGTGTAAAATCAGATTTACAAATCTGGGCCTCACAGCACAGTACTGGTCACGCAGAAGCAGCGAGGTCGAGCTACCTTTTCCGATAGGCCTCGTCCAGGAACTGCAGAGACGAATTTGTCATGGGTGTCTTAGCTTGTCTGATCAGCCAGTGTTTGTCCTGAAGAAAAACAGCAACCCTTTTGAAGAAAAACTGCCCCCCTCCCTACATACAGCCTCTGACATCCTCCCAGCCTACCTTGCCATGCACGTTGAAGTTGGGGCCCCGTGGGGCCTTGACATTGGGGAAGCTGCTCTCATACTGTGGGGCAGCGGTCCAGGGAGAGTGTGGGGCAGGTGTGGATATCATCATGAAGAAGGGCTTATAGTTGGATTTGTACTGGAGGAACTCCAGAGAGGCATTGGCCTGAAAGGGCAGAGCCCAAAGAGGACATTATAGTAAAGGACAGCCGTATAAATAGGGTGACTGGATAGGACTATGAAAGAACAATCCAAAACAGAAAGACAACACTGCCCAGACTGCACTTGGTCAGGAGTGAGATCCATAGTGGGCCATGCATATTCAGGATGCCTGACATGTCCACCATAAGGCCACGAGTATCAACCCCCCAGCACTTACCAACACATCAGTCAGGTAGTCTTCACTGTAATTCTGGCCGTGCTTCTGTGGCCTGCCATTCACCGACAGAGTGTAGTTGTAATACTTTGAGTTCTTCTCCTGAAAACACAATACAGATGGGTGCCGTGTTGGCAATTAACAGACATTACACAGCGGTGAGTATAATGCAGGCAGGAGTGGACACAGAGATCACCATCTACCCATTCACACTACTAACAGTAGATTATTAATATAATTACAGTGGAGTAAAAATGGAAATGCAACACTGGTCCAGTTAGCAGAAGGTTATCTGATTAACGTAACAGACCACTAAGTCCTGACATCCAATATCTGGAAATATCAGTTGAGAAAACATACAAGAATGTTTTCCTGTGACAGAAAAAAAATTAAAAATTGCTGATATTTAATGGGTTTTTTTTGTCAGAAATTACTATTAAAAAAAGATATATTACTGGAAATACAGTGACACTTCCCAAGCCATAGAAACCAAATATTTTTTAGGTTTAAATTTACGTAATTATTCTACACTCCTCCAAGGAAGGGAAAGTTTTTGCCTTTTATGGACAGATACGATATCCACTTTGTCTGCTCTGTATATACTAATCAGATTATATGCAGGTAGAGAGGAAATGGACGAGGTTGTTTAATGTTATACTTCATCTACAATAATTAGTTAAAAAAGGTAGCATGAGATATAGTAGTCTTATTTAAAACATGAACGTGATTTTGTTGTACCATAACCGAAATGTGACCAAAACATGAATATTAAAACAAAAATATAAATTTAATTAAAACGGCAAACAGAATCACTGGTATTTGCAAGACATTCACGACAATATGAGTTGTAAAAGTAAGTGGGGGTGGGTGATTAATATCAGGCTACTGTTGACTTACTACAAGTCCTTCACTCCTCAGTAACAACACACAGGGGTAAGGATGCTCTGTCTGGAAGCCTGTATGAAGTCATGGATGCACGCATCAGGGACACCTACCAGGGCAAACCAGTAATCCCAGCCTGGTGGCACGTGTTCCACACCACCAGCTTCTGAAGTCCCATACTGCACCAGGTCGACAGACACGGGACATTAGCACAGTCCACTGGACACTGGAAGCATTTCTTAAATGTTGGGCACACATTGCTAAAAGCATGTAGTTAACTGGGGAAGTTAACCAATCAATAAGAGTCTAGAGAACACGCACATGGCCCACTAGCCATTTGGCGTTGATGGACACAACTGCAAGCAGCAGAAAGACTGCGGAGGAAAGCAAACAGCCAATAAATGTAACTGCTGTCATCATGCGGTAATTCCTGGTTCTAATTAGATCAGATTACTGTGTATAAACCAAGCACCTGGCTCTTCTCATGGATGATCCCATCTTATTTCACCTTATATTCCTCAGCTTCCTTTTTATGCTAGAAATTTCAATTTCACAGCACTGATTTTAACAAGAAATTTAATACTTGTAGCTCACATTAGAACATCTCATATTCCCCTTCAGGGGTCAAACTGGTACAGCAGAGACCGTTGGAACCACAATTAGTGCGTCGGCTTAGTGATGGTGTTCTAAAGTATCCCTCGGACGGGCTCCCCACCTCATTCAGGTACTTCCCAGCGAAGAAGGTCTGGTAGCCAGCAAACTTCTGCAGCAGGGCTGGGAAAGCCACCGGCTCCTGGCTCTTCTGCCAGGCCCGGCTGCTACAGTTGCCCTCCAGTGTGTTGTTGATCACATGGTGGTTGTGTGGGTACTTCCCCGTTAGGATGCTGGCACGGCTGGGACAGCAGAGAGGGCTGGCCACAAACTGGAGCAGAACGGAGAGAAGGGGGTGACCCCGGAGATACAGGACAGATTCAGCAGTATTTATCATTTAGTGTCACCAGACGGCTGAACGGCCCTCCCTGCCAGCTTCTGCCAATGTGCTAGTTTCGGACACAGAGGCCCATAGGTGGAATTTAGGCACATTAGAGGGGTTCCTTTATAGCTGCTATTTTTGTATCACAGTTAAAAATAGACTGGAAATCAGCTAAAGGCCACATTATAATTGCGTATTGTACATATACATTTTGAAGACCTAATGCAAAAACATCACTACTATATTTTTTTCAGAATTTTTATTATTATTAATAATAATATTATTACTATTATTTTTTCAGAATATGCAGTTTTAATTTTGGTTATCACATTCTGAGAAAAACTGGAAGGCAGTTTGGATAACGGAGTCAAAATATTTAAACTGACATTATTTTCAATTCAATCAAGAATCAGAAGCAAATGATTTAATTACATTTCTACCAGTAAACAACCAACAAATCTGATGTCCCTGATAAAAATTCCTACCAGAATTAATTGGTAAATATATAATGCACGAAATGTAGTCAGAACAGTTTGAAAATTAGTTTTAAAAGGACGTGATGCGCAATGAAATGTGAACTTACAGCATTGGTGAAGGATATCCCTGCATCCCCAATCAACTTTTTCGTCTTATTGAGAGGAATCTGCAGGGAAGGGGATGAGACATTCAATGGGTTAGAATGCAGTTTCCTTTGAAGGCTAACATAGCATATGCCAAATTAGTTTAAGTATGCACAAAACGTGATCGTCAGCTAGAAGAACAGCGTGCTCGCTCTGCATCTCCAGGGTAAAAATCGAAAATCTATGTGATGGAAGTGGTAGGCCTTACGCGAAAACAGTCTAATTAGATATTGACAGAAAGTGTTTTCCCACAGTTTCAAGCAGGGGACACGTTAATAGTACTTGAAGCAATTATAATTCTCTAAAGATACGACCAAATTATTCAGAGAATCTGCGTATTATGGAAACGAACGGCAGGCCTTTTTGTCTGATAAAGCTGGATTTGATCGTCTTGCAGCTGAATTTTGAAATATTAAGGTAGAAACTGGATACTGTTTACAATGCATCGTAGGATCTTTATCTCGCAATCGCTATCCTTTATCATTATCTAGCAAACTGTTATGTAATTCAGTTGTATTTAATAGGAAACGACGATTAAAAACACAGGAACAAAATTAAAACACAAAGTATAAAAACTGCTAGGCTTACCATGCCACCGACTGCAACATCCAAGTCATCAGTCAAGATCAAAACTATATTCGGTCTTCGAGACTTTGCAAGAACTACCGTGCTACTGAACAACAAAGTGACGCAGATCAAGGCGCAGGTCCACAGTCGAAAATGTCTGATAAGACTCATCTTCGTAGCAAATTACGGAACAACCAAGTAGTGTTCACAAAAATGGTTTCCAGATTTATACAAGGTTGATATGTTGTGGACAACAGACGCCTTTAAACAGGAACAGCAGCAAAAACACCCCTGGACTCCGCACAGCGCTTCCCTGATGTCATGTGTTGCTTGACAGCGGAAGAGCCGGTCAGCTGACAGCGCGGGGCGATGTCCTTTCTTCTGATTGGTGGATTATTGTGTCAATCAAGCTACCGGTCGTCTCATACCGTGCCTTTGGCCATAACTGTATGTGTATAAACGCACTCATTATATTGGTTTCAGCATTACTACGTCGATCCGTAGGAAAGTCTAAGTCTTACTGTGTTTGATATGTTCTGTGCAATATTCCTCCAATAAGGATTTTTTATTACATTTCTGAGCATACAAATGCATTCTTGTTTTTGTTTTTAATGTCATTTACTTTCGAATTTGAAATAAGCTGTTTTCAAGTAATACCGTTTGAATCTATGTACATAAATACCAGCGGGGGATCTTGAATGTGGTGAAAACGGACTGAATAGTATTCGGAACCGAATACTGGTACCATTTCATTCTGAAAATTCGTTGCATTACACAATTTGACTCCACATATGTTATTAAAAAATATGCGTACTTGCAAAATATTCTATTTTAATAGCTTAGAGATTTAAGGTAAACTGGTTACCTTTTTTATTTTAAAAAATCAATTTAAGCTGTTTTAACTCTATATTACAAATGTTCCATTTAAATGTTAAAGGCGAAATCCACAGATGTTTAAATTTTTTTCAAAAGTTCTCACTCAAGCAGACATTTCTGTGAGGCACACACAAAAAATATTGTAAAAGAGTGAGTTAATTCTGCAATATTTAAAAACATCCGCAAGGCTTCCTAAAAATAAGCTAAATCAAATGTTTGCAGTGACAGAACGGCATCTAATGACCTGCGCGGATATACTGCCACGTATGACGTGAGGATAGATGCACCTGTCGGCGGCGTCTAACTTGCGGAGAAGTTTCAGCTCAGGCTGTACTACTCAGCCCCAGCAGGGGAGCGCAGCTAGCCGGCGGAGTTTCGGGAAGGGAAGGGAAGCTTTAAGCAAACCAGCCCAACCTCGCAGAGGAGCCGAGTGGAATGCACCAGGATCCAGACTCTGCGGGCGCTCGCTTTACCTGCATGGTTATTGTGGCGCCGTAAACACACATGGGGGTCTTATGGTGGTCCCGAAACGACACTAAACGGCGCTCATCTCACGCTAAAGCCGGGAACATACTGGCGAAATGGCGTCTCAGGTAGAAGGAGGGGAGGGCGAACTTTTGGAAATTGACATATGCGAAGGTGAGATCCACTCCGAGGAGGAGAGCGGCGTTTTTGTGAACCTGGGCACGTCCTGCTCGGACGAACCCACCTTATTCGGCCAGTGGGCACTTTCGGGCCACGGCGGTCAGCCCGGCGAGAGTGCTCCGGAGAGACCCGAAGTGCCGGCGAGCCAGGGTCCGACAAACGCCAGCACTCCTGGCGGCTCCGTGAGCTCGAGTCCCGGGGATGGCGAAGCCTTGGAGGATGAGACCCGATGCCTGTCCAGGGCATCGATCTTGGACTGCCTTTTGGTGGAGCTGTATGACACGTACGATGGCTGCAATAAGAGAAGCGCCGACAGCATGGACAGCTCGACCGAAGCCTCCAGCTCGGACGCCTTCTTGGGAAGAAGTAACTCCGGCTCCGCCTTCCTCCAGGAGCTACAGGAGAAGCACACTAGGCGCTATCAGATGAATTATTTGGGCCAAAAAGGTGCGATCAAATTTTGTTTTACCCACAATTTTTTTTTCTTTTATTTATGTATATATATATATATTTTTTGCAGAATAGATTTGTTAAACATGCAGTTGACCTCCTCCTTTGGTATGACTGTTTGATAAGGCATGCAAAGTGGAAACGGCTTAGATACCCGTCCCCAAAAGCAGCCCTGCTTTGTATATTCTGCATAGTTTATCTAGTGGCAAAGACAATATACAGTATTAACTTTGGCAAGAATGCCGAGCGCAGGAGATGTATGTGGATTGTCATTTTACCCAGAATGTTGTGCTTTGGAATTCTTTTTTGCTGCCGTGCGGTAACAGTGAGTCACTGTCTGTAGATACGACAGCATGTACTGTAACAGACTCCGGACGGTGGAGGGTAAGGTTGGATTGCTCCTCTAACCCCTGCAGAACCCGAGGAGCTGAAGTGGATCATCCATGAGGTGAAGTACCGCATCGGGGTTCAGTCTGCCAAGTTAGTCCGCCAGCTAAAGAGGAAAGACCGGCTGCATAACAAGGCGCAGAAGAAATGCGACATCGTGACCGCCTGCTTGCAAGCAGTGTCTCCGAAAAGACGTAAGAGCGTGGTTTCATCTAAGCCTAAGCCTAAGCCTGCGCTGCGCTGCTCGGCGGTGTTACACCCCTAGTGATGCGGCTAGTGGGCGTTGGTGTGTTGTGTTACTGGGAGGAGCATGCGAGTTACACGCTGGAAGGTGCGCAGCCGGGAGAAGCTCGCTGTGATGCCCGCTTTTTAGTGCTGTACGAGAATAAATTTCGGAGAAGAGCCGAAAGTGTCTGTTTTAGAATGTTAGACGCGACGGGAAATTGAAACAGGACTTTATTGATTCGGGGCTTATTATCCTTACACACACAGCCGTGTGTGATGAGTAGGTGATCCCAGCGCTTAAATGTCAGTTTCCAGGTTAAGGCATGTTAAAGATGCCTAACCAGGTTAAGTCACGTTAAAGATGCCCAATTTCTCTGGTCCTCTTGTGTAATGTTTTTGATAAATCTGGAACTGAGCATTAGTAAAAATATTCTGTAACAATGCCTACTTACTGTAATGCAGCATAATTATGTAGATGACACCTTGCATTTTGCTTTCGCAAAATGTCTTTACTGGTGTACACATTGCTGTGACTGATTTGAAGGAGGCTTTGCATCAACAGTTCCTAGCAGATAGTACCAGTTACAGTTTGTATCGACTCTTTTCTGACTTTTTTTCCATTGATGTTCCATTATTGAAATGAAACATGCAATGAAAACAGTTTCACCTATTGCCAGTGGAATCACAGTAAAATGTCTGATTCAGTTGCTGGATCATGTAAGGTCCCGGAGAGGTCTTATTATACAAATGTACAAATGATAAATGATCATTTTATAAAACTTAGTTGCAGAGGTGTCAATTTCAGGTCCAGAAAGTAAAAATCCAGACCAGGATTTTGTTTCAACCAACAAGTTGAGCACTCTGTGACTGTGACTTTATGCTCAACTGATTGGTTGAAACAAAATCCTGGTCTGGATTTTTGCTTTCTGGACCTGAAATTGACACCACTGCTTAGTTGCTGTTATTATTATATGGGTGTATAACATAAAAGTACATAACTATGTGTGATGCTCCCGAGTTATTCCCTAGTTACTTCCTAGTTATTACTATAAGCAGGAAAACCATTCGAGATAATTTCCCCTTTTAAATTACAGTGTCCACAGCTTCCGTTTCTGGCTGCTGTAGGGCTCCTGTATTCAAAGTGGATTCTCTGCCATTGATGATGGTGAAACGAGGGTTTGATTTTCTGGAGACATGGTGGTACTGTGCTCACACCTTCACATTCTATGAGAATTGGGAAATAGAAGTTATACCTTAAAACAGAATTGAAATGTCACCATATTGAGCCCTAGCATACTGGCTGTGGTGTTCCAGGTGTTACGGTCATTGATTACATTCTGGTTTTGCTTATTCTTGCTTTGTTTTTTATCTGCACGCAGCCTGGTAGCAGGAACCAAACAGGTATGGTATTCACAGCACCAAACCCAGAGAAAGTATGTTGATGTCAATGCTCGTTGCTTAATGTTTTAATGGTTTTTCATTATATGTGAAAATAGCTGTTCTTGGCCCAGTGATCCCTGTTCTTTGATAATGGGGAAAGATTTCACCCAGATGTAATTAGATATGCATTAAATTACATCTCATATCCATCTTTTCTCTGCCATGTAACTTCTGCTTTATCTCTGTGAATATTTATGCAAAAATATGAAAGGCTGTGACAGGAATATAAAGAGTTTAGATTATTTCCCGTAAACTAACTTATGATTTTCCTGGCATTAAGGATATAATTTTGTAGTATTTTCCATTTTAGCCCAAAACTGATTAATCCTGCATCTTTGTTAAAGCAACACAAAGTAATTTTTCACCTTTCAGTCACCTTTCAGCTACCTCTCAGTATTTTAGTTACTAGTTACCTTTAGCGGAGCGGTGCTGGCTGGGCGTTTGGGAGCCTTTTCCCCCGCGGGCGCGCTCGCTCCCGCAGCCGCCGCGCCCGGAGGTGTGACGCCGCGCGTGTGGGTGTGAGCCGCGTCCCGCTGCAGCAGTTGCATTGCAGACTGCGGATGGTCCGCCGGCAGCGCCAATGATCCCGTCGCTATGCCCGCAATGGATGCATATATGGGCTTTATAACGCGGGATGCGGAAGGCTGCTCGTAGCTTAAACATTCAGCTGCCGCAAATCATTTTATTTTGCGTGGAGATGAGCGAGAAGCGAACCGCGGATTCGGTCGGTGGGATGCATGCAGGAGCCGACCAAGTGATCGCTGCCACCCTTTTATAGAACAATTAGTACCTGCTCGGCAAGTGTGGAGGGGGGTGCCGGAGACTATTCGGAACAATAACAAAATAATAACATAATAACCGATCGAAATTCGGCTGTTTGTTCAGGCGCGTCCGTTTGATTTTGATTCCATCGCGCTGGATTTTTCTCAATGAAGCAAGAGCGGCTCAGCGCCTCCAAAAGGTCTCGGGTCTGCCTGAAGCGGCAGAGCGCCGCGGGAGTCGGCAATATCATCAGCAATGTCCTGAAGAAGCGCAGCTGCATCTCCAGGAGCGCTCCGCGCCTGCTGTGCACCTTGGAGCCAGGTGATCGGGACGCGGTGCGGCGATGGACCGCACATTACCGATATACTGCTGACGCGTAAATGCCCCTTTATTCGCCGAGGGGACAGGCGCTGCGCGTCCATTACGAGCCCGGCTCTTATTACCCAGTCAGTGTGTATGGTTGATGTGATCTAGAGCTGGATGTGTTGAAATCCGTGGCTGTTTTTAATTTAAATGTACATTATTGTTGTACTGTTTTATTATTATTATTATTATTATTATTATTATTGTAGTGCTTTACACTTCCCGTCTGTCGACTTTAAATACTCCGTGTAATATTAACAGGCAGCCGTGAGCATGCACGCGTCCTTTAACGCTACATTTTACTGTAATCTTTTCAGGAAGCAGGGGGACTCCCCGGCCTCGTAATCCTTTAATCCCTCTTATCCTAAAAACTCTAAGAGAAATGGAAGGGCTTGCCGGAAAGATGGAGGGATACATAATAACGCAGGTTATTATGGCGTGTGTAAATGTTACACTGTTTCAGGGTGTAATCCGTGTGAGGGTGGGCTTGTCAAGGCGACACCATGTCCCCCCAGCGGGTCCCGGCAGCTATCGCCGTGGCTGCCGGAGCTGCCCTATTACCGAATCCCTGTTACCGAAAGATTGGCAGATGAAAAGGTGGACGTGTGTCAGTTTTGGTTTTCCTTTTTGGTATTTGGTGTGTCCGCCCTGTATGTACAACACCGGCTTTTTGTAGTCAGGGAGCGTAAGTACGAAATCAGCACCACGCAGCGCGGAACAGCAGCGTGCAGTTTTTGTGTCGGCGAATACGGTCCATTCTTTAATTTTCTTGTTTTAAATAACTCATCGTAAAAATTGCATCCTTTTATCCATTGTCCATTTTTTTTGTTTGGAAAATATACCCGCAGCTAGGTTGCATTTCAATAGGCGATGATGGAGGTCCGTCCTTTGATAAATTGCGCATGACGTCATCATTTCCCAGCAAAGACGCCGCGAACAGCGGCGATAACGTTCGTTCCTGTTGTTCTTTACCTTGTTTGACATTTGGCGAGTCGAACGTGTTACCCATCCTTTTGGTTGCCGTTTGCTTTTGATGACATCAAGTCAAGGTTACAAGGGCTTCTAAATT
>JAODKM010000058.1:24582491-24612012 GCA_026780845.1 Petrocephalus sullivani
GGGGGGGGGGGGGAGGGGGGGGGGGGGGGGGGGGGGGGGGGGGGGGGGGGGGGGGGGGGGGGGGGGGGGGGGGGGTGGGTAAGCCAATGAACTGCTGGAGTTGGAGTTTGTCAGATCGAGAGGGGGGGTGGAGGAAACTGTATGGGTGGGACATTTGGAACCTCTTTGATGGATTGTTGTACAAAGTGGGTCATGATAGTTAGTTTAATGCTCATAGTACTTTGAATGTCTTTGTCTCTATTCCCACTAAGCAAAAATACAGATTCTCCTAAAATCACATTTATGAACACTTCCTGAAGGGAAGCTGTAGATACTGAGTAAGCTCATTTCATGCACACTGGGCCACTACAAGCATCTCGATCTGACAGTTCAGAGTAGAGTCTCTGGCCCGGACACCAGAGACCAGAATTTACAATGAGCAGGATGAAGAAAAATCAAAGACTCCACCCTGCTGCTGCTAACGAAACCCATTAAAATCTTTATATTAAATAAACTGGCCACAAATCCTCATCCCACACAGCAGCGTTAAGCGCTATAATGAGACGTTTGAGAGCGTTTAATTTTAGTAGGTAGTAAAAGACTGTAGTTGATTACATACAGAAAGTGGAAAGATCCTCATAGCCAGCCCCACTTTTAGCGTGTACCCTTTAAATTCCTTTCCATATGTCCCCCAGTCCAAACGCGGCCATGGTTACAAGTTTTGCAGCATGCAGATCATGGAAAGTTCAGAGCCGGCAGGGGGGAGGTATGGGAATTGGGGGGTTCAGGTGAGTGCCTGTATAGGTAAAGTGCTTGTTACACTGACTGGCCCGAAAACCATGATTCTGCAGCTGTTGTGGTGGGAGCAGTGTAATCGAGAAGGCATGGGGGCAAAAGCACGGTGAAGCCAAACACTGGGCATTCTGTGGGGTTCCTCGCAGTTCAGGGATTTAAGGGGGCAGCCCAATCTCCCGGCGAAATTACCGACAAGAGCCAAACAATGTACCACGCAAGCATACAACTCTCTGTCTTTATACTAGAAACTGTACCCCAAAGGAACGCCATCACAATGGGGCACACGACCTTTAACAGCGGGGGGAGCTCCTTCTGGAGCTCTCCACGCGGCCAACCAGCAAAATTCAGGAGAGGGGAAGAAAAGGGTGGGGGGGGGAGCAAAAAATTATTAGAAAGACAGAGAAAGGCAGGAAAAGAGCTAGGCCGGTGACTCGGCAGGACAATGAGGCACGTCTGAGCCTGTCAGCCTGTTTGTTGACTGGAGCTGCACAGATCAGTGCCCATCCATTGAGGTCTAATGGACTAGACGGCCCCATCTCTGAGAGACTAATGCAAATAACGTAAGCAATACCAGCAAGGGCTCCTGGGATACAGCCCCCCTGTTGTTCAGACCAGGGCATGAGTGAGGAGAGGAAGGGATACGGGCAGGAGCAAGCAGGAGAAACCGACCCCATGCTGCTCAGTGTGTGTGTGTGTGTGTGTGGGGGGGGGCTTGCATAGATCACTTTTGAGTACCAAAATGTCCCCAAAGTGTGGTAAAACCTGAAATTATTAATTGTGACAGAAAACAGGTCATTTTTGGTGGCAAAAGGTTTCTAAAGATCTATTTACAGGACCAGCCTGGGGTATTTTCACTTTAATTAATATATATTCGTGGGCTGTATTGAAACAATCAGAATGAAAGCGTATAACAAACAAGGGAACGTAGTGTGCTGGGAAAAACAAGGTGCCATTATACTCAAAATAACAAAACAGATATGAATATAAATAACACACCAGATAGCTGGACTTACAACAAACATCTCACCACATATAGGCCTAAAGTGTGAATATAAAATGACATATGAGAGATAACATTCATTAGACCTCGTCTTTACCTCACGACAGCTAGCAATTCTGCAACTACTATTTCCATATGATTTCATCCCACGTCTGTCCACATTTGAGACCTCCATCCATCATTCTTTGTAGAAGCTCCAAAGTGTTGCCCTTTTGTCCATATAACATAACTCATCTCTACCCTCAGGATTTGCTCTGGGTGTCACCGTTTGCACTCACTTGACCACATCTAAAGTATTACTTACCAAGTTTTTCTTTATTTTTTTTTTTAAATACACGGCATCTCAAATGACGTACGCAAAAAATGCCATTTTGTGCCTTTAAATGGTTTCGCCATTTATCTAGTTTTCAAGTGTTTTAACGAGGCATATGCATTTCAGCCAAATCTCTCAAAGTCAAGGCTGATTATCCTACAAGTAGAATCGGTGAGTTTTCCATCTTTTTGTCTCAAAGAAGGAAAGAGTCGATACTGGTTCCCATCATTCAGAGAGTTTCATAACTTGATCATGATTGGCTTGTGAACCTGAACCTTTATTTAAAGTCTCAGAACCATACGGATATCAGACACAGGCATGTGGGCTTCATTCAGCCACGAGGCCTTTCTGCCACCTCAAGACGCTCCAAGAGCTGAGCCAAAACATCACCATCACAGGCATCGGCCTTCCGTCTGCCCACTGGTGCTCCAGAGAAAGCTGCTGACTGGGCAGAATCAAAGAATGGCACATTCATTTGGGCTTTAAGATCGGAATAAACCTGCGGTTGGCCGATGTTCTCCAAACTCTCACATATTTTACCACCCGTGCCCAAGTGACGTGTGTTTATGAGGAAGTAGCAATGTTCCCCAGCCTCCAGACACTCACGCACTGAAGAGAAAATGCTCCAGATCTTATTTGCGCATTTCAACAACTTTAGGGCAAACCACACTGCAAATTGACTCATGCAATTACCAAACTATGCAGAAAATACAAAACTGAAAACATGTTATAGGAATCTGGGGTTCGGGCTAAGAATGGCTTATAAAGACTTTTCATTATGCACTTAGTTTAAGAAAATAAATTTTTGTTTCACCCTGTTTGATATCTCCCTGGAAAGATCTTCACTTGTTATACTTCAGTTGTTCTGCTTTTCAGTTCCCTCTGACAAATGACAGCATCAAAGCAACACGGAGAGGGACCTTGTGCCAGAGTAAGCACACGCTAAAATGGAATGCGTGTGCATCTCCGAAAATGAAAGACTCACACCAATAAAAAGATCAGTCAAAGGCTGCACGGTGCGCACCATAAGACAGTATAATGGTGTCTTTGATGTTTGATGCAATATCTATCACGGTGATAAAATGCTACCTATTTCTAACATTCTAACAATTAATATGCAAATTTTGAGCATTTGACTATACTCAGCCCAAGAGGTTACATGAAAAGGTATGCAAACTGACTTATTGGGACTAAGCTTTTCTGGGCTCTGAGGGCGTTTATTTGCCAATATGAGTGTAAATGTCACATCCATACTGGGGGAATTGCTTGAATAGTTAACAAACAGGAGTTCACAGTTTGTGGTCATGTTTGCTCTGCGCGCAGTATATCCCGTTCAATCGGCTAGCATTAGGACACCGCTGCACCGTGTGCATTCTGAGACGCAGAGGCTGCTGGCACTGGGGGCGCATTCCAGTCTCTCCGCCGTGCCATCCCGCCACTAACGTCTCAATTAACACAAGTCTGCGGAGGAAAGGGGAGGGGAGAAACCGCTCCACTCCCTGGCGCTCTCCGAGGGCAGGGAGGAGGGGGCCGCGCTGGACGGGGCGCTCAGGAAGCAGGCCAGCATCCACCCCCTCCTTGTCCCACCCCAGCCACCCACCCGCCCCCCACAGGAGTTCCCGCGCTCATGGAAATAGCCGTGGCCCAAGGCAAGGAGCGCGGAGAGTGAGGCGTGGTAAAGAATGCAGCCGCCACAGGTAGAGGTCACCTAAAGAAGAGAGCTCAGGCGAGGGAATATAATACTCGTAGGAAACCTGGGGAAAGAAACGGAGAGAGAGGGTGCGGGAGCTCAGCGCACCGTGTTACAGCAGGACAACGCAGTGGCTGCTGTGTAGGGGGAGGGGGTGGCCACAGCTAAGGTTAAAACGTCCCCATCCCAAAACAGTTAATGCAAAGTGGCAGTATACCTGCGGGACAGATTAACTGACATATTGGATTTCAAGGGCCGGGGGATGTCTCCAACCCCCCAAAGCCCAAATCTACTACTTTTAAGTTCTTTTAAGTTAGCCCCACCATACATTACTAAATTGACGGCGAGTTAGAGTTCAGCGACGCGAGACACAACCAGGAGGCGTGCCCGGTGCTGAATTAGCCTTAAGTTGTCCCTAGACTGGAATATTTTGTGAATTGGCCGAGCGTGGCCAAGACGCCGAGCAATCCGTCATTTTGGTTTGCTCTGCTGCCAGTGCCTCAGTTAAGCAGAGCCAGATTGGTGGCTCTGCAAACAGGAGCGAGTCTTTTTTTTCTTTCCTTTCATTCATCGCCGGGCCTGTCTCAGCACCGGTTGCCCGGAGATGTTATTGCCAAGACAAGTCAATGACAGTGATGGCGGAAAATGAGGCACTGAAAATCGTCGCGAGTGACATTCCTGTGTGATGTCAGTCACTGGCTGCTTTAACCCTCTCCTCATCAGTTACATCGCGGGTTCCCAAGGCATAAAACCTTCTCAAGCTCGACCCCGCATGCAGCGCTGCCAGAGCCACCTTCCCCACTTTACACCTCAACATGTTTTCATAGCTTTGCGAAGAAACTGGGAAAAATACCAAACTAGCTAAATACGTTTGTGGTCATCCCTTGCTTTAATTTTTTCACTACTCTGATGGGTCTGGGTAAGAGATTGCAGCACATCCCTGAACCACCAGTCAAAACACGTTCCAGATAACAGGAATTTTCAACAGTTGGGTTCCTCTTCGACACACCTATTTACTTAACTGGTGTGTAGTGCATTTGGCTTCCAGCTTACCATTAGTACGTATTTGTTTTTCATTTTTCATTGAGTGTCATGGCGGTGGGGGGGATTTTCATCACACTGCCTTTTCTGATTGGCTGTTTACAGAATCTTCTCTCCACTGTACATGTGCCCCACATATGCTATTCCAGTCCTGGGAAAGTTAACAGATCTGTAAACCATGACACTAATGGATAGCAACACATGGTGACCATCTCAAGAGAACTCCTAACCCAGAATCACTGAGGGAAATACCACACTTTCCACACGCATATCCACGACGGTCAAATCCACAAAAAATTCATTAAAAAAGTAAAGAACAATTAGTATCTTTAAGAAACGCAATCAGGCTTAACGAGGTAGAATCCATAATCCACTACTCCCATATCCACCACCAACTTTTTTGGCAGAAATGTCCCATGTAAACTCAACATGTGCAGGACAGGAATGTGCCATGATGGACTTCATCTGCTCCGCTGGGCCGGCATCTCTTATTCCGAGAAACGCTTGCCAACTCAGCCTGGACAGGATGTCCGTATAATGAGATTTCTGAAGTGCACTTCACACACGAGATCGGGATATGCTCTCACGGACATCCGCTGCACGGTTAGTGCGAGTGACAATTATTAACGATGCCACAGCCACTGATAACAGGAGAGAAACACAGGATGCATGCTGGGAGACTGCCTAGATGGCATGCCAGTCCATTTCAGTGCAGTTACAACTAATAACGCACTACAGAGAATCTAGTTTTTGAATTTGGGAAGAAAGCCACGCAAATGGAGGGAAAACATGAAAAAACACACAGAACTGGACCAGGAATCAGACCTTAAGGTATGTTGGGGCGAGGTTCCAGCACTGAGCCACATAATCACCAATAGCTGCTACCATTTCATGGTTATCCTTTTAGGTTTTAGCTGATATTCTTCTAGGGCAGGGGTGGCCAATCTTACCCACAAAGGGCCGGTGTGTATGCAGGTTTTCGTGATAACCCTAAGGTCAGCTGTTCAAAGTTAGGTGTGAGAATTCTTCATCCAATCAGTCCTCTAATTAGTGATCTAATTATGGAGTTGTAGCGAAAACCTGCATAGACACCGGCCCTCTGCAGATAAGATTGCTCACCCCTGTTTTAGGGTTATGACTTTTCCTACTTCCATACGACCTAGGTAAAATGTGAATGACAAAATATACTCCAGAGTGCTGCGGAATTTGTAATTTAGAGGTTGCAGGATTTCCTTACAAATATAGAGAAAGTAGCCGAAAAACCAAGCATTTAAAAAAATATCTTTTGATGTATTTTCTTTTAGATGGCTGAAGAATGAGGACCTACTGGTGGCAAAGCTTGCTAGCACGGAGCATTAGCGGCTTAGCCAGTTAGAGAGGTTTGCATCTGGCTGTGGGGCGTGACAGCGGATACCCCATTAGCACATCATGAACAGAAACAGAGGTTTGATACTTTGAGCAGCTGACAAGACTAGTGAAGACCTCCTGGGCCCTCTCGGGTCTTTTGGCTAATTGCAGATTAGCTAGCAGGTTAAGCCTGTCATCTAGTTTGGAAAAAGGTGAATGCTGCTGGGCTCAAAAACAAGACTATTACAAGAATAACATGAAAACGAGGGTGATGGAACTAAAAAGTGATCACTAAAAAGTAATCACTAAAACACAAAGAAACAAGGCAGAACAGAAAATCCAAGCTACTGCGAAGGCCAATAACTTTCCTCCATGTTTCATCAATGTCAAACAATCTTTCCTTTCTCAATCACCCTGCTGACCCAAACACAAACCCTTACCCGCCAAAATGAACCAGGTAAAGCCAGCTGGGTTTTATGACTTGGTCTATCTCCATGTCAATGCAAAGTCTCACCCAAAACTACATGCAGTCCTCTGCAGATGCAGCACCTCTCTCCCACACAAACTGGGTTTCACTGGCTTCAGACCCACCCTCAGTAGCCATCTGTCCCAAATTTCCATTGGAAAATGCAGTATTAATAAAGATAACGCCTATGGCCTGACCAGCTGGCCAGGCAAACGTGTGCACTCCCACATGGAGACCCAGTCAAGAGCCTCATCCTTGTTTGCGTTCTCAAATCCAGTAACGCTGCGCACAGTTACCAGCAGCATATGATATGATTTATGACATTGTGCATGTTTACCCACATTAGAGTTACCATGAATAATTTAAGCTGAGGCAGGGTAGGCGAGATACCAGGAACTCTGTGTGCCCGAGTGACACAATGCTAGGGGCCCTAGAAACGGTGAATCACACTGCTAATTGGTGCCACCAACCTGGCTTCCAGCGTTGGGCTTTGTGCAGAGTAACTTGAATGTCTTTCAACACTGTTAGGTGCCTCAAAGTCACCCACTCACCACAAAGCGGCGATGGTGTTAGAAGGCCTTTATCGAGAAGCACGAGAGGGTCAGTTGGGCTGGAGATGAGGTAAAACTGGCAGCAAAGGGTTTTGGGAATAGGCACTTGACGCCGTGCGCTTGTGCAGGCGTCTTGAGCGATACAGGGAGTGCTTTCCTGCAGATTTTAGCTGTTACCCTCTGCTTTATCCCACAAGGACTGATTAAACCACACAGCACACCCAGTTGGACACATTGTTCATTTTGTAAATACAGATTTACTAACTAGTCTGTACTAATTTCTGCTATTTCTAAGTCTATATTATTTCATTTTCATTTTACCATTGTCTAAATGTTTTGCCTTAATTAACCTTTTTTAAGTATTTTTTCGCATTTATGTTTCATATTGATTGTGAATGTATGCACGAGTATTGGCAAGGCAAATCCCTACTAAAGCAGGTGTACCTGGCCAATAAAGTGAATTCCGATCCTTCTTATGATTTCAGCGGCAGCTTGAATGATACTATGCATCGTGCCGAAACGTATGCGGGAAGGTCACACCCCGCCAAGCTGCAGCGATCACACAGGCAGCGCTGTTAGCTCCCCTCCCCGTCTCGGACTATCCCCTCTTCCAGTTGGACTGTTGATGTTTGTGCTTGTGCGTCCCACACTTCTCATCTGGTCTCGATCTCCTGCCGAAAAAACACCCCATCTGTGTTTGCACAGAGTCTACAGCAGAGCCCGAAGGCGACCGCTCCTCTAGACCTGCCAAGGAGGATATCGGGGTTCCGGGCAGGAGTGCCGGTGACGCACAATGCAAGCTTTGAAGCCCCCAGAAGCCCACCCGTCCTGAGGTGAGCCCGGAAACGCAGAGCCTAACGTCACTCGGGGACCCCAGCCTTCTTATAGAAGCAGATCAAAACAATGTGCTTTGCATTCCTGGGCAATGTATGCATTTCCTATATCTTATGGATGGGCCCTCCTGGACATGCAGGGGAGGGGAGGCACCCTAAAATACCGCGCTTTATCATGTTCCAAGGCAAAAAACAGACAGCGAAGGGATGTCACAGGATACACCGAGGAAGCCAGGTGTGTGAACAGCACCTGCTCTTGTTTTATTTCCCTTTCCGGAGAGCCACAGGAACATCGGCCCGCTGTTGGGGGTAAGACTCTCATTTCTCCTATACTGTACCTTTACCCTTCTTTGAAGACCCATGCGATTCTGTCATCCCAAGAAAAAAGAATACGTGCCATCATTCACTTGTATCTGATAGTTTGCAAATTTTTACCCTACAACGAAACCCTTACCACAGACACTCTCACATTAAAGATTCTGGTAAAACTCGGAATCCTTTTCCTTGATGGGCATGCACTGGATTGAAAGAGCAAAATTAATCAAGCAAAAAAAATGGTACTAAAGTCAAAACAGCGAGCCCCATTTCGTTCGCGATGACTTCGACTCGTTGCGATACTAAGCTGAAGAAGCTGGCATGTGACGTCGCCACGCTACTGCCTGAGTTTGTAAAACTCTTTAGTTAGTCTCGTCCACTCTGTGCCCTTCCCTTAAATGTGCAATCGAACTCCAGCTGGACTGAATGCAGCGTTATCCCATAATCACGGCACCCAGGGTTTTTTTTTTGTGCCAAGAAGCAGCCAAATCAGGTAAATTGAACCTTGTTCCTTGAATTACCCCCAGTCTCCGGCTTCCCAGGTCACTGGGTTTCGCCCTTGGCCCGTCTGCCTGCCGTCTGGCATTCAGCGGTGGGACAAAGAGCACAAGGGGGCCCTGTGTGCAGCAGAGGAGGGGAGGGGGTGGCACAGGTCTCCTCCTGCGAGCCCCCCACTCCTCTTCCCCGGGCTGGCACTTCTGTCATGTCGTGTTGGGGGACAGTCGTCCCTACAGTGACATGTTTATGAACACAAATGTAAACGGGCCGTCTAAGACAGGTACACCCCCCTACAGGTGCTCCCTTCGGCAGCATGTGACAAATTCCCTGTTTCTCCAGCACGATCTGACTAAATTAACTGGTTCGACAAAGACATGCTTCCCTCCAGGGTGACGAGGGGGTGGGTACTGTCGGTAGAACATGTTTGCATCTGTCTTTTGCAAGCGTGGTAAAGCGTGACGCAGGCCGCGCATGACAGCGCGCATCAGTCTGCGACGCATGTGTTTCGGTGTCTGCACGCACGTGTCCACATGCATGTGGGCGTGTGCACCATGGGACAGAGAAGTTGTGTGAGTCGACGCACGTGGGATGCCAACGCGGCCGGTCACGCTTTGCGGTAATCTGAACCAGCCAGCCGCCCACCGCTGAAGCCCCTCGGCGAGTCCGGCGTGGACGCTCTCTACCAAAGGGTCACAGACTCTTTGTGGGTGGAGGCAGGACGGGGGTTAGGCCACTGCCCCTTTCCCCGGGGACCAAATACACCCCGAGTGGGAGCACAGCAAGGGCTATACGCAAAGCATGTGTTAGTCTAAACCAGCGTGTTAAACACACTAGTAGTGCTTAAGCACACACACGCGAAGGAGGACGGCAACAATGCAGACTATGGAACTAATCGTACGTAATGCAAAAACGTTGGTGGTTTTCATGGGTCCAAATTCAAGGAGAGGAGCTGCCACCGTAGGCTTGGGGTTTAGTGAATGTTCAGGGGCGTCCGGCATCACAAAGGGGTTTAAAAGGGGATGACTAAAGGGTGCACATCCCTGTAAAGTAGGGCCAGTCACAGAGCAGATACGACGATGGCAGACATCCGCGGCAAACGCTAGATTTTTAGTGTAGAGACAAGGAACTCCTCTTTCTCACTGAACACAAAAACAACAGATTCAACTTTCACCGTCGTCCTTCCAGACAAGTTGTCCAGAGACCTCGGCCTAAATAGAGAATCCAACCGTCGAACCACACACTACAAACAGCTAGCAGTATGCGACATTTCCTCATTTTCAATGTATTCTTAGCTTTATTCACTTAATTAGCGGACATTTTTATCCAAAGTGACATAACTGAAAAGAAGGAAGTAGCTGTGGAGAATGAAGCTGGGGTTAAGG
Organism: Petrocephalus sullivani; assembly: GCA_026780845.1. Taxonomy (NCBI): domain Eukaryota; kingdom Metazoa; phylum Chordata; class Actinopteri; order Osteoglossiformes; family Mormyridae; genus Petrocephalus; species Petrocephalus sullivani. The sequence goes on from JAODKM010000058.1 coordinate 24,592,702, forward strand.
GCCTTGCTCAAGGAACCAGCTGTGAAGCCACCCTGCTGAGCCTGAGCGGAGCGGCCACCGTCCAATGACAAACACGGCCTCCTAAGCCACCAAGCCACACCCCCCCTAACTTATTTATGGGAAGTTACCTTGGAAGATTGCTGACGGTGAGATTTATCCTCTTTTCGGTGAGTTCAAAGTACAAAGCCAAATGTGAAGTGGTGACACCATCGGCGGGAGCGGTGTCAAATATAAAAACGGTCGCGGACTAACCAACAGGGAACGTCTTTACAGCCAACAGCTGCACTCATTGTCCAAGGTCCTTTCTGTCCTTTTTTTTTTCCTGCCCTCTGCGTTGCTGGAGGCCGCTCAAGAGCTTCGCTGGAGCTTACTGCTAGCTCCTGTAGCCGTGCCACGCCGGCCCCATCCCAAGGCGTCTCTCAAATTCCACGCTTTGGGAAGTGCGAGCCTGTCAGAGCGACCTGGGCAGGCTTCACCGCTCTCCTTCCCTCCCTTTCTTCTCGTCCCGCTCCCTGAGGAACACGGCGCGTGCTTCTCCTGGACGGCCTCTGCGCCGTCAGTGCGGAGAAAGACGTCAACATCATGGCGGACGTCCTAATTAACCAGGGCATTCCAAAGGTACCAGAAGCCAAATCAGCGAGGAGCAGGAGCCTGCCATGAGAGTAGGCTGTCCGCAGATAAGCTTCTGCCAGACACAAGGACATAATTAATGTTTCATGGAACTTCTTTTGAAAAGGGAAAGGACAAATGCTGGCCTTCCGCTCTCCTTTGCATGTGGACAGACACTGAAGGCAATAAGCATACTAATCACATCAAGTCATAAATCAGTAGGTAAAATTATAGCTATGCTTTATCCAGTAGGACATTTGTGTAATTTCTGTGATATTCTCTAGTTGAACATTTTACACAGGAGATAAAAACGAGGCACATTTAAATATCCTCAAGAGATTTCACATTGGTTGCACACTTCATTGTATCAAGTAAACCAACTTATAATCATCCATCCATCCATCTATCCATCCATCTCCTACCGCTGTTCCGGGTCGGGTCACGGGGGCAGCAGCCTAATCAGGGAAGCCCAGACCTCCCTCTCCCCGGCCACTTCGTCCAGCTTCTGGGGGGATCCCGAGGCGTTCCCAGGCCAGCCGAGAGACATAGTCATGATTATTATATTTATTATTACTCTTATAGCTGACTGTCACTCCCGACAGTATAGACTGCATTCCTCAACAATGTCCTGTCTTTCATCTGGGTCTGTAGGCTTCCCAAAAGCTAAATGTAAGCACTGATTTCTAATAGCAAGGTGGATAGATACAAATGAATTAACCTCAAATATTAATGAGCTTAGCCTCAATATCTTAGCTTTCCAGTTTAAACAATTTAATAATACTGGCAGACAAGTGCAATGCGCTGGTTGTATACCTTAAGTATCAACAGCATTTATTTACAGAGTATATCCTGTCTGCGCCATTGGGCCTTAACTCTCCAAGAGTTTCCAAACCTCTGAACGAAAGTCTTCATGAGGGAGTTTCACTTGTGCCTCCTACTAAGTGACTGCATCTGACTCCTTGGTGTTTAAGAGGTGCTGTGACGATGTATATATACGTGGTACTTGGGCTCCGAGTCTTGGGCAAAGCATCTCTCAAAGTATTCCAAAGTACCAGAAAGTCATGGTCTCACATGGACAAGTTTATTTCAACATGGACAAGTTTATTTCAAAGGATCAGAAAGTGACTGAAAGCACGTTTTGGCATTTTGACTTCTTCCCTGGCTATAAAACGCCAGCCATCACTAACCTTTCCATCTCCACATAAGTCTCGAAGACAAGCCGCCATCTGTGAATGATTCACACCCAGCCTGCAAGGCTTTTGCCACCTGTCCAGAGATGATGGCAACAATGATGTCACCGGGTGGCATTTCACGGCATGCCTTGTGAATCCTGTTCGCTGAGGTCACCCACTTCCTACTGTAAGTCAGAATTCTATCCAGGAACATGACTCGCCATCTATGCAACATACTTTGTGTCCTTCGTGATGTTGGAGTCATCAAAACCTGTGATGCTTTTCAGTCTATGCAGCAAACCCAACACTGATAATGTCCAGTCCAACATCACCTTCACCAGCAGTAATCCTGAGTGCGACAACTTTGTACTGCATGCCTACCTGCCCCCACTTAGTGTTTAAGATTTTTATCCAGGATTCCTGGCAGAGTGCCAGCATGGTTCAGGTTTAACCAAACTGGGGTAAAGCTATTCCACACCTGTCGCCATTAACTTGTCATATGGTCTGAGAAACAGGAGGGCAGTGTGAGGTCTTCTTTCTTTTCTCAAACCCCTCCTTCCACCCATTCTACAGTTCATCTTCTGCAAATCCACTTCCTGTTTACTCTCCCTGCAGACACAGTTGACCCAGTGAAATCCAGTTGCCCGAAAGTATGAGTGATGAGCCCGGATCTAGTGGGAGGGGTGACATGTTATGGCAGCGAAGCCTGGGGCTCTGAGATGGACTGTCATGCACACATCACCCACCCACATCCCCTGCTAGTAATCTTTTTGACCTTTTTCATGTGCAAGTTAGTTCCCCAGACATAGTCCTTCTTGGTTTATAGCCAGGAACACTTTTTGTGGATGTAATGAAACTCCAGCACACTGGGCTGCCTGATGCTCTTATAATCTGCATTATAAGAATAATCAGAATAATTACCTCTGATTCTTACAATGCGGCTAAACTATTTTCACCAGCCCCCGATTGTGTACCTATGGCCCAAGTGATGTCCCACAGTGTGTTCTAGCTCATCCATCATTTGTGTGTCCTTCTGGTTTGTCCGACAGGTATTTTAAAGCCCAGGGACTACTTCAGTGAGGACGTCTGGTAAGGAAGCCTGCAGTCACTTGGCAGCTATGCCTTATGTTATGCCTTTGTTAGCCTACAGAGGTGTACGTTTGAGGTTCATGCATGCACAATCAGTGCCGTAGGGTGGAGAAAATAGTTTAGCCGCGTTATAAGGATCAGAGGTGGAAATTTCAGGGCCAGAAAGTAAAAATCCAGACAAAGATTTTGTTTCAACCAACCAGCTGAATACTCTGTGATTATGACTATGATATTCAACAGGTTGGTTGAAACAAAATCTTGGCCTAGAACTTAACTTTTTGGACTGGAAACTTCCACCTCTGACTAGAGTAACACATTTGCAGATAAGTCTAAATATCTGGATTTAAATATCTGTATAATAACACTTAGGTTCCCACACAGCCAAACGGAGAGCGCATTACCTGGTCTCCCACAATGAACACTGACTTGGAAATAAAGCTTAAAAACTTTTGAGGGTTTTACCAGAACCTGCATTTGAATAGTTTGCTATAAAGATTAACAACCCTAAACAGATTTGCAAGGCTTGCATGGTTATAAAAATCTGCAGAAGACAATATACTGATGTTTCACACTCAGTTTCTGTAGAACTGGTTGAAGTCCCCTAAAGCAGCATGTCCCTGTTTGTGTGGTATTAGAATCTTCCCGCCCCCACCCCCCAAAAAAACCCAAAATATAACCAGACCTGCACAGTGGCCAGTGTAAACAGTGAAGTTTTATGGGCTGTGGCAATCTCATTGTGAGGATGGCATCTTAAAAGTGAGTGAGCAAGGTGTCACCATGTTACTGTAGGAATAATGTATGTAGCTGTTGTCTGTTTCACATTGTCACACATAAATGCTGATCTCTTTCAGTGGAAATGCACAAGGATGTTACTTATTATATAAATTGTTTCCATGTCCCTTCAGGGTTAAACTCTGGGTGTTTTGGGACAATCTATAAGAGTAATTAAGTTCTGGTCCCTTTGAAATGGATATGATAAAAAGTGGTGAAATGTCACATTGTGCTGTCAGATTGTCTTATCTAATTCGATTAATCGGCAACATTATAACTCTCTTCAAAGACTGATGCCAATGGCTTTTATGTATAGCCACAGTGCTTTTTAAAAGTGAAATATTTTTAGCGCTCAGTTTTTTCAATAAACATTTCATCTAAAAATATACAGGGTCTGATATATGATCCTTCTTTGCAAAAAAACAGTTACTGAACGGAAGCACCGATTCATGCCAATTAATAATCTGATGCTGCTCATGACTAATCTAGTCGCATATATTGCAGATACAGGAGTGCAAACATTATGTAAACATCTACGACATAAGGTCAGTACACAGTCCTCAAAGAATCGCCTTTTTACGCCTTTACACAAACACGTGGAATGAAGGTCTGTAAGGTCTCTGTAAACGAATAGAGACGTAATGCTAAGCCAGTATTCATATTCAATTATCAATATAAATGTCATAGTATTGGTATTACATTCACATTATATATATACTATTCCAGAGCACAGTAGGCTCCAGCAGTATTAGCCGACCGCTATTGAGGCGCAACAGCCATCTGGCTCAGCTGGATAGATATAGCAGAACAGCAGATTACGTTGGCAAAAAGAAAAAACAGAGGAGGGACAGCACAGAGAAGGAGACAGCGAGAGAGAAGAGAGGACTACGGAGGGTGAGAGAGACTGCACAGCACACCGTAGTAAGACAGCACACACGGAGCGCTCCGAGCTGGGAAGTTTCTGAAGGGACCTTTGCTACCTTGTCACCTTCATGTCGACTCTGAAGGATATTTTCACACCGATGCTATGGTTACTTTTATTACGGTAGGACCGCTCTAAAGACTTTCTCCAATATGTATGGTTCAGTATGTCTTATATATATATATATATATATATATATATATATATATATTTGTAAAGCGACTCGTACCACTCATTGACTCGCGACGGCGCGTTTGTAATTATGCAATCACAGGAAAATAAACGTTATGGACAATATAGTAGATGCAGCGCTGGCAGTTCGGACCGGGGGCGTGCGAGTTTCCAACTTTCAAATGAGTTGTAATTTCGTGTGGAATAAATATGTGGCTTACTGTTTGTCGTAACAAGTATGGGTATAGTTAGGAAGAAATTGAGAAAAGTGTAATGCAGCACCGAGTGGCCCGTGGTAACAATTTTCCTATAAAATATATAGTGCTCCCCCTCCAAGGAACTAGATATAAACGGAGTATGAAATGATCTGCTCGGCGCACATTGCCCAGGGGGAGTGCAAACCAGTACGGGCGCTGCCGCGTCTTCCTTTAGGCGGAATGCAAAATGCACAAAATACATCGCACGACTAACCAGGTGCAAACACGTACCGTGCTCTGTCACTTCAACTTTCTGCAACAAGGCGAAATGCAATTTTAAAGCATCTTTCCATTGGTAGCTAATTAAAGCGTGGCAGTTGTCATCGCTGGATACGAACACTAATATTGTCCAGTCGGAATTAGGAATCAGAATAATAAAAAATACCATTTCGCATGAGAATGCATACTGAAATGTTACGTTCCTTGTTTCTTGAGCATCTACATTTACCAAAGAGAACTACAGTTATTTCTCATTAGCGAATGAGAACGTACTGGACAGTGTTATATAGGCGAGTACCGGGCATCTCGGCGCGTAAAAGAAACCCCCTTTGATCGCGGCGCCTTCCTACCCCGTGAAACTTTCCCGGGACCGTCATCTTTTCCCACCTTCTGTAGCTTAATAACGTGGGCAAAAATCCGCGCAATTGAAAGCTATACAATCACAACACTTTCCAAATCGTGGTTAAAATAAGATATAGTTATATTCCTTCTCAATCTAGATCGGTAGACTATACTACTGAGCCCTATCCGGGATCAGACAATCCCTAAAATGGATAATCCACTCAAATCTGTGGTGTAGGCGGGATTGGCAACAGCTTTAGCAATACACAGTATGTTGAACTTTTTGGGGATGATTTTTGATCATGCACAACCTACCGTATAATATTTATCAGGCACACAATTTCCCCAATTTGTCACTAAACTGTTCCATAGCCTACTATCCATTTCCCCAACGGGAAGTCGAATGTGGCTTTACTTATCACACAACCATCTGCCAAATAATGGACTTGACCCATGACGGCGAAAGCTTCTGGTAAGGGGAACAGATTTATTCGAGAATTAGAACCGCTTCCCAGATATTTTATAGACATTTAAAGATTTATTGATACGTAGCCTACTGTTTTCAAGAAACAAGCGACGCTGCAGATTCACAGATATAATGCAGCTGCAGATTCACGGTAATATAAGTTTTCGTTAAAGTCACCGACTTTCCCTGTTGTATTCCTATATTCTCATGTTTTAGTATACATTTATGCATAGAAAAAAGACGCGTCTTTTACATTGTATGAATTCCTTTAGTTACGTAAACTGCCCTGTAGCTATATTTATCGTATAAGAGTGGACTGGATAACATTTTGCCCACTCTAAAAATCCCCTTATACAGAAACATCATATCGCATCCAACAGTGATGTAGACTGGATATATACGTGCTTAAGTTTCCTGTCTTGGGTGGGGGGGATCTATCATATACGGAGTCCTGTAACATACGGTAATGTAGCATTTCCTTCGGCTAGAACGATAGATTAATCAATCTATAGATTAGTCGATCCATAGGTGAATCAATCGTCGGTCCATCCATGCAGGGACGCGTGGAGCCTGAAGCCCATCTCGGGCAGAGGGGCTGCGGTGCGCCCTGAGCTGGACGCCTGGCAGGTTTGATGAGCATTTGCTGTTCGTATGGGAGACAGATACGGCAGCTAAGACATGGAGAGGCTGCAGGTGGTATAGCTTACATGAGTTCCCTTTCTGTCATATACAGAATTTTTATGACTTATCTAAAGTTTAAAGTGAATGTGGTTTTAATTCGGAACATTTTGTTTACTGATCTAGTGAGCACTAAATTGCACACATACACATACACACACACACATACACATACACACACACTCGTTGATTGTCGGGCATGGTGAATGAAACAAATTGGTCCACAAATACAAGCCGTGACCATTTTAAAAACCTGCCGTTAAGAAAAATCTACATGCTCCTGACTTAAAATGTTGCTATTCCAGGAAAGCAAAATATTCATAAGGCCAGAACAACAAATATTAAAGGACTAGTTACTATTCTGATCCTCAGATTCCCTAAACCGGTCCCTCCGCTGCTTATTTATATGTCACGCTCTCTACATGCAGATGAGACTTGTTTCTGCGGCTGCTAGCTTTCCTCGAATAGATTTACAATGAGATCACATCTTAATCTCTTGGATTAGCCCGAATGTGTATTTTGGCAGTCAGTGGCCCATCAGAAGCAGGACGTATTCCAGAGCATGCCATCGCTCGCTACTTTAGGACTGAAATATGACGGATATCCTATATGATTTTGATTTGCACTAGGCTGGCCTCCCTTGACAGACTAAGGGCAAAAGTATGTTTAATAGCGAGTGTCTCCCATAAGCCTCCCTTTTTCAACACAAAGATTTGCAAGCGAAAGTAAAAATAATTTCCATTCATAATACTGCATTAGGAGCAGTGTCACACGGACATGCCCTTACAAGGAGAGAATCACCAAATATCATTAAGGTCGTGATGTGGGACATGGTTAATGTGTTGTGGGGCATACAAGGAAAACCCTGACGACTATTTTAGTGCTAGTACAGGTGCAAAAAAAAAAAAAATGAACAAGGCTGCCAAAGGACATTATTATCTGGGGATCACACCAATTCAGAACACTCCCTAACACAAAGGCTGGTGTGATTCTGAATGAGCTCCCTGGTACTGTAAAAGAGGCACAGCCTGCAGCTATATTCAGGTTACTAGATGTTATGGCTTTAACATTCCTAAGACAATACGTATTCAAAGCTTAAACTTTGTGCTTTGCTCATATTTTTGTTAGAAAGTTCTTATGCTGTCATCAAACTGAAGACCAGTGGACCTGAATGCTACTGTATGGTAAACCAGGCTTCTCAGTACATTCTGCTTTGTCAGGAGAGGGGGCATCTGTCGGACGGGTGGGCTGTCCTCCGCTCCCACTCAGCTGTCACTAGTAAAAATATGATTAAAATTTCAAGAAGTGGGTCAGGAACCAAGTTACATGGTCTCGTTATTTGTGGGGTCATATTTATGGATTATGACGTTAAGGAATTTAGCCGCCCCCTCAAATGTCAAGCAGGATTAAAACGGAACGGTAATATGTAGACATTAGGTAAACAATTTTAGATTATTGCTGAGGTTGGGATATACCTGGTTCTACTTCATTAAAATCAATACTTTGCAAAATCCATACATCCTGTAGAACAACTTGTCTAATCCATGGTTAGAGAGAGCCTGGGGCCAATCCTAGGGAGTACAAAGATATTCCAAGAACACGCACGCACGTGCAATTTAGAGACATCAATCCATGGACGAAGAAATGTACATGTACACAATGTGTAAGAGGACTGAAACTATGCACCCTGGAGGTCTTAAAACCACAATGCTAACCGCTAATCTATGATGTGTACTTATATACTGTACATATATCTATATATATATACACACACATATACATCTATGTATTAATATCATATCACTTAAGAAGATCAATGACAGACACTAGCATGCTGTGCACTTCTCTGGCTTAATCATGTACGAGGCAAGACATTAAAACCGATGCTGCCGTAGGGTTGTAAACATGTGGCCTGATGCCAGCCTTCTTCCTTTCATTGTGACATGAGCTGTATAATGATCCTACAGGATCCCAGCTTTGGCTTTGCAGTAATGACTACATTTATCCTGGTTTAATAGTTAGTACCTGGTTTAATAATCATTTACTATATGTTTCATTGTGAATGAGATTCTGTATCACAAGAAATGCTCATAGGTTTTATCTGCATGTTGGAAAGTGTGAATGGATGATGTGTATGGCACAGGGCATCTCCATCATCGGTCATGTAGCTCACCTATGAGTTCTGCAGTGTGGTGTGGGGGGGATCACTTCTTTAAATGCCTTGCTCGTTACACATCCACTGGCAGACTTGTAGTGAGGGGGGATGTCTAGGTAAAGATTAACGCACTTGGCGGGAAGAAAAAAAATGCCCTTTTATGAAACGTATTGGCAGGACAGTGTAGGGGCGTGTCAAAAGGTCGGTGGGCGTGTCGAAAGGTCAATGGGCGTGTTGAAAGTTTATCTGGTGCGTCATAAGGTTAGTGGGCGTATCAAAAGGTTAGCAGGCGTGTAAAAGGTTAGTAGGTGCGTGGAAAGGTTAGTGGGCATGTCGAAAGGTAGGTGTGTCGACGGTAAGAGTGTGTAACAAAGTAGGTGAGACCATGCACGTAATTTCCCATCCATTTTCTGGATGGATGAAGCATAGCGTTAAGTGCAAACAAGCATAGGCAACGTCTCATGCTAAATGAAGAAATATGAAACAGGCATTTAGTTATAGATCTGTTAATTGTAATCACTGTCTAACTTATACGTGGGGTACATATCTGACCTCTTTCTGAAATAGTGTTTATTGACAGCAGTTTTGTCCAATAGGAATTGCCTTTTGGCATGCCTGCACTATTGCACACGCCCACCATTCGACAGGGACCTATACTTGCCTTTTATGGCAGAATGCCCCTATATACCCTGATGTCACACGGCACAGCTAAAGGCTCAGACACTGATGACGATGCATCAGGTGGAATGAAGACAGCCGGGCTTTTGAGGTACCACAGTGGGAGGATGGGTCAAAAGTGCACATCCTTGGCTTAGGCGCCAGCCAATCCAGTAGCTACAAGATGCAGAGCGCTTCCCTTGTCTCCCAATACAGCAGTCAAGAAGCTCAACTGCTTTCATCAAGATAAAAACACCAAATGTCATATTTTACTTGATCATCTTGTAGAAAGAGCAGTCAGGGGAAGTAAAACGTTTTGGCGCTTAAAATTATATCCTGTAACAGGTTAAATACATGTCGCTGAGCCATGTGAGGGATTCATGGCTGTCCATACTTTCCAAAAGCAGGCTTACCTTTCAGTCAGTGCCCTGAAGTGCTCCCCAGCTCTGACCCCCGCCTGTCCTCACAGGGGAGTAATGTGCTTAGACAATGCTGCCTATTTGCAGCCTTGAGGCATCTTCTAGGGAATGTCAAGCATTCGTGCATTCGTAAATGCACAACATATATGCACTGCTTTGGCTCACAACTGATGCATTACATTTAGGGTACTCATGGAGAAATCTGGAAACCTTGGTGACAAACTGCATGCCTTGTGGTACCTGCATGAGAAAGGATAGACAGGAGATTGGAAAGGAGACTCTTGTTTAACTGTGAGCTGGTTTGTAGATGGTGCGTTTTAATCCTCACTAATGCACAGACCATTGCAAAAGTGCTAGGCAGCTTCACAGTGGCAGACACTAAAGTTCGTCATTGTGCAAACTGGTGTTGGAGACAGGTAATGAGGACGTATTTTAAGCCGTGAAGGACAGAAAATGCTTCTTTTTTTTACAAAGAGGTTTCTAAATAATCACCCTAAGGAGTTATAGGTGCTGAGCAAATACCGAAAAAAGACAGCAGCGTGTAACAGCGGCCCTCCGAAATGTGGCATGAGTTTATGAATATTTTATCACTGTTCTTCCTATCCGTCATTCCCAACGTAGCCGAACACAAACGAAGGTTTTTATTACTCACATCATTCCTACCCAAGCCTAAACAGCTGTCGATATAAATACGGCAGTTGGGGACAGATGATCCAGATATTTCGGATTTTGATACATTCATAAACTGCACTGCACGAAACACACTGCTTTTAGAAAGTGTTTAGTAGTTATGATAATAGTAAGAATTTCTGATACCCTTTCCTTTGGTATCCAGAGTGTCACACAGCAGGTTTGCAAGCACCTGCTAAACAGCTACCCTTCTGCATAAGATACTATGCTTAAAACTGAAAAAAAATCAGCACTGCTGCCAAAAACACCCACTACGCGAAAGCGGTCCAAGGCCTGCACCTGGCCCATGGCGGAGACGCCTCCCATGCACCTTCCTACGATAACCCCGGTCATTTCGCCGCCTAACTTCAAACGGCGAATTCCAGCTAAGATATAGTTTCCGACACAATTATAAAGCCTTAATGGGGCACAAGTTAGGATGCTTTGAGGAGCAGTTTTACTTAAGCTATAATGAATGGGAAACGCATTTTCCTTAGGTCACTATACGTGCAGCGAACACCGCGTTTAACCAGCTAACGTTAGAGCTTGCCGTTGGGATACATGCAGTTGCATGTATTTAATGCAGACTTCGGTGTGAGTAATGCAGCTTTTAACTACAGTATTAAAATTCATCGCAAGAAGCACATGGGCAGCACGGAGGCGCTTTCTGTCTATTCGGAAGTGCGGTGGGTTTTACGTTTCGTTAAATACTCGGTTTGTGCCGGATCCCGGTCGGGGGAAGTTTGTTTGCACATGTGTTTGGCCGCGGTTCCGTTTCTAGATAAACAACAGAAAAAAATACGGCCAAGCTTCAGCCTGCCAAGTTCCGAGACGTCCCGGGAGAGCCTTTCGCCACTTTATTATTAATAGAGACCCTCTACGAGGGAAAGTTTATCGCATGTTACACGCAGTTAGTTTTAAATTCCATATGTGAGCGAACCTCGACTGGACGAATTAAACAGGCTAACTACATGTCGTTTACATTATCATACTAGTTTATGCATATGATGTTTCACGCGCAATTTCACCTTAGCTTTGCATTTTGGTGATTTTTGTTGTTGTTACTTTATGTATATATACAAGATGTATCTTAATGTAACCATATTATGTATACCTGCCCTGGACGAAAGGAGCTTGTTCCTTCAAAGGGAATCAGGTGGCTGCAACTGAATATATACAGCATGGAGACAAGGTACAGACAGAGGTACGGTTACTGTGCAGCTGAGATGCCTGATCTAAGTGATTTTAAAAATGGTATGATTGTTGGTGCCAGACTTGGTGGTTCCAGTATGGCAAAAATATCCACCCTCCTGGGATTTCCATGCACTACAGTGTCTAGAGATTGCACAAAATAGTTGGATAAAAGCATACAGTTACTGGCAGTTATGCTGCAGAAAACACCTTGTTGACCAGTAAAATGTAAAACTAGGAGCATAAGTGTACCTAATAAAGTGGCCACTGGGTCTATTTAGTCAGCATTTGAATATATTGTGCTGGTCACAAATGGTCATTGGACACCTTTATGCATTTGTCATTTTCCATAGGATCCTACCTAGGGGGTCTTAATTCCTGAAGGTGAAAATGAAATATAGATTGGACAACTACTTCGATAGTTGTGGAGTGCATTTTTACATTTATCAGCATTGGCTATCCGGACATCAAGCTGAAATATTAAATTTTGATGTAATTCTTTATATAATATTCAGTTGTTTTTTATTTCCAGATAAGGCATTTACTTTCTATAGCAATGCCAAACAGTTGTTAATCTCCAAGCAATCCCAGTGGAGTTAAAAGCTCAGAGAGCCTTAAAGCTTATCGGATTCACACTCCACCTACACCTGACACTGTGTGTTTCTGAGATATTTGTATATCCCATCGCTACATGGTTCTTACCATCCTAGTGAAAAGGTGAAAAGAAGGGGTATCTGCAACTGGGACAGTTAGGATACCAATAAAGACGAGTGAGCCGAGACGAGTAAGTCAGCTCCAGCCACACCTTGTCACTGGCACAGAAATGCTTATCAAGCTTGTTAATATTTCAGCATTGAAATGCTTCACGTTCAACTGACAGAAAGGATAAACAGATAGAAGTATATCTGCATGTCACAAGACCATTATATAAAGAGCAAACTTCCCGTTAGACTGAGATGGTTCTTACAGCCTCCTGTGAGGGCTAATTGTATGCAATAAATAGCATTTTTTTATATGCTTCAAGCAATGCTGTGTCTTAGGTACTCTGCTCTTCAAAGATGCAAGGCTTTGGGCAAGCGGGCTCTTAACAATGCCGACTTGTGCTTTTGAAAACCATAAATATGTTCAACTTGCCTGTTCCTCCATGTTATGCCTGCTCTGTGTTAACGCAGTGTTTTTGGTTTAGCGGCCCCCACGCCGGATCCCCTGATGATCAGTCCACTCCCCCGGCCATATATGCCCCCGCGCCCCTTCACCCCGCGGGCATGTAGGCTCACACCTTATCAGATGGATGGCCATGTTGTCGATTGCATAACTCCAATAGTGTCTCTATACTTAGGGCAAATAAGGAGTGGAATTTTGCTTAAGGTACCGTCGGGCCATCTGTGATGTTAGAACGCCGCCTTTTAAAAGGAAGATTGTCTTTTACACTGTGGGCAAAATATCCCCGTGTTTCATTCTTGATCAGAGGCAATTGATCAACATAAGGAATGGCTCCTCTTCTGTCTGCCTAACTTTCAAGGATTTGGGCCCCAGTCTTTTACTTCAGGTTCCTCATTTCTGTTCCAGGCTTCTCCTTTAGCAGTGTGTGCAGATTCTTGCCTGAGACAGGAACCCGTGGTGCCAAAGCTAATGGATCCAGTAAAAGACCTATAGACATCCTGGCTTCCACTAATGCCATTCTTTCAGATGTGATACTGGATCAGGTGGACCCGGAAATTTAGCCTCTGCGTGGTACAAGGACTCACGGAGGTCAGCATCCTGACCCAAGTGTGACGTTTCGGAAGAGGATGGTAAAGAATACAGGGTCCTTTTAACGACTTTCAACCTCAGCCTTCGGCCATTAATGCTGTTACAGATCATTCGCTCACGCCGGTCAGAAATGTAATCAAAATTTAATCGAGCAGTGAAGATCAAGATAAGTAGGGTCAATTTGACATTGTGGAAAAATGACGTAGTACAGAAATGTAGTATGTTGACCTGAGAGAGTCACCAGAGGAAAAGTGCTACTGTTGCCATTTTTAACCTTATCATTTCATGGCTCATTTTCAGAATTATGCCCAGCAATGGACTGGCATCCTGTTCCTCCAGCTTTGTGCCCTTTACTGCCTCAGATAGGCTCCAGATCCACAGCAATCCAGTACTGGAAGCGGACGAATAGATGGATATTCGGTACCATTTAATGAAGTAGCACATTATAATTTCTCTCACACACACACACACACAATGCATATGTCCTTACACATCTTGCAAAAACGCAGATTCACATAATGCTCAGCAGACATCAGCCTTCCAATCTCAGCTGGTTACAGGACTCAGTTTCAGATCTGCTATCATAGAACATCCATCTATCTTTCATAACCGCTTATCCAGTACAGGGTTGCAGTGAAACTTGAGCATATCCCAGGATGTCCAGGGCACAGGGACATTCTGGCCTGGACGCCATTCCGTTGAAGGTCATATACATTTATGCACACAATCATATACTCTGCTCAGTTTAGAGATTCCAGTTGACTTAACTGCATGGATATGCAAACTGTGTACGAAGAGCTCGAAATGAGATTCAAACCACAAACTCTGGAGGTGTGAGGCTGCAGCGTTTCATAATGCATGGTTACATGAAATATTTGATATATGAATGGATAGCCTTGAGGATATATGAGAAGGTAAACCCTGCATTTTCTAAAGGTGCTCTATGTGGCATGTGAACATCGTCAGACTTGTTGAACCTTGGTTTCTCAAAGTGGCTGTAATTTAACTAGAGGTTTATCAACAGCTGGAACAACATCTGAGGAGACTTCCTTATATCTGAGAAGGAGGTGTTTTAATTCGAACAATGGCCGAGTTATTTAGAAAAAGAGATACCTACCCAATCTGTCAATGAAATGCTTGTCACGAGGCCTCATTTTTCCACGATGCCAACAGCGATTTTGTTTTTCGCTTTTGTGTCGAGTTCAACTATTGTGAAAACCCTGAAGTGCTCAATGTTATAAATGCAAAACAAAGTATGCATACATACCTTTATAGGGCGGGCCGTTGCCTCACCTGGCCCTGAACTCATGTTGGCCTGTATGGATAGGACCTGCAGTCAGAAATTTTTAGCTTTCCGAGAAAGGGAACAAGGGCCTTTTGCCACGAGTAGAATATGCCTCTCAAAGACACAAAAGGACTGGTACCTCTGAATGTATAGGTGTGTGCAGCTACAGACAGTTTTCATTCATTCGGGACCTTGTTTCCCTCCTTTTACACGCCCAACAAGTAGGTGACAGGTTTCCGCAACCGAATCATAATGGCCCCGAATGGCACACAATAGCAGCTCCGGTTGTTTCTGATGTACTGTAATGCAATGTCAAGTATAGTATGACTTTTGACTCTGCCAAGTCTGAAAGCCTTTTCTGTGCTGTAAAACAAACTGAGGTTAGACAGGTTGCTACAGGCAGACATTGGCCACAGATGGTCCCTCTACACTACTTTGTGGATCTTTTAAATACGTTTCTTCCGATTCCTATTTTTTTAAATAATTATGGCTGAGCGGTGAACCGAATCAGATTCCAGAAACCGGCGCCATCTAACTTTAAAAGTGCCTTTATTTATTTTGTTTTGTTACTTATGCATTTGTGCATCATGTGCACCATGTACTACCCATTATGACAAAGTAGCCTTGATGCTCCTCGATGATGTTAATCATTAAAGACTCACTGTCGCATTTCTGAAACGGAGCAGCGGTGCTGGGGCACTACGGCGGCGAGCTCTTCCGTGCACTGCTGCCCATAAGGTGGCTTTGATGCTCCTTCATCATGAGGTGGTGGCTGTACGTGTAACGGGAGGCCGTGAATGTGACTGGCCGGGGGTCCGCTCTCGTACACAGGGTAGGGGCAGAGCGAGGACTTGTACAAAACAAGTGGATGTTTCCTGTAAAAGCTCAGACTGCTTTCCGTATTCGCATGTGTAGAAGGCCGCTTCCTCAACATCTTCTGCCAGAAAGGCCACTTGCCCAGATTTTGATATCAGATGCTCACTCTTGGCATGCAGCGTCTGTTTGGTTGCACATGACGTGCCTGCGATGTTTGCGTCACGTTTTGACATTCAAGCATAATGAATCCCCTCATGAGATTCATCATGTGTCAGTGTGGCCAGACTTTAACACCTCAGCATCTCCATTAATTAGCTTACATCCATCATCAGGTGACGCTTGTCTCTGACCACACGTGGCTTACTGCTTGAGCTACTGCGAGCCGCACTTCTAAATTGTATGGATGAGTTGATGTAGAGGTCATGCAGCTACCATGACCCGTCTAGCTCACTGTATGCCACATCAAAGCGCGTACTCACCCTAACCATTCCCATGCTCCAGGCCTGAGTGTTGGAAAGTTGGACTGGCTTAATCACTCTAGTGGTGAATTGCTGCTGCTGCAAAAGTCTATAACTGACTAACTTTCTTCAGGGAGCCTCAGAGGTCCAGCTTAAGTTCATCGCACAGCAGTTTCTCAGGTGTAATTCATCTGAAACACAGATATCGCCCTGCACCAGTCGAAACACAGCTTCCGCGTTGCCAGGACGACGAGCTGACGCTGGCATGAACTTATTAGAGCTTGCTGCACCAGCCAGGCACACCGGTCCGCGGGCATTTGAAGGGGCACCCGCACTGACCTGCATGTTTCCTCACTCTGTGTAAACCCTAAAGGAGATGTTCTTAGAAGGCTCTCTCTGGATGAGTCTCTCGCCAGGGTTGTGTTTGCATGCGTCCATAAATCAGTCATACCCGTTTTCCTCCTGGCAAAGGCTAGTAGCAGTGAAAGAGGAAAATGAAATACAGGAGTGCCAGGGTGAGGCTAAAGCTGCTTTTTTCTATCTTAGTAAAGAGGCACAATGGCTGGTTACCTGCTGGCCGACGTTGCTTTTACTTGAGAGGCCCTTTGAAGAGCAGCTTGTAGCCATCGCTAATGACTGTCGTACCAACTCACTGCTGCTGTGAAACTTTTATCTTATGATTCATCAATCGCGTTAATAATATACTGGACCGCTACGCCTTGCAGAGGGCATCCTAGTTCCGAAAACCCACAGAAAAGGCTTTTCGGAGACAGCTGCCTCGTAGGACGGTGTGCCCCTGCGGGATTTGCGCGATGCTTGGTTTTGGAGATTATTAGCAATACCTGTGTCCTCCTGATGTTCATCCGAGTGATGGCCATGTGATCCTGGCTCTGCCCCTCACTCCTGCTGAGCCTTAGACCCCTGCTCGATGTGACCAGCCTGGCTAAAAGACTCATGGGAATTCAGTTTGACTGATGGAGCTCAGGCAGCCACCGCCACCTTAAAAACATGGCAGCGGCAGGCGTGTGCGCTTCTGCCCGCAAGCCGCCACTCCCAGAATCTGCTGACCTGGACTTTGCTGCTGAATTATTTACGGCTACAGCTGTGTCATTTAATTATTCAGTCATTTGTTTGTGTGTATTGTCAGGACTGAGCAGAATCTGACTCGATTGGCTGACTAGCGTGTTTATGTTTGTTCTGAGTATATTGCATTTATGGGGTCAGAGGTGCCTGGGCTAAACTTTCAACATCAAGGGGAGTCGGCTGGATTTTTACTGCATTTGGCTTCGTGTTAAGATCAGTCACATGGCCTTTATTACTCTTTTAAAAGACCCTTGTGCCTAAAAGCTCTGCTGTTCTGAAACTGACTATGCAATGGTAAGAAACAACCCAAATTCAAGAATTGTGGCTGAATTCTTTCTCCTTATAGGAAAGCAGAACATATTCTTTAGTATTTAAAGGAAGGATATGGGGTGTTTGGGTCCACGTAGTAGAGCTTAGCCATACATTTATGTGGTAACATGCAGGCTTCACTTACTGCAAGAGACTTTATGACCTGCAGTGTTAGACTGGCCAGTACTGGGAATGGGAATTGCACATGGTTTATAGCAACCTGAGGAAGGCATTATGTCAAAGCGCGTCTGTGTTGTGCACAGACTTGGAATAAAGTTGCGTTGTATTGAAGCAAGGTGCAACCTCTTTTTCTTTTTCTGACCAGCAAAACAGCAGGGTCTGTACGAATGACTCATGGGCTAATTAATCCCTGCAAGGTGTCCCTGAGTAATTAGGAAATGACAATGAGCACAGACCAAGGTCCGCCATTTCCTCACAATGAGGGAAAGAAGGCTGATAGGCAGCCCAGCTCAGCAAAAATGTCCTAGTAGCATGGACCATGCCGGGGGGGGCGTAAATAATCCATAGCTGCTATTGGTTGTTGACGTGCCCCATGTGACCACATGCGTGACGGCCAAGCTGCTTCTGGGTAAATGGCTGTTACATGCTGCCAATTGCAGCAGGTTGAAGGCTGTCTACTTTGTCTGCCAGCTGTGATTTATTAGCTTGTCGAAGCTGTTCAACTACAAGCACAAGATGTTAATCTGGTGGTTCTATGGCGAGTAGGACTTCCAGCATCTAAATGAGTTTTCCCAGTTATGCGCAGTGCTTATATCTTCACTATTTTCATAGTCGTTCATAGAATTTTCCAGTCCGGGGCCAACTTTCACAGAGCACACTTGACACGTAGGGCAGTTTAAGCTGAGTACTTTGCCATATTATTGGCATTCTGTTGGAGATAAGCATGGATGAAGCCGACAGCCTGTTTGTTTCTCTGTAGATTATTCAGGTGAATCTAGTGATGTCCATTCTGCTCTACGTGATGTTCCTCGCGTACCTGTGCGGCATCCAGGCCATGTCGATGGACAAGCGCAGGACCACACCGGATCCGGTCAACTCGCTAATCATCCGACTGCTGCAGAGGGACATCATCAGGAGCCAGACCATTGGGGAGAGCCCTGGAGCCAGGGCCGAGACTGCTTCCAACGGGCCTTGGGGCTCGGATTACCTGGGGGAGGCGCCGGCGGGCCACCGCGTGCCAGATGGCGACGGCTATCTGGAGAGGATGGCTCCGGGCTTCCGGAACATCCCGGACTTGAGCGAGGAGCTGCTCCGGCAGCACAAGCGCTACAACTCGCCGCGGGTGGTGCTGAGCGAGAGGCCTCCCCTGCAGCCGCCCCCCATGTACTTAGGCGACGACTACGTGGGCGCCGCGGAGATTGGCAACAAGACCAGGAGGAGGCGCTACACTCAGCACCGCAGCTTCCGGCCGGAGTACTCGGTGTGTGACAGCGAGAGCCAGTGGGTGACAAACAAGACCAGCGCCGTGGACATCCGGGGACACCATGTTACCGTCCTGGGCATGTTCAAGACCAGCGGCTCGGACGTCAAGCAGTACTTCTACGAGACCAAGTGCAAGAGCTTCAAGGGGAAGGACGGCTGTCGCGGAATCGACGACAAGCACTGGAACTCGCAGTGCAAGACGTCGCAGACCTACGTGCGCGCGCTGACCTTGGAGAAGAACCCGGAGAAGACCTCCATCAGCTGGAACTGGATACGGATAGACACGTCCTGCGTGTGTGCGCTGTCGCGCAAACGCCGCAGGACATAGCGGCTCAAGACGGGCGAAATTCTGCTGGAGGGGTTGGGGGAAACTTGGGG
>JAODKM010000058.1:24615081-24626910 GCA_026780845.1 Petrocephalus sullivani
CGGGACCGGCAACCGGGGGAGGGGGGGCGGGGGGGGGGGGGGGGGCGGGGGGGGGGGGGGCGGGGCGGGGGGGGGGGGGGGGGGGGGGGGCGGGTGGGGGGGCTGTCCCATTCAGCCACCGTCTTGGCAACCCAGCATGTCTAGATGTGTGAAAGAGCAGGAGGAGACTGCACGATCTGTAATCGGTGACACACATTAGGGTCACAGAATGGACAGATATGCAAGATGGATATCGTGACTGGCGAAATCTTCACTGAGTTCGAGTTACAAGGAATGTCGAGAACGAGAAATCCTGTCTCATCCGCGCCTCCTCAGTCCTCAGCCAAAGGCGGAATGTTTCTTTAACCTAACCGGAGTGCTCCAATACCCAGATGAGCCCCGCCATCAGACTTTACTAAGGAACTCATTTGTCTCAGGATACAAATATATGTTTTTATGTTATTACACTAAAGTGTCTCAGTGCATTGCTGAAACAAACACTTATATAACATTTGTCAGTAACAAAAGGAACTCAAACAGTCTTTTCTTAAATGTTAAACAGTGAGTAATATTACAGTATATCGTCGCTGTCCGATGAAAACCATGTATGTCCATTTTTTCATGATTGTGATTTCTTTGTACTGTAGATGGAGTATACCCATCCTCCTCTGTCTACTGATTAATTCTAATTGACCAATGAAAAAATGTTTTATGACATCATTTATGTAAATGGTATTAATGAGTTAACATTTGTATTCATGATGGTCACTTGTACGGATTACTTTGTGTTGCTAATTTTAATGACTTGCCATTGAACTAACATCATTGTTAATTTGGATATAAACCGAGATTAGTCTGTATATTGCTGACAATGACATATTTGCCTCACTGACAACAATCCATGAAAGTCCATTTAAAACATGAAACCAGTCACTGATGACTGTGTAAAGTTAGGTTCCTATTTATGGTGCTAAAGGTGTCTTAATAAATTGTTTTAGGTTTATTTTGTAGGTACCGACAAGATGCATTTTTTCACGCTCCTGAAATAATTGACTTTTGGGAGATATATGTTTTTCATTGGACAGTAACAATATCCTACTCAGCTCACGGCCAGTTTGAAAAAACAAATTATGTTAGCCATCACTGTCACAGCTGTGGTCTCATGACACTAACGCCAGGTTTCTTTAAGCTGAAATCAAATGTCAAGTTTCGCTCTAATTTACCTAATTTAACAGCTGAAAGCACGTCTTGTTTTTAGGAAAAACTTGACAGTGCCAAAAAGAAACTGTTACATATCAATAAGAGCAAACTGTTTGAAAATAACACAAAAAAATGTTCCCGGTTTCAGCGATGACTTGCTGTTGTATTTTGGATGGATGTTGCACAGTGAAGTACTTTTCCGCAGCCTGATGTGATTGGCCCCCCTCTGCGATGTCCACCTACTGTGGCACGGCCCTCATTGGCTTGTCCTGTATATTGTCATCCCAAACTGCCCTGCAGTAAATAATACTTGATGAAACCTAATAGACTCTTGCACAGAATCACCCTCTTTTTCCCTTTGGAACCAAAACAGGGCCTGAAGTCTGTGTGAAACATCAGAATAAACTTAACCATGTTTTCTATGATCTAAGGGCTCCTGCCTCCTTTGTCCTTCCGGTCAGCGGTTGGGGAATCCCGTGTCAGGCAGGCAGGGGAGTCGAGAACCTCCACATTCATCAGATACGTGAATTATTTTAGATCACCTTCTTCGAATGTCAGCTTCATTAAATATGAACAAGTTGTTTTAGGACCACAGTATTCTTTTAACATTCAAGTATCTATAGTTTCAATACTGACCACAAGGATTCCGGTTCTCTGTAAGAAGGTTGGGCCTGCAACAGAGAAGGCGATCAGTCTCACAGAGGTGGAATGTCGATAGGGGCCTATTACATGTTGAGCTTACTGTGTTGTGTTACAAGTTCAGGGCAAAGATGGCAGAGTTATAAACACAATGATATTTGAACACCAAAGTCCATTTAGATGCCCTCATGATGTGGCCTACTACAACAAAGCTGTAACCCTGTCCTTGGTTCCATTAATTGAACTCTAAATTATAAGACTGTTTTCAGCTTTTATTGAGACCCTTAATTATTAAAGTTAATAGATTCATAGATCTCTCTCTGCAACATGAAAACCAAATGGACTGAAACCAAATTAGCACAAACATGCCCGTTTGATGCATTCAGTTCAGGCAGCACTTAGCTGTAGTTACAGCTGACTGATTCGAGAATAGGGGAACACCCATGTGAACAAGTGCAAGCCTACACTCCCACCCCAGCACATCCTGTCCCCCGTCCGAGGGCAGACCCTGTCAGAACACGGGCTGAACCCATGCCAGACACGACCCCCAACTCTCACGTCTTTAGCCGGATGATGCAAAGATTCCTCCAAACCCGGAGGGCTTACATCACCACTGCACAATTTCCAGATGCATATCTATCCGCCTTAAATGCGATCCGCCGCACAAGTCTCAAACGGCGTACAGCTGTTTTTGGGGAGACACGCTCGAGAGCGAGCGATGTTTTGTGAGAATGTGACGGTACACATCACTGTCCCCATAAGCCTCCTGGCCTTCCGGGGCTCGGCTGAGGTGACTGCGATTCTGCCTGCCACTGTGCATTCCTGTCAAATCGACTCGTCAGCATGGGCCACACCGATCAATCGACGGGGCGTGGTGTGGCGTGGATCCTTATTATCACCCTGGTAGTACTTCTTGCGGGCAGCTGTTGAAAATAGCGGCCGGGCGGAGCCCTCTGCTCTGGGCTGCTCTTGGACAGAGCTGGAACAGAAGCCAGCGAGCGTCACCGTCCACAGATAGCTGGAATCCAGGTGCTGCACCTCCACTACAGGTGAGTGTTAACTAGACAGTGATATGGGCCTCCTGCCTGACATTAGATAAACAGACAACGCAAATAGCTGGTTGCTTGCTTAGCATGGCCTTCTTTAGCATGTTTGTAGAAGCATACCGCTATCGGTTTGGTCACTTCTCAAATTGGAAAAGTTTTTAAAGATAGACATTGAATTTATTGAATTTAACAATTATTCAATATAATTATTCATAGAAGCTTTAAAAGGGTTATAATGAAAGGGATCTTGAATCCACATTGGATTCTCTGAAGTCACAGAGTGTATCAGCTGTATTAACTGAAAACAACTAACAATTAAAAGGCTGTAAAGATGAAGATCTTAACTGGTGTAAATGAGGCAAAAAAATCCTACACGTTTTGGTCAGCATTTTTTTTTTTGGAGATGGCTTTCTTCAGATCAACTAAGAGTTTAATAAACACTTAACGTGCCAATAAGGGCTTGGTTAACCATTATAATATATATTAATAAAAACCTTATCATTTAGTCATATAGCAGCCTGGAGTCTATAGTTATATAACAGTGTAGATTTACTTTAAAGGGTATAAATTCTATTTCTCCTTGCATTATTGCTGTCTGCTGTCTCTAAAGCAACGGGAGGCTGTTTTGTGTTGGATTTGCAAGGATTACAGCATTTTGGTGGTTTTTAATATGCCATTTTACACACTTTGACATCATTATACATTGACTCCTTTCATGTGCTGTTCAAACAGCATGGAGTAAAACAACACAGGAGATGTTTGCAAGGCTGGCACACGTGAGAGCTGGATAATTGGGGGTATTTCAAAGTTCAAATAAAACCACAACTCAGATTCCACCATCCAGCTCTTGCCTTTAGCACTTTCGGTTCAAATATGACTTTATATGGACTTTGTTTTTAAAGGCTTTAATATGTTTTTGAAATTACTTATCCATATAATATCTATTATTTTTGTTCCTTATTTACTGTGCACGATGGATACAGTCCATTAAAGCCTCCTGGCATCATGAGCGCTAATTAAACTGTCATGAAAACAGGACGGTGTTGAATTTCACTTCACATACTTTTCAGAACTGGTCATCCTCTTCTACTTAAATGCTTCTGGACTTGTCAAATTGTTCCCTGCTCTGACTTGTCCCAACCAAGGTTGAGTCTAACAAAAATCTGATGCAGTGATGGAGGCACAAGTCGATTAATTAATCTTCACTAATTAACTAGCCTGTCATCTTTTTAACTGCCCTGTCTGTCCAGGATGTCTCATTTGAAGCGCTTTGAAGACATTCCCATGTCCAAGGTATGTTTCAGAACGAAGCACTCGCAGCTTACTGAGAAAACAAGCCTGTTGCCCACCCAGGGGTACCAAGGTCTGCTAAGTTGCTGGGATTTCAGAAACCAACCATAATGAGCGCTAGGTCTGAGGAGCTTAATTTGATAACATCTCAATTTCAAGTTCATGTTTTTTTTCTTTTTTAAATTGAAATTGGAAAAGAAATAAAAAGGTGTGAAATTAGAAATTAGTAAAATAAAAAAATCATGCATCCCCTACTCAGCGATCTGCTTATATATGATTTAAAAAATACCTTCTATATAGGAAGCTTACAGTCCTCCGTATTAGCCCAATGATATCCTCCTTTTAGGCGATGAGAGGGATCTGCAAAAAGGAGGACTATGCCTTTCTGGGCAGCCTAGACAAGACACAGAACCAATCGCAGGACACCAAGCACACGGAGGACGAATGGGGAGGAAGGCACGAAGAAAGGGTGAGAGACACTATGACCCAGCGGAGACCCTACAGTACATGGGTCGAAATTTAAGGCTAACAGCACCAACCTCGATCCACAGGCAAGACGGAGGGAGGAGAGGGAGAGGAAGGAACAGGAAAGGCAGCGGCAGATAGAGGAAACGAGAAAGGTATGCGGCGACCTTCATGTGACCTTGGGTGGTTCAGTATGCCATTGGTGACCTTCAAGTGACCTTGGGTGTTCAGTATGCCGTCTGCGACCTTTATGTGACCTTGGGTGGTTCAGTATGCCATTGGCGACCTTCATGTGACCTTGGGTGGTTCACTATGCCATTGGCAACCTTCATGTGACCTTGGGTGGTTCAGTATGCCATCTGCAACCTTCATGTGACCTTGGGTGGTTCACTATGCCATTAGCGACCTTCATGTGACCTTGGGTGGGTCAGTATGCCATCTGTGACCTTGGGTGGTTCAGTATGCCATTGGCGACCTTCATGTGACCTTGGGTGGTTCAGTATGCCATCTGCGACCTTCATGTAACCTTGGGTGGTTCAGTATGCCATCTGCGACCTTCATGTGACGTTTCGGTGGTTCAGTATGCCATTGGCGACCTTCATGTGACCTTGGGTGGTTCAGTATGCCATCTGCGACCTTCATGTGACGTTTGGTGGTTCAATATGCCGTCTGCAACCTTCATGTGACGTTTGGTGGTTCAGTATGCCATCTGCGACCTTCGTGTGACGTTGGGTGGTTCAGTATGCCATCTGCGACCTTCATGTGGACTTCACTCTTTACAGAAGAGGCAAAGCCTCATCAGTGCTAACAGCAAAGATCAGTGACACTAGTGAGGGGGCACAAACACTTAGTAGTGACTACTGAAGTACTGATGTACATATCATGCACAAATATAGTAGCCCTTTGACACGAGAAGCGTAATGATTCATTAAAGATGAACCTGAAAAATGAGGTTGGTATTTAACTTATGCTACTCATTACTTGTTCCTTCAGTTGTTGACAGGTTTACAAAATTAACACATATAGTATCAAATATTTAACTACTTGAGATAAAACATGAGTCACGATTCATTCATGATGATTCATGATGATGATTGAACATGAGATCAGTATGTATTATGTATTTAATTGATACATAAGTAATGACACAATAGTATATTAGTAGAGCTCCCTCAAATAAAGTGTTACCCGGAGATCCTATAGAACTAAATGGCACTCAGCAATGTTCTGGAACAGATGCTGTGTTATAATACCTTGATATTGAATGGTTTTCATTAACCCCTTCCCATCATGGCTACATAAATGCTTGTCATGTGACTGCAAAGCACAGCCTCTCTTGACTCTTGATTCTGCTGTATTTTGATCATATAACCAAATCTTCTTTCTTCAGGAAGCCTCAGGTGGCTGGCTGTTGCTGCTCGTTAAAACCACCAATAAATGCAATATGTCACATTACATCAGTGTTTCTGACTTAAAGAACATTTAAAAATCCTCAATTCTGGACTCTCTCTGTAAAAGTTCCCTGTTCTGAATGCGCCTGTTACTATGAACAAGAGATAACTGACGTAAATAGCCTAACGCTAAATCCCAAATGCATTTTCTCACTTTTTCCGTTTAACTGTTTATTCAGAAAACAATTCTTCTATAAGTTGCAAAAAGTTAAAATGTTTTATAGGTTGTCTGCACTAATACTGTTATTTAAGAAAGAAATCTTCCATCTCTCATAATGTAGGTACATTTCAAGTCTCTCACATGCCAGGCAGTGATTTAACACTACATCTAGAGTGCTTAATGACTGTGTTATATTTATTGCTGTTGTCTGTCCTGCTCTTCACAGCCGTCTTGACTGCAGGGTGCCATTTACACACAGCAGACAAAAAAAACCCAGCAGCCCAGCACATTGCACAGTGTGACTGTCAGCCCCGGAACCTTCCCTGCTAACAAAGATCACATGGTCGCTGTTAAACCGTAGTAAAGGAAGTAGCAGTCCAGCCCCAGGCAAACTGTCATCATATATTATGGGCCTGAATAGGGAAATATGTTGATTATGTGTTGTAATTGCATGTCTTTTCCACTCATGCTATAAACAAGACAGTAAAAAGGGTCCCCGTGGCATGAGGGGGTGGGGGCTTCTCTGCATGAGTTTGAGCGTCTGCGTGTCTGTCAGTGAGAGAAGCAAAGAGGGGCCAGGGGCAGGAAAGAAACACCGCTTCACCAAAGCCGACACCATATGGGACTGCTTCCCAAAGCCCGGAGGGGCCCTGACCATGTTTAACTGACGACAGTCAGTGTCTCAGGGGTGGTGTGACCTGCCCGGAGTCCCACGCTTATTTCATCTGAGCCACATTATCATCAGCCATAAGACATAATGTAGAATACTAACCAAAACTAACACCTTTACCAAAATCCCTTCAGTACATACGACGAGATGCTTATTAAGGCATGACCTGGGTTTTGCGCCAGTGGTCCAGGGAATAGGCTTTCATGCTGTAATTTGGTCATGCGTACAGCTCAAGTAACATCTGTCACGGGCGACACGAGTTACGTCAGGGGAAACAGAAGCGCCGTGAACCTTTGCTTTGAACCCCTGCCTTCTTGCAGATGTTCAACCTGGAAAGCTCATAAATCCATTCACGTCAGACCGATCTAAATTCAGACCATTAAAAAGCTTAGGGCTCTTGTGCGCCACCTACAGGAAAAGGAGCAGCGGTGGAAAGAACACGTGGCGGCGCTGGCCGCTGAGCGGGAGGCGACCATGAAGGACAGGGCGGTCCGGCTACGTGACTTTAGGG
The DNA here is from genome assembly GCA_026780845.1 of Petrocephalus sullivani. Classification (NCBI taxonomy): domain Eukaryota; kingdom Metazoa; phylum Chordata; class Actinopteri; order Osteoglossiformes; family Mormyridae; genus Petrocephalus; species Petrocephalus sullivani. Next base: position 24,622,493 of record JAODKM010000058.1, read on the forward strand.
TGAGTCTGCTCTACGGCGGGAGGCCCACCGCTTTGAAGGACAGCCCACTTGCTGACCTCGTCTCAAGGGTGCACATAGACACCTGGGAATTCTGAGCCGCCATACCAACCCTGATGAGGAACTATGTGGAGGAGGAATCTCACAGAGGACGGAAACAGGGGCAGCTGAAACTCCACATCCATATTCTAGTAATGCAAGTTCCCACTCAAAAGTGACACGGTGCCTTTGACATACCTCAGATTCTGAAATGACTGGCTACATGCAGCTTGCTTGATGAACTCTACATGAGAATCTGGAGACAGCATAGAAGGATAGACAGCCACTACCAGGGCCGGCATCACCCTTTCAGGGGCCCTAGGCAAAGCTTTATTTCCAATACCAAGGAAATTGATGATCATTTCACTTCTTCCGCAGATAATTTGGAGACCCTAGGCAACTATTTATTCTGCCTATAGCTAGTGCCGACCTTGGCCACAACTTCCCCATTTTCCAGGTTAGATTTAATGGCAGCAGTTCTGCGAGCTGCAGTTCTGGTAAAGTCGATACTCCTATAATTACGCAAGAGCATGACACATCACATGAAAGGGGCTCTAGTATGAATCAATATTACATTTCAAACCTGTCAAAATTGTCTTCCCTCAGGCAGACTCTAGAAGGAAGGCTCACACATCAATCTCAAAAAGCTATAATGAAGCAAAACCTTCTAGTGTGCCAAAAACATACGGCAGACAATGCCAGGCTCTGTACCATTTCTTCAGGGACACATACTAAAATGCTGAAGCACTCTACGACCCTTTCCAGAGGGACACGTCAAGTAACTTTCTTACATTGAAGCATGTAGATTCTTTCCATACATCTTTACCAAAAAACATTACCTGGAACCAAATATTTTACTGAACAACCAGGGCAAACAGCTGTTGGCAGATGCTGTGGTGTTGGCAACCCATCCTCTCAACTTTGCAGAGTTTCCAGAAGAAGGTTTTAGAAGAGGAACTGGCGGCGAACAGGAGACTGGAGTGTGACAAGATTGAGGAAACTCCTCCTGAGAACGCAACGCAAATAATTTCACCGAATACACTGGAGCAGTAGCAGAGCTATACCCTAAGGCTAACTTCCAGCACTGCTGTTTTGTATAATACCAAGACGGCTTTTCATCCCGTAGAAGTGTTTGAGTATGAAAACCAGTTTGTTTTTGTGGTGTATTAATAACTCTGCCAAGTGTACATATTTACTTCCTTCTATATTACACTGTTTTTGAAAAGACTAACCAACTCACTTTGTTATAACTGACCTGCTGGAATTAGCAGCGTATCAACTGTAGCTGGACCTGCTGAAAAAAAGTCAAAAATCCCTTTTGAATTGAAATGTATGTGTCCTGTCTATTCCTATTAAACGGCAGACTGCGGCAGTGAAAGTCTGCCAGCAGCCAAGAGGTAAACACACACTCCTGCCTCAGCATGCCCCAGTCATTCAGGGGCACAGAAGCACTGAAAATGCACACTGTTTCCTGGACTGTTTTCCCACATGCAGTGCACAAAGGGGGGGAGTGGTGAAATTTTCGATTTGTTTGTAACAGTGTTATTAAGCAAAACCTAACAGCTTAGAATGGCAGTGCAAAGAGGCCCCAGGGTAAATGACATAATTACAGCAACCAAAAAACAGTAAAACTTACTACCAATCTCCAGAAATCGATCCAAGATATCGCACGAATTTGTGATGGAGTGACATCCCATCCGGGGTGTACCCTTGCCTGTTGCTCTAGGCTGGCTGGGATTGGCTCGAGGCCCCCTGTGACCTGTAACCCTGTATGGTGGATATTGGTTTGTTGCGGAGGCAAACTCGGACTGGTTTTGCCTCGCAGCGCCAGTTACATGCTGCTCATTTGTATGACTAGATTACTCTTGATGTAAGAATTTGAATACTGGATGGATCAGTACTGTCTCTCTCTATCTCATGTATGTAAGCCCAAGGTGAGGCAAACCCATTAGAACTGTCCCAACGTGTAAGCTGAGACTCTGCAGTTCTAAATCTCTTCTAAACAAAACCCTGACAAAACCTTAGAAGTTACTTACTTTGAATGAAAGCAATTGTACCAACCACCTACACAAATTTTGATCTCTAACTTGAATGAAAAATGTAAAAAAAAGCCAAGCAATTATACAATTTAGCGTAATGATTCGTTAGTATTTATCCCTATCACTACCAGTAACTCTTTCTCCTTCGCTGAATGGCCATCATGTCACCTTACAACAAACGATGCTATATGATCCTCCTCTTCCCTGTGTGGGCAGTAATTTGTGATGGTTTCATCCTTGGTCCCACTCCACCACGCTTGAAATAACCGGCAACATTTCAGAAGCTCTTTATGGTCAATAGTTTTGTGAGTGATTACCAGGTTTTGCGTTCAACCTTCATGCCCAACAGTTCGTTAGGAAAGATTCTGCTTGGGATTATTTTTTTACCCTCCACTGGTAAACAAAAACAAATGTGACTAGGGGTCCGTTAGAGAAAACAAGGGAACAGAAAGATTTCATGCACTTTTCTTGGGGAAGGCAAGATTTTTCCCTGGCATGGGCTCATATCAGTGACACTACTTGAATATCTGAACTGTGAACATGTCCCTGCCACCGTCAAGTGCAAAATTGATTGGCTGCAAAACAGGAGCAACCACAAATGGGTAGAACCTGTATGAACCATGCCAAAGCACAATCACTTTCAATAATACATTTTTAACTGTGGTCGTCATGGTGACAAATAAGACAAACAAAAAAGCAACTCTGTCTGCCTTCAGGCCATTATGCTTATGAAGCTCCAGGAAGTAAGAGTAGTTATATACTGTAGATCTGTAAAATTGCAGTTTTTGCATGAAATGTGGCTTAGTTTAGGGATGATTGCACTGGACCATTATAGCAGAGAGGTAATGATGGCCAAAATGACACTTCATGAATTTGGTGTACTTTTGAAACCCAACAAATAGTGATCTTGGTTCACTTTGGGGCATTTTTTGTGCCCGTTTTTGAACACAGGGCACCGTCTAGTGGGGTAAAAAAATACAGCAAATGGTTCATGAAGCCTCATTTTGTCCATCATTACAGAGTGGTCTAACCAAATAATCTGGGGAGCTACCTAGACTTCACTTAAGGGGCGGTAGGCGATCCCTTGAGAAACCTTGTTGTCTGGGGGGACCTCCCCCATACATTCTGCCGGTCGGGGAGGTACTCCTTAGGGGAGGGGCCTGAAGGTGATGGTATAATTGTCGTGATTGACCTGGAATATCTTGAAGGACAATCTGCTGATCTACATGTGACCTAGAAGACTGTGCTTTTGGCGTTGGGTAGGGATCCCTGCCCCTGGTCCCTGGGCTCCCCTTCAACAACCAGAGAGGATGGAATGAGACGCTTGCTGATGCATTTCACATGCTTATCTTGTCATATTCACAAAGCTGCAGGAAGCCAAGCAGTTATGTGGGCATATGAACCAGGTCGTGATCCGGAGATCAGCAACGATGTTCTTGGTTGCATCTGGGGAGCCATAATCCTCTCATATGTTACAGTTAAAAGCAAAGGATTAATACAATCATATGAGACACCAGAAAACTGAAAAGGCCAAATCCAGTGCTTTAAAAAAGATAATGTCAATGGTCCCTGAGGAGAGATTGTACAGATGTGTCTCTCAGACGGTAAGTAAAAACCTCACTGCATGAAAGAAGTCACCATTTATACATTTCAAAAAGTCATTCGTTTGTGATTTCACGCTTAAGCTACGATCATCTGGGACATTTCTAGTGTTGTGAACATAACTGGACACTGGAGCCAGTGAAAATATTTGGCTATTGGTGTAACATACTGCTAGGGTGACTCATAATGGCAGAGTGATGAATGTGGTCCCCAAATCAACAGCTCCAGCAAAACTGCGAGCAGCAAGGCCAGGCCAGGGGGACTCGTCTCATAAACATCCCCAAATGTTCTTACTTCACGGATAAGAGACTGGAACTTCCTGGTGATTAGACGGAGATTTCAGTTGGCTACGCTGTAAAATGACCACTAACTTCTTCTCACACTGGATTTTGGCTCAGAAGAGAGCCCAAATGGCCGGTGTGTGGCTCTGTGGGTTAGACCTTTGAGCCTGTGATCAGAAGGTCGCTGGTTAAGTTCCCATGCCCGGCAGAGAGAGGTATCACCGATGAGCCCTTGAGCAAGGCCCTTAACCACCATCAGCCCAGGGACTTACTGATCCTACACTGATCCTCACTTGTGTGTCACTTTGGACAAAAGTGTCCGGTAAGTAAATGTAAATGGCCTGGCTATTAAAAGTCTCCCTTCTCTGGAATGGCTATGACCATATCCAAACATACCTCCCTAGCTTGTTATAGCTGGGCGGGGGGGGGGGGGCCCCTCACCGCGGTTCGAAAGGCCACC
>JAODKM010000058.1:24651899-24662144 GCA_026780845.1 Petrocephalus sullivani
GGGGTGTCCCGGGAAACCCCCCCTTTCCCCCAAAAGGCCGGGGGGAAACCCCCCCCCCCCCCCCTTTGAGGTCCTGCGTGCGCCATTTCCGTAACCGCTGATCACACAACTTTCATCGGTCAGCAAAATTTACCCTAAGCCAAACACCCTCCCGCCCCCCAGCACCTGCCCCTTGAAAAGTCAGTGCTAAGCCCCATTATCAAGCCTGATCACTTACCGCTCATTTCTATCCACATAACTGTTGCTAAATTTACGTTTTGGACTGCGAAGTAGGACACGGACAAAGTGGACGAGATTCCGCAGATCAGGGCGCTGGACCCGTTTTATTATTTTTTTGGAGGAATACAGGAGACGGCCGACCTCGGGCCGTCTGCCGGCCTACTCACGCAGGACCCAGTTAAGCTGCTGTGAGCCTCCACTGACACACTTTCCAATAGCTCTCGCTCACACGCGCACACACGCACACACACGCGCACACACGCCCGCCCCTCTCAGTGCCATGTGATGCCCTGTCATTCCACCTAGCCAGAGTAGGCGTGCTCCCCATCCAGCCCCTCACACCCCCCCTTTCCTGTGAACAGCCAACACACCTTGCCATGGCGTGTGCCCAATACCACACGGACCAAGCCATAATCCCCCCCCCCCCCAGATGAGACCACGGCCTGCTATCGAACACCCTAGCATTACCATTGCTGCAGGGGACAGGCGAAAAAAAAAATTAAAAATTGAACCCAAATTCACTGCAGCTATTATCACTGTCTCTGATGCTGCATTTAACGGCTAGGGCATGCCGTCAATCACCGCTGACTCATCGGCTGCACGTGGGAGTCTAAAATACTGCACTACAATTAGGAACGGTCATAATTACCCAGTGCGAAATTTACCAGGGAACTGCACCAGAAGATGGCTTTCCCAGCGCTCTTCCTCTTTTGACATTATTTAAACATTTTGGAAGATCAGACTTCTGCGGATTCCCTAAATGACGGCTGCAGGTAAGAAGCGCACGACACCCACGTGTGTCACGGACGGGTCTAGTTATGGAACAAGACTGAGGGTGAGGAGCTATCATGTACCCTCCGTCCCCCTGCCCGAATCCCTCAAGCATAACCCGTAACACTGCGGGGGGAAAAGGAAAAAAGTCCTGAAAGTTGACTTGATACTGAAAGAACATCTGCTCAACCACACACCTGAGCATTCAGTCAAGAAGAACTGGTTACCCAGTCCACCTACGGGGCCATAATTTACCCCCAACAACACCTCCAAAAGAGCTTTTCTACTTCCATTTAGCAATTGATTTTGGATTTGCATCATTATGTGGCTGCAAAGAGCTAATAATACCACTGGAGTGAGGAGCAGTCCTGACACTGTACAACTGCAGCTTACCAACTGCTTAGGGGAGAGGGCGCTGAATGTTCCGGGTCTCCATGGAGACACTGCTGGAGCCACGGTTAATCTGGCACTTTTTGCCCCTCCCACTCCAGGAAGCTCTCCATTCATCACAGCCCATCTCATGTGACCAACCCTGTCGATCCTGCGGTGAGAGCTCCTCCTACAGTCATGCTGAAAGTTCACTGGTGCTTTTGTACATCCCAGCCATCCATGTGAAATATAAAAAATACCACCTTACTATACATCAAAATCAAATAACAAGGACAACAGCAACAATTCAAGACAAATGGTTCTGGATAGGTTCTCGTTTCGTTAGAAGTTCTTGTGTAGTTCCTGCTACAATGCTGCTTACTGTACACTCGTACATGAGAATTCATTGGAAGCTCAGCCTAGTAGCACTTATGCTTCGTTGACCCCTGACATTTGCCTCACTTGCACGTTACTCTGGACAAAGCCGTCTACTAAATGCGTTAAATGTAAAAGTGAATTCAAAGCAGCCCCTCTTGTAGACGTGTTAGACCAGCCTGCATGTCCATTAGTTGGCCAGTGACCGTAAGCACCTATGTGGGACAGATGCACAGGGTACGAAACATGCTGACGGGCAGAATACCCAGAAAGGATAAACACAACGACATCAAGGACACGAGACAAACTCTCGGCCGGAGTCCAGGCCCAGTCATAATCCCCGATTAGCAGCAGTGTAGGATACTCAGGATCCATAAGCCTCTTTGAAAGTGCTCAGCACCTTGACAAAAGCCGAACCCAGCCCATTATAAAGATCTGCCGTGGGACCCGATCTCACAGTTTTTTTTACAGAAATCTGCAGACCGCCATGCTGTGCCCAGCGCCCCACACAGAGAACAATGTCAGCAGAATGAAAAATTACCAACATGGCAGCTCTTGGATGACTTTTTTTTTTTAAAGTCACAGCGTCATTAAAGTAATATGAACAGGAGCGATGGTGCTGCATAATTGAAGAGCCACAGCAGATGATCACTCTCCCCTAGACATCTCCCCCGCTGAGGTTTCTGCTGTGGCCCCTCTCGATCAGACCCATGTTCAGCTATGGAAGACCGCATGGAGCGTCTAAGGGAGAGGGTGCTATTCCCACAGGGGAAACTCTCAGTGAGTCTCAAACTCTCACAGTCAATGGAAAGCTCAGAAGATGCTATTCATTTAATGGAATTATCCCCCGTGTAAGAAAGCGAACACGTTAAAGGGTCCTGCCACAATACTTTCCTTGTCCCCAAACATGCACCTTAACCCTTGAACTGCAATGGGGGCCATTCACAGTTTCTTCAGCCACTGGACAATTAGCGCGTTCTCATGATGCTAGACTACAGGTTTGCATCTCCGGTGGAACCACTTAAAACACAACCCCAAGTCCAGTAAGCAATAACTGCACCTTTTCAGACACTTGAATGTGAGTGTCAGGTTGATTTTACCCCTTTACCCCCACAAAGCGACTCAGGAGCAACCCGCAGACTGAAAAAGCCATTAATGCCAGTGGCCAGCTCACAAAAACACACCAGCTAGAGTGCTTACGCACACATGCATGCCACCAGGCTGTGGACACCCCCAAAGCACATCGATCATGGTCTGTTGTGGTGGAGTACAGCTTCTTCGGCCAATCGGGAATTAGACTGATGAGTGACAGCCTCTCTAGCCAATCGGAGAGCACCACAACCCATGTGCTCTAGGAGTAGGCAGAGCCATAAGAGGGAAAGCGTAACACTCTAAGGTAGAGAGAACGATGCTGTAAGCATGCGGAAGCAGGAAGTACGGCAAGCGATCAGAATTACCGGCACCTCTCTGCCCAGGGCAGACAGTAACCGCTGCCGCCATTTCTCTTTGCTTGTGTCCACTCCCTCCTCTGCACCTTTGTTGGGCTGAAACACACAGAACAGTCCCGGTCACATACTTTACAGAGCCTCTGTGGAGACAGAGGGATAAGAGCTCTCCCACTGATAAAAAAAAACCTGGATCCCGGTGAAACGCTGAGGATACCACCATCCAGCAAATGGATCACTTGTCACTTGAGAAGGACCATGTTCAGCTGCTTTGGCTACGCTCTGGCTAAAGCCTCAACGGCACAAATGGAAAACAGAGTATAGCGGCACATACTATCTCACGCTATTTGTTCGTTGACTGTTGTCTATGAGATGTTTTACTTTGTACTGCTCTCCGGCTGCTGAAAACATGGTCAATAAACCTCATACTGGTGTCACTCTGGCTAAAGCTGCTTTGAATATGACGACCGATCTCAAAGAATTTGAATGAAGAGCCAAGGGACCTGCATTCTACACATCATATCATTGCTATCTTTTAGCTATGATTAGCTAAAAGTTCAGTTCATTGCCCAGATCATCTCAAATTCCTGTAGAGGTGTTGGCCACGACCCTTCAAATCAGCTTCATGTCCCATTTATATGGATACCATTCTCTGTGTTTCCCTGGTTAGGCTGCTGCCTTGCTGCCACCCTACACTGAATATGCAGTTAAGATAAAATGGGAAAGGTGGATAGGCCCTTCAGTCGCAGGGTGCAAGGATGTCTTTAAAATTCAAAAGTCCAAGTGCAGATGTTTGACTAGAGGCTCTTGTGCAATGTCACAGTTTATTATAACATGACTATGATAATTTTGATATTCGCCATTCAGACCAGTGTGAAGAATTCACTGGTTCCAGGGCAACCAAGCTATCATCTTCTTCCATCACAGTACAAAGAATAAATGCACTAAAATTTAAATGAAGAGGGCAAAAAACAGGCACTCTGTGTTCCTCTTCTCATGCCATCCCGAAGCTGACAAAATCAACACTTACCCCAAAAATACACAGATGTTGTTAAGAAACAAAGGGTCACAGAATAGTGCCCCAAGGGGGGCCCTGCTGTAGCACTCTTTAGACATTAACCTTAATAGATAGTATCTTTAACTCCAGAAATGTGGGAAATTAAGCCCCCTCCTCATATACATACATACTCCGCCTCCAGCGACTCGGGATATACCGCAGCCAGTGACTCCCGTACAAACGTACAAATTCAAAATTCAGCATCTTTCTATTAGCCAAAGCAGAGAAAACAATCTGTCCCTACGAATATGAGACCAGCAGCCCTGGAGCCAGAGCTGTGCTGGGAAGGGGTAGCTCAGGCTTTGGCAGTAGGTCTCTGCCCCTAAAGCAACGGGAGAACCACTCCAAGGACATAAACAGCACCAATATGAAGACCAAGAGTCATAAGCACTGCATGTACAGTTACTAAGCAAAAGTCAAAGGAGGCCGAATATGCCATTATGCTCGTCAAAGTGTGTCAGCTCTGCTAAAATCACCCCACTATTTGCAGCAGTCATACAAACACCAGCACACCTAATAGAGCTAATCAATATCTCATTAACCTTTTTTAACTAATTAAGCTAATTAATTAAGTGAGCTAGTGGTACAATGTAACAAATACATGGAATAGCCAGCAAGCAATGTCCATCTAGTCATCCAACTAGATATACCTAACTTATTGAAGAACAGAAGAAAATTTTACTAGTATATTTTGTGTTACTATTAATTTGCATATGTTTTAATGTTAAATTGGGTTTTTTGTTCTGAGCAAATGTGCACTTACTACCTTTCCTTTGACTGCCTAAGGCTTTTGCACAGTACTGTATCTCCACCTAAACTCATACAGATCAAACCATCTGGGAGGCAGCCTCACACATACAGTCAGCAGACATCAAGACCCTGCAACCAACCACCTCCAGATGACGCCACGGGACTCTCCAAATCGCCCTTACTAACGAGCTCCTGCCCGAGAAAGCACTCCCCCACCTCGCTTTTCTTCTTCTTTTTTTTAATCTTCTTCTTCTTCTTCATCCTCTTCTTCAGCAGAATAGCTTCGTATTTTGGCCGCGGATGCTCCTGTTGGGTGGGACACGTCAACGGGTCACATTTTAGAAATGGCTACATTCAACAGTCAACAGTATCCCACCTCATCACACAGAGACTAGAAGTGAAGTCATTCAAGTGTGGTCAGACCACGAAGAATAGGTCCACCAGCACCACTACCAGCACCACCACCACCACCCGGAAGGGAGATAACCGAGCTACTGGAGAGCTAGGGTCTGACAACAGAAACTGCAAACCTTCACGTGTTCCTTGAGTAGAGAGCAGGTAAGAAAAAAAACACAAAAATAATAAAAATCTGGCAGAGGAAATCAGAAGGAAATCACTTTTATTTGGCCTGGTAAATATGGTAAATAATACGTTTTCATCTGAAAGGATGAAATGAGAGATCATCTTTGACCAGCATGTTCAAAAGGTTGAGACCAGGGCCACAGGCAAATTATACTCTCGACTTGGACATATTAGCGGCTAACATGTTATAAAAGATCTGCTCTTTCTCCCGCATGCTGGGCATTCATCTGCATGGTCTTCCCAGGCTCCTGGTCATGCCGTGATGGTCACCTCCACTCACCTCCTCTTCCTCCAGCCCCCCCAGGTCCCAGCTGTAGGTGAGACTCATCTGCCTCCTCTTCCAGTGCTCCATGAACATCGTGGCTGCCAGAGGGAGGGGTGCAAATTACACAAGAGAGGTGCAATCGGAAGTTCAAACAAAGTCAAACAATGCTCCTCCCTTAGAAGGAGTTAGTGGCTTGTCACGCTCTTAGACACAGCTCGTTTGACAGCACAGAGGTCGTGTCAAATCCTGGCGCTAGACAGAAACGACTGGTCGAAGATTCCCAAACACACCCACTGGTCCAAATATCATGGCTCATATCGACCAGGAACACACCAAACAAACGGACCGCTCTCCCAAAGAACTATCAAAGGGAAATAACTACAAAATACAAGTCACTGTGGCTAGGTTCCATATACCGATGTTACACATCCATAAACAGTCATGTGGGTATTTCATAACTTATGAGTAGATATAGCAGCGGACAATCCCTCTGGCCCAACGGAGGCCGTCGCTTATCAGCTGGCCCGTTGCCCGGGCATCAGCAAGAGTAATTTGATAGAGTGTGGGGGGATCATGAATATCTCATCGGCCCCTTTGCCTGCGTATGAGCGTGTCGGGTAATAATGCATAGCAGCGAGGTACGGCGGCCGGCCCGTAAAGTGACGTAAAGCACCCGGGAGGGCAGGCCTCTGGGCAGAGAGGAGGCTACAGGAATGTAATGCTCGGATGTCCATGGCAGGTGGCCGTGCCCAGAGAGGCAGGCTGAGCCCCCGACCAGAGTACGGGCTCACCGCCAAATGGGTGGCTGGCACCAACGCGGCGAAGCAGCCACCCGAAATCCGTCTGTCATCTGTCTGTGTGAAACATACCAGGAGAAGGCAACGGGGCCAGCGGGGTAACTCACACCCGCCAATCCACACTGGAATTGTGCCACTTGTTTGCTGCTGTCTGGATTGTAACCGGAGTAGAGCTTTTCTCCCCTCTATAGCCTTTATAGGCACAGGTCACATGACCGGCAGACCAACCAGTGCCTTATGAGGAACATAGTGAAAGGAGAGATATTGGATGAAGGGGGATTAACAAATGCAGGTAAAGGAGGAGAAACATTGGGACAAGATATAATAATGGAGATCAACCAATCGCGACCACATTCATCTACCCATTTTTTGAAACCACTAGTCCTATTCCGGGGGTCCGGAGCCTACATGGGCAAGGCAGGGAACAACCCAGGATGGGACGCCAACCCATCGTAGGCCACACTCACACACCAGTCACTCATACAAGCACACCTATGGGCATTTTTGGAACTCCACATAACCTCAGCATGGTTGTGGCCTGTAGGGAGCACCCACAGGAAATACCAAGATACGAGGAGAACATGCAAAGTACGCATGCAGCAATGGCAGAGACTCAAACTCCCAGAGGTGTGAAGTAACAGTGATAACCACTGCTCCACTGTGCTTCCCACATCACAACCATAGAGACCTTAAATACAGACAATGTGACTAACCTCCCAGTCACAACGAAATGGGACATGGTTCAGGATGAAGTAAAACAACCAGCTATAAACTCACGTGGACTGGCACACACACACACACACACACACACACACATACACACGCGCATACACACACACACACGCACACACGCATGCCATGTATATCTATCTTTATGAGGACATTCCATTCATTCCTATGGGCATAACCCTGATCCCAACTATGACACCCTTAACCCCAACCCAGTCCTTAACCTTAACCATAAGTAACCAAACAAAATATGAGACTTTTGGCATTTTTAGTTTTTTGATTGCAGACACAAATTTTTATAAAATTGAGGTTATCCTTATGGGGATCAAAGAAATGTCCCCACTAGGTAAAAAGTAACAGGTTTTTAATCACATTGTGGGGACATTGGGTCCCCACACTGTAAGAATTACAAAGCCACACACACACACACACACATATGCATGCACACACACATGGGCGCACACACGCACACATGCACGCACGCGCACACACACACACACACACACACATATGCACGCACGCACGCACACACGGGCACACATTCGCACACATGCACGCACGCGCACACACACACACACACACACACACACATCACACGCGCACACACACGCGCACACACACACGCGCACACGCACAGAACCTCCATGCGTGACTTCGGCAGTGCCAGTGGCCCCTACCCCACAAAGACATGAAGATGGCGAAAAAGACGGTGGCGGGGTTGTCGAAAAGGTGGCTGGCCCGGGCCGTGCTGCACGCGGTGCTCAGCTTCCAGTAGTCGCACGTGATGTCACACAGCGGGCACATGGTGAAGTTCTGCCCCTCGTCACACATCTCCAGGCTGGGCCGGGGGAGGAGCAGACAGGGTCACATGACCGTCACCCGTATGAACAGGGCCGACTTTCTGGTTACAGGTTACTACAGCAGGAGGTTAATGGCGACATTCAGATAAGGGGGGCTTGTGCAGCACATGATGTCGGCGCCTGTACACATAGAGTAGTGCCTGTCACTCATTCTTAGCGCAATACAGTCACATACAGTATGTACAATTATGGGTCTTAGTCCACACATATTTCACTCTATTTTTATCTATTTAAAGGAAATATAAATGCACACCTACACCTTTACCTCATTATGACACATATTGCTGTTCTATTATCGGACACTTTTTTAATTAATCACATCTAGGGAGGGAGGGTTTATGAATGCCCCCAGGGATTTGAACCCACAACCGGCAAATTATTAGTACAAAGCTCTAGCTGTCGAGGTGCATATAACGATGGGACAAGTGAGACCAACTCCCACATACGTGCACCCGGCGGGAGCAGTGGGTACCTGGGCACGTCGGTGTCCACGGTGGCACAGCCGTAGAAGAAGACGATGACGCCGACCAGCGATGCGGGGATGAGCAGCTGGGTGTAGACCCCGAGCCAGGCGAAGTACAGACCAATCTTCTCCCCAAAGTACTTTCTGAAAGGCAGAGGGATGCCAGGACAGTCACACAGCTGCCAGTACCCGAGGCGTCTTCCTTAATACGCGCCGCGGAGGAGAATCGTGCCTGATGCTGAGATACCTTATAAGATCTACAGGCTGGTACTTGTAGAAGGCGCCATATCTTGCCCATTCATCATGCAAGAGCTGGGAAGGCAGGAAAACGACCATTAAGAAGGATTATTCATCATTGCAACAGGTCAGGTTTATTTTAAAGCTATGCTCAGCAGGGGGATACCTGTAAAATACTGTGCTTTGCCATAAGTCTGCGTGTCTCTGGAGGCAAAGCATTGCATCTACTTGTAGACATAGGCAGACAATTAGATTAGCATGTTTGATGATATGACTGACCTGTCTGTCATTTTTGTCCTTCTCTCCGGTGTCCTTAAAGTCACCCTGTGAAGCCAAGGACAGCGGGTGAAGAGAAGCACTGTCCCTTTCAGTGTTTTAGGTATAGACTATACTGTAGTTGTACGCAACTTGGACCCTCCAAATAACATTGTTTTGTGCATTTGTATATTGCATATCTCACTGTTTGCATAATATTTCTTTTATTGTTTTTAGAAAAGACCATCAATGGATGTATAACAGGCAGGTAGGATATTCTAAAAAACAAAAACACAAAATGATGGAAAGGAACTCACATCATGCAAGGGGAAGGCTGAGTCATAGACTCCTTTAGCGATTAGTGTAGAAATCCCTGGAAGACAGGGGAAAAGGTAACAAAGTTAACCTCCTATATCGCATGACACACATTCACAGGACGAAAAAAAAAGGAACATATGTCACCCAGTCGCTGCGGAGCAGAGCGGGGATCCTGGTCGGGTCGTGTGTACAGAACTGACAGAGCCTCAGTTGGAGAAACGGAACCAGTCCTCTTAGGGATGACATTAACACTTGAGCGATTAACCCACAATAATGAGGATAATTCATAAGCGGAGCTGCAGGGACTGAGCCCCCAAAGGGGCTCCCAGCTCGAGCCCAACCCTGCAACTGAGTGACCCACTTTGCTCATACTGGATGAAGGACGGAATCAGGCACAGTTAGCATGTAGCTTAGCCACCGTCCCCATAATATTATTAGCATGCATCTCATTCTAATAAATGGCTTGCTCTTTGTGTGCACGTGCGTGTGTGTGTAATGGAGTACTGACCCATCCCAAAGGAGGTGCAAATTTGGGTTAATTTTATCCCACATAATGCTTGTTTTTGCTGGGTATTTACACCCCCCCCCCCCGATTAAATCCCTGCCTGAGAAACGAAACACCCCTGTATTTGGACGTGTGGCTCACCCCCCCCCCCCCCAAAACGGGAAATACCACAAACAAAAGCAGGGTGTTTCCCCTCCCCAAACCCACGCGCTGTGCAGCCCCCGCCAGGCGCAGAGCCCGCCTTCCCC
>JAODKM010000058.1:24671153-24720475 GCA_026780845.1 Petrocephalus sullivani
GGGTGAGGGGGGGGAGGGGGGGGGGGGTGGGGGGGGTGGTTGGGGGGGGGGGGGGGGGGGGGGGGCCTGCCAACGTTTTATGTCTACGGACCGGTTCACGTCGTAGAAAAATATCACGGACCGGGAAAATGACCTGGGGTATAGGTTGATGGATTTTCAGATGTGACAGAACGCATAAATTGAAAAAAATATATAGTTAATTTCCGTAAATTGACCAACACCTCCAAAAAAAATCCCAGCCTTCCGCGGCCCGGTGGAACACTGGCCACGGACCGAGGACTGGGGACCCCTGCACCAATGTCAGACGCGATTTCTCTCGTTCTTGTAGACAATTTACTCTATAAATATATGGTGGTTTCAGATTTAAAGTGACTATACTATATTACTGTTATTGTTCAGGAGGGCCGTCTAACAACCTTTGAATAGATGTGGGGTGCATTTAAGTCATAAACAGTCAGGAAATGGAAATGAAGTGAAAACAAGGAGACACTGCGCCTTGAGAACGTGGTTTAATCTGGAAAAGCATCTTGCAGGCAGCCTAATATCTGCTCTTTGGAATATTTACAAGCAAAAATCACAGACTGGTACTTTCTGGCTTTGGTTTACAGTATTATACAATAACCGCTATGGACAGACAGAGAAGACTGACTAATACATGGTATGTAAAAATTAATGTGGCTTGATGTGCATGAAGCTGTTTTGTTTGTTTTGAAATTAATATTTTCTCATTAGATAAGATAAAGCATTAAGTACAGTGATCTAAATCAGAGTGGGATTATGAAAGCAGTCCCATAACGATAGTTTTTTGTGTCTGTGTTGACCAGTGGACACTGTTATTGCCAGACGTTAGCAGAGCAAGCTATTTGGCGACTTCTGCCCTGTCTCCTGGACCCCTCCGTTCTCCTTAGTGGTCCGGGCAGCGCTGGGCCACACAGTCACATGCGGTGGCAGACAGGACCCGGTGCTGGACCACGGTGCCATTGGGGCAGTGCAGAGAGATGCTGAGGGCTTCCGTCTCCAGGGCTGAGCAGCATACACACTGCCTCTCCATCACATCCCGCTCCAGGGAGAACATCGACTTGCTCTGGCACTTGCCCTGTGGAAGGGTTGGGTCAGAGTGGGAGGGAGACAGAGATGGCGAGGGATTGATAGGTGAAACCACTGGTAACTGGCGAAGAGAAGATAGCTGCTGGGTAACTACCCTAGAAATTAAAGGAAGCCAAAACTTATGCTGAGACATTTTTTAAATGAATATTTTTTAAATATTTATTTGTGTTTTTTTTCTATATGCATGGGCCTATACAGGGGCTGGGCCACAGGTGCACTGATCCCAGCTGAAAGCTGATTGGCCCCCAGAGTGCCCCTTCCCCTGTCACTCACCAACTGAAAAATTATCATTGGCTAATGATAAGGTAGTATGAATTATTGCCCATATTTTGATAGCCATGTTGAAACATCCTAGAATTGCCCCGGGTCATAACTTAACAAATAGGTCAATATGCACGTCTTTTTTATGTGCGGCAGGAGAAAGCCTGTTATGTCTCGCATGGCAGGCCTGCACTCGCACCTCGCAGTAGTGCAGCTGCAGCCGGTCCTCAAACAGACAGTCATCCACTTTAATGTAGTTCAGGACTCCAGTGGTTTTCCTGCATTCTGGTTCTGTGCCTGAGGACAGAGAGAGCTCATTTAAACCCCCCCACCCCAGAAACGGGTAGGGTAGCCTGCCTCCAAATATAACACAACCCCCCCCCACCTCACAAACGGCCCACAGAGAGCAGGCATACATTTGCGGGCATTCCAGCCTGCCCCCCCCCCCCCACACCCTCCATTGCTTTGTCAGGGGGTCAATTCTGGGACAGCTGTTCCGCACCACAGAATGGCGTCGAGGACCAGAACCGTCGCGGGCGAACACGCAGGAGCGCCAATGGCGTCACGCGGGGGAGTTGTACTCACACGTCTCACAGCAGGTGTCCCCAATCTTGCCGATTCTCCCCTGGGATGGGGCGAAAAACATAGAAATTAGACATTCACAGACACGGCTCCTCCACAAGTCTATAGGAATGGCGACCATGGAGACGGCAGCAGCGAGTGGTTTCTAGAACATGGTAACACATCTGTGCTGTCGGTTTAAACATGGCGGGCCAATAAAACAAACACAAAAAAAAATGAGTCTGGTGGAGAGATATCCACCCACTACAGAGCAGCTTGTTTCCATGCACAAGTGACAGAAACTGCACTTTCTTACATAAATGTGCACCCTCCCACTCAGCAGGGAGAGGCGTGTGTGATGTATGTTGCGCGTGAGCGACAATGTCTGCGATGCATGTTCTGCAGCCTTTCTAGTGTGTGTCAGGGACGGGTGCCCCTTACAGCAGAGCGCAGCTAATGATGGGCACAAAGGGGCTGCAGAATGTGAAATCACTGCCAAAGAAATAATTAAAAATATTAAAAATGCAGCACACCCCCGGGGACCAAGAGCACCGGGATAGCCTGTCTCTTTCATATACTGTCAAGGAAATGTGTGCCCCCCCCCCCTTCCCCAGTGGAGGTGGGGGGTGGAGTCCGTACCCCGTCTTCCAGACAGCGAGGCCGGTCAAAGGCGGGGCATCTGGTGATCTGCGTCTCAAGGACCAGCTCTCCGTTGTGGTTCTGGCGGCAGGAGTAGAGGGTGCAGCCATCTTCGTAGGTCTCGTTGGCCTGGAGACAGGGACGCACACCAAGAACGTGGGAGGGGGGAGGAACGGTCTCACTTCCAAGCAAGGATGGTGCCGTGCAAAAGAAAAGGGAAAAAAAAAAAGAAAGCGACAGATGCCACCTCGGGCGTGCAGACACGTGTGACTGCGCCGCCGGTGAGGGGCCTAAGGTGTGCCCATCGGTGCATGTTGTTCTTTGGCTTGCACTTTGGTTTTTTGGCTTGTGATGATGGAGCACTTTAAGGCATTCTTTCTCAACTCAGTCCCCAGGCCCCCCCAAACACATTTTTGTACCCTCCCTGCTTTCAACACACCTCTACCAGGTATTCTATGCTCTTGATTGGCTGGGATTTAGGAGGGAGCAAAACATGTGGACTGTCTGGGAGGGTCCTCGAGGACTGGGTTGACGAACACTGCTTTAGGGTACATGCGCACAGAGACATTGGCGCGAGGTAGTGTCACTCTGAGGGTGTGCCTTTGCATCCCAGGCCTACAGTGTAGGGCAGGAGGTTCCTGGTGCCGTGTGGGACATCCTACCACCGTGGGGTAATTGTGTGAAGAGACCCTGACCTTGAGGTTCATGGCGATGCCATTGAAGCGCTTGATGGCACAGGACGTGGCCAGGCAGCGACCGCAGCATGAGTCGGGGACTGTCTCCATGGTGAAGCCCTGAAGATGTAAGCAGGAATATAGCATTTGTAATCAGAATTGAGGTGGGAATGGTGTGACAAGAACAAGGAGGTGGGAGACCTCAAGGTGACCATGGAGGGTGGATATGGGATCAGTCCACACCTTTGGAAATGGTTGAGCTGAATCATGACAACATTATGGTGAGGTTGATGATGATGATGACGTTGATGAAGATGGAGGTATGGAAACAGGAAGTCTAGGGGGATACCTCTGGACAGGGTGAACAGGTAATCTTCCTGCAGGAGAGGTGGAACTTCCTCAGAGCTCCTGGTTCCAACGAGCACTGACAGCGTGTGCACAGGTCCACCATGACCATCTCACCAACCTACACAATGCATCATGGGTAATGTGATACTTACAAGTTAGCATCGTCAGAATTTGTACTTTGAATTGTACTTTTATATTGTATATTTATTTATTTTTTTACATTACTTTGTTCAAATGTATAACTGAAATCCCCTTTTCTAGGATCTGAACTAATAACCTCAGCCTGGACTGGATCTGGGTTTTGAGGAAAGCTTGTCTGCTGCTAGCTACAAGTGGTTCTTTATTTCTTTTACCTACAGCAGTTTGTTCCTTGTATTAAGGAAGCCTGTGTTTCCTAGCAGGGATCAAATAACGCAGCCAGCAATTAGCACCAATCAGTCTCAGAGACTTTAATAGGACTCGGTAAGCGTACTGAGGAGATCTCTCACCCCGATAATGGTGTGATTCATCACACACACGTCCTGAGGCACTGAAATAAATAACAAAAAGTGTGGATTTTAAATATTCACCTACACACTCATCCAAAGTTACTGAGTAGGCACTATGAAGATGCAATTAATATGCGTGAAGTTTTCAGGAACAGCCGAAACAGCATTGAACTTAAAGTACATTAGAACTTTATTACATGGTACTTGAAGACTGCGTTGAGTTCAGCCATGAGCCTGAACTAGGGGAGTCACTAAGGGCTATTTTAGGGCTTCAGCCCCCCTGAAATGTTCTTTGTACCTCCTCCCCAATAATAAATATTATACATTATAAGTAATGTATAAACTAATTAAGCAGTGTATCCTCATCCATTTGCATTAAAATCAGACCCTCCTAGTGAAGGAAGGCTCAGCCCCCCCCCCCCACCCTTCTCTTAAATCTCTAGTGACGTTCCGGGCTTAACCAGGAAGTACAAACTTATAGGAAGTGAGAAGACAATCAGGGGAGTAAGACGTGAATACCGGGGCTGGAACCAAGATGGCAGACAGGAAGCTGGGATAAGGAGAAGTCGGGGGGGGGGTGTTTGTACCGCAGTGACACGAGGGGCAGCATTCGTCGGTGCTGCAGCGTAGCTCTGCGCCCAGTGGGCAGTGGGGGACATCCATCTGGAGGCAGGACACATTGGAGCGCGAGACAAATACCTCGTTGTTGACCTGGACGCACTCGTTGATCACACACCTGTCCCGAGGTGAGCGCCATGTTTCTCCCACCTGTGCAAAGACCGCAGCTGATTGGACACACCCACCGTCACAAACAAAATTTCATACATATGTTCACTGGTGCAATCCAAGTTGGGTACCCCACTCGAAGGTACAACAGGTACTTTTGAACTCAACAAGTTTCAAAAAGGCTTCCCAGGGATTTCAGCCCACAACCTTTGTGTCATTAGCACAATACGCTACTTGTTGAGCTACTGGAGCAGCGGTACACAGATTACAGGTAAATTCTCCTGAGGGGAAGCTTACCATACGCAGGCGGCCACCAGAGAACATGTCGCCCATGGGACTCCCTCGGGTTTCCTCCAGGCAGCTGGACTTCCGGCATGTCCCACAGCATTCACCCTCCCTGTGGGAGTAGCTACTGCCCTGGGGTCAAAGAGTAGGAGATGGGTGACGGTCACCCGCAGAAGTGCTTGGAGATCGGGGGTCACAGCAGGCTGGAGAAGAGGGAACGAAGGTTCTGGGGTGTGCCTTACCAGCGGGCAGATTTGGTTGCAGACCTTGTCCGTACACTCGGCGAGGTGCAGGCCCGTGACCCCATCGCGGTGTTCGGTACAGCGGCAGGTCTTACAGGACTCCTCCCACTGATTACCCACCTGGTACACCACCCCTGACACCACACACACCTGGACACAAGATGAGGTTAGTCGCAGTCATGTTGGAGGGTGAGCTCTGATGATACGGATGGACGGATGGATGGACAGAGGGGACAGGGTCACCTTGTCGGCGAGGCAGGTGACCTCGGTGCAGTCGCAGTCGTTGGTGACCAAGGAGGTGATGTAGCCGGGGGGGCAGGTGCGGGTAGAGTTACGACAGTTGCATGTGCACTCGTAGGTCTCGCAGCATTCCATGGGCTTCGTGGTTAGCAGCCGGTAGGGGGGGCAGAGAGGCGGAGTCTGCTGGGGGCACGCTTCCCTCTTACAGGCTGGAGAAAAGGGGAGACGGGGGCTGTCTCCGAATTCAGGAGCTGCATCATTCAAAGGCTGCATCTGAAGACTGAATGTGTCACGGCGATGTGACAAGGCCATCCCATTTCAAAGGCTCCTTCAAATGCAGCCTAGATGCGTGTCATTCATTTCTCAAGATCCCGAGAATCATTGCGCAAACCTTCGAAGGACGCAGTCTACAAAGGCTACGTAGAGCATGTCCTTTGAAGGAGGCAGCCGGAGACCTATGCCATCATCAGACATCTTGTAAGAAGTCGGGGGCAGGGCTATCTCGAGGGGTTATGTCATTTGACCGGCCGTTTGGCTTTAATTGAATCCCGGTTTCGTGATTCGCCCATGTTTGTCCCTCTCTCTCTTTCACCCCTCCTGGTAATCTGATCACGGAACTGCCCTCCACCTGCATCCCGTCCTTTTGCTTTCCCCAGGCTCTGGCTGATTCACAATTCTCATCTTTTGTCTTGTTTTGTTTTCTGTCTGCGTTTGTTGTTTGTTTGTTTTCCCTTTTGTTCGTTTCCCCCATTTCAGTTGTCCCTGCCCTCATACCCTCCCCGGTTTCCGTAAGCCTGATACCCACCAAATAAAACCGTTTCCCTGCCTCCACACCGGTGTCACGCACTTTCATTTGCCAGCATGGCCACGTGTAAATAAACAAGCTTGTGACAAAGCCGAGATGCATGTGTGCGTGCATAGGTTAGGAGGCAGCGAGGGCTGGCACTCACCGCAATCGTAGATGGGCCGGCACTCGCCGGGGTTGCTGAGGACCACGCTGAGGCCATCTTCACAGTGGGGGACTTGGGGGAGGTCACAGGTGACCAAGTCACAGACTGCAGGTAGAATATGGTTGACTAGGTTAATGACCAGCACAGCCTTCAGAGTGGAGATACACAAGGGTGACCATACTGACCAGGACGAAGACACAGGGCAGCCACGTGGACGGCAGAGGCAGAGGACAGGGGAATTAAATTGGACGTCTGGAGAACATACCGCATTCATACTCCGGACAGCAGTGCGACTCCTTCTTTTGTCTCAGGACCTCACAGGGGGCACACACGGGGGCTATGAGAAACCAAAGGAAGCTCATCATCGGTGCCCATGTCTGCTCATCAAGCCTGCTGAGCAGGTTCCATGGCCACACTGTTTCCATATTTAATTGGAGAAGCTGCGATGCGCCTTCAGCCACGCTGGCTACGTCATTGGCGTGTAGCAGACGTTAAGGCACTGGGGCTCAACTTTCAGCCTCTGGGCTCACAGTGTTCATTTCCACAGCCCTATTCCACATTACCTAGGTCATATTAAAAACTGTCGGGAGCTAGGGGTAGCGGAAGTCGTCCACTTGGGGCGTGGTGAAGGTAATCATTTTTGAAGGGTGGGGAGGTAGGAATGGGGGGGAGTTGTTTCATATATATATATATATATATATATATATGTACACAGAAGATCCAGTACATAGATGGTGTTGCGTAGTCAACAGAGTCAACCGGCATACGACCGGCTCTTAATCTTGCTGTCCGGGTACAATACTAGTAAAGAACTGAAGCCCGCTGCTTTGTCATGGTTCTATAGCAAATGAATGGGTCTTTAACTTACTGCCGCTATCCAACATTCATCAAGAGGAGGATGTCATTGATGTACAGTACACATGAAGGGAGTAGACATAATTGTTGAGTAATTTGAGCATTTAGCTATAGTGCTGAGGTATACATTACAGATGAGGGAGGCAGGTGCTTACGTGTCCGGCGGGCACAGGGCTGAGCCGTGCAGTTTATCTGCTGGTTGGACAGACACATGCATATCTGACAGGGGTTATCAGGAGACACCCAGGTATCCAGGAACTGGAAACAGAAGACAAAGAGCCGCTCAGTCCAGAGACAGAGGCTCCTTACATGCTTTGCTTTGTTACTTCATGAATACAACCTTCAAAAACATTCAAAACTGCAAGGCTTCATTATAAAACATTTTGAGCATTTCAGTGTGGCCAATCTTATGGTTTTTGTTGTTGTTCTATATAATATGTAAAGAATATATAAAACATCCATCCATCCATTTTCTGTAACTGCTTGTCTTATTCTGGGTCGCCGGGGGTCCAGAGACTATCAGAGAGGCTATGGGCGCAAGTCAGGGAAGAACCCAGGACCGACCCATGGCAGGGCACACTCCCACACCATTCACTCACACACACATGCAGGCACATATATAATACAGCTTGCTCTAAACAGCCTCATTGCGCTTTGGATTCTTGTTGCACTACTGAAACTAACCACAAGGGTACACCAATTCACCAACAACCGCTCAATTAATCTTCTCAGTTTACTTTCAAATCCATACCGTTGCTTTGTTTCTGTTTACTGGCAAACCGGAAGAGTTTCATAGCACTGGGCCGTGCACTGACCTGGCGGGGCCTTCCTTGTGAATCCCGGCACTGGGTGCATACGTCCGGACTGACACACGCTCCCTCGCGCAGCACCAGTCCCGGGGGACAGAAGCAGCCCTCCATGGGCGTATCCGTGCACTGGGAGCCGTTGCGGTTCCTGTCGCCACCGGCGACGCTGCACTCCTCCATACAGCCGGTGCGGCAGCTTTCGAACACCATGGTGCTGGGGCAGCGCATGGCTGGGAAGACGTGGGACACCCAAAGGTCCAAATTAAATCTAAGCTTGATAGTCGCACGCAACAGTACGGCAAACAGTAGTAGACGCAGGTAATGGAACGAGATTCCCTGAGAGCTCTCGATAGTAAATGATAAAAATATATAAATAAAAGACGTTAAAATAGTAAAATGTTTTAATATTTTAAATGAAATGCAAATATGAAAATGTGGAGACTGTCCATCCTAATAGCCTAATAAGTTTCACAGCTTGTGGGCTGGGCTGGTCAATCCTATAGGGGACACCGGCGACCGCCTAAGGCGCCATCTTCTGGGGAGGGTGCTGACTTAGCGATCCTCGGATAAAGTGAAATTAAATGGTGAAATTTGCTGGGAGGCGGGGACATCGCTAGTGAAGCTTGCCTTGGGCACCACATTTGCTTTGACCGGCACCACTTGTGATTAGAATCAGTTATGTAACCTTTTTGTCTGAGCTCCAAAACCATTTGCCTGACAGTGGGAATGAAAAGTCTGTGGTTGGAATGTCTGGACCTGGCCTTTTTGGTGGCATCGACTTGTGAAATTGTCCCAGATGTCAGGCAGCTTGCAACCGTTGTTACTTAGGGCTGTCTGTAGACAGCACCATGGACAGGCCCGGCACCCGGAACCTCAGGGCTGTCCACATGCTACACCCAACTCAATTAATGGGGCGTGTGTTGGGACCATGCTGCACATCTCTGTTTGTGAGAACGTGCGTTTATCGCAGGAATTTCTCTTACGACAGAAGTCGGCGCTCCTCCAGTTGACGCAGACGCCCTGCATGCGGCAGAGGCGGGCGTAGGTGGACACCATGTCGCACACCTCGTCGCCGTGGCAGGCGTTCAGCTGGCATAGCGTCAGGAAGGACTCGGGCGGCACAGAGGCATGGCAGGCCGCAAAGAGATCGGAACGCAGGACCTGGCAGCTGCTGGTGGCGGGGAGGGTACACAGCTCACTCCGGCGTGGCTGGCAAGGGGTGCCGTCAGGCCCGGGGAGGGTCCACTCCCGGATGAATGCCTCGGTATCTGCCGACAGTGTCCCGTCGCGGAGAATCAGGTCGTTCTGTTCATCCTGGTCGCAGTGACCTGCAGCGGCAGGCAGGTGGCGCGTTGGTTAAAGAACTACGTTTGGTAAAAAAGGCAATCAGGCTCTCATCTCTGTAGCTTCTACCACCATTGGTTAGCACCACAGAACCTCCATGGTTGCGGGGTCGAATCTTACCCCTCTGTGTGTAGGGGGTTTGTGTTTTCTTACTGTTTTGCATAGAGGAAACCTCTTTGGGTATTCCAGTTTGCTGCCAAAAACACACAGTTAGGTGAATCTCCAAATTGCCCATAGTGTGTGACTGTATGTATGAGTGTGTGTCTTGTTATGGGCCAGCACCCCATCCAGGGTTGTCTCCTTACTGGAATATACATCAGGTTCAATATTACCCTGTACTGATGGGTGGACAATAGATGGATGACTTTTTTATGAAAACCCAACTTAGAAAATAATTTGTGTAGAAAACAAATTAAATCTGTGACAAAGTACAGTTTGTTCCTGAGAAGAGGAAAACAGAATTAAGTGGGGCCGTAGTGACTCGTTGCTACGGAAACTTACCACAAAGCCCAAAGGTCTTGTTGGACACCACGGTGGGACTCAGCTGGATGGTGAACTCGTTGCTTCGAGGCGTGAATGCTACCACGTAGTCCAGAGCCTCCAATCTCAGCTGGTGCATCACGGCCCCATACTGGGTCACCTCCACCCCCTGAGTCCTCAGAGGAACGGCAACCGGCAGCCCATTGATGGTAACCTGAGGCACACACAGAGGCACCAATCTGTGCACAGTACTTCATGTTATTCATTTGTTTAACAATTGCCGTTCAAGTTTGCTGAGGTCATTGTTACCTCAGATGAGGCGTTTCTGATAAAATGGAGGGACAATGATAAGTGTGAGTTTCTTTGGAAGATGATCTGAGCCCCACAGACACAGTTTTATACACACCTAAAGTGACATATAGCAACCCAGCTGCACAGCTGAATACACCCAACTTGGCATTCTTAAGCATACAGCTGTAGATGCTACTCAGTTCCATAGCCATTGAGTCACAAATACAGCCCCCTGGGTGTCTAGTGCCCATATTTCACTGCAAAATAGTATTGGCGTCCGCAATTTTTTAATGCGGACAGGCATATGAGGGGCCTTCCTTATCATTAGCCAATGATATGGTTTGAATGACAGGGGAGGAGGCACTCCGAGGGCCAATCAGCTGTCAGCTGGGGCCAGTGCTACTGTAGTCAAGCCCCTGTTTACTCCCCTGACTGGCCAGATTGAAGGCTACTTGCAAAAGTCAAGGCCTACCGTCATATCGTCTTTCAGCAACACAACCAGGTTTCCACTCTTAACCTCTATGGATTTCATGCAAATTTGGTTAGGGGAGGTCTGGCAGGGCCCACTGTGCAGCAGAACCTCCACCCCGGCGGGTCCGTCGACTCGGAGCAAACTGTATGAGCAGAAGCCTTCGAGTTTCAGGGTGGTCCCGTCGAACGTCACCACATGATTGGTTGAGCTTCCTATGCAGACACCTGAGGGATTGTGGGAGAGTGAGACATGCAGACAATGCAGAGACTGATGAATAAGAGAAAGAACCATTTTAATCACCATAGAAAGTCTCCTCCTAATATAACCCCCCCAAATAAATTGCATATATATAGGTGATGCCAGCCGTGACCCAAATATCTGACACTCATCTTAATATACAAACATCCCTACAAAGCACTCATAGGCCACACCACTCATTCCAAACATTGTATGAATTTAATGGTGAGGTCAGTCTGAGAAAGGCAGTCACCACCTTCAATTAATGAGGCACTGGATGTAGTTTGGGGTATGTGGGAGGGGCCTACATGACAGTGGAGGAGCCCAACTCTGTATTACTGCAACACTGGATGTGGCCTGGGCCATATGGGTGGACCCAGCCCTGTATTACTGACAAAGATTGGCGTGGTCTGTGGCATGTGGGAAGGTCCTAGCTGACAGTCTGTGAGAGGTGGGCGGGGCTCGACTCACAGGGGCAAGCCCAACGGCAGCCGCAGGGTTCCGACACCTTGATGCTGCTCAGGTTGTTCTTGCATGCTGGCTTCTCCAGGCGTTCGCAGTTCACTCGGTGGCTCTGGACCGTCACGGCCCCATTGGGGTGACACAGCAGGGTGTGGCACTGATCCGCCAGGACCCAGGTGTCCCCGGGCTAAGATACGAATATAAGTCACATGTAAACACCTCCACCGTGTGCAAATTCCCCATCAACTATGTAATTAACAACCTTAAACATCAAACCACCAAAACATACAGGAAAACTGAAAGCAGATAAAGGGTTGTCTGTTATTCACATGCATATCTTCAAAATACAAAGACACCATGATCACCTGGGACCAGGGTTCGAATATGCTCTCACACGCTTCCACACAACTATACATGCAGCTGCACACAAAGAAGCTGGTGAATATAATCTCACCCGCACCTGTGCACACACACTTATACACACACACTATTTGAATTCATATCTTTGTGGGGACTGCCCATTCATTTCAAAGGGAAATGCCCTAATCCCAAATATGACAACCATAACCCCCACCCAGCCCTAACCTAAACCATAAGTAACCAAACAAAATACAAGACTTCTGGCAATAACAGGTTTTTATCTCATTATGGGGACAGAACGTATACAGTATATATATATATATATATACACACACACACACACACACATCACATACACGCACACACATCACACTCACACGCATCCCTACATCTTTCAGCCAGGCCAGTAGGTTTAGATGCAAACAGGGGACAGAAAGCACCCAGTCTGTGACCTCGACTTCCTCCAAGCACCAGGGGTATAATTACAGCTGAAGGGCCACAGGGGCACAGTGCAGCTGTGCGAGATCGATGTCACGCAGCTTGGACATGCGCTGTGCCCCCTCCCCCGTGGGCCCTTCTGCTCACCTTCCGCTGATTCCCGTTATCATCCACGCACACTCCCGGGGGACCAGCTAGGGGACAGAGGGAAGCAGCACACGTCATTAGCCCAGCCACCATGGCAGTGCCAGCTCCATTAGCCCCTGTTAGCCCCCGTTAGCCCCCGTTAGCCGCGGCCCAGGCACTGCCGTCATGGTGCCGGGGGCTCTGGGGACCCCCTCACCTCTACAGAGCTTGTCAATAAAGGTGTGGCCCAGGGCAGCCATGACTTGCAGGTCCTCGGCACTGCTGAGGTGCATGGTGTTGTCCCGCGAGCCGTACCCAGGCAGGGCGTCCAGCTGGGTGCGATCATACTGGGAGCCGATGCCGACAGGGAAGACGGACACTCCTATGAAAGAACAGCGTGCATGTTCATCTGTGTGCGAGCCATCAAGTGGGACACTGAACACAATGAACCGGAAGTAACGAGACAGTCCAGAAGTGAGCGTAAACCCAATGCACCGTGGGTAATGGATCATTCCGAGGGGACAGCAAATGTAAGGTGATGCAATGCACCATGCGTAATGATTAGGAATCACCTTTACTATATTTTAATTCTAGGGTGAGCAGATCCAGGACCAGACAGCCTGCTGGTTTTGCTCCTGCTGGAACCTTAATTAGACTTTTCTGTTTGCATATTCTTTTTACAATAAATAAAATGTACAGGTACAGAAACAGAGAACAGATGGCATCACCAGTTCACTCGTTCTCTAACCATCCCAGTATGGAAGTGTGGTCAAACATACCAGCAGTCATGGCTTCATTGGCTGCCTCCATGACAGAGTCGGTCGACCTGTCCGTCACCAGCATCACCACGATCTTGACTACTCCGGGGCGCCCCCCGGTGGAGGACGAGATGGCGTACCGGGTGGCAAAGCGAAGGGCAGCACCTGTGTGAAATGACACACACGTCCACATGTCAATTTCTGGGTGTGCTACCTCCTGTGTGCCTGGGTAAAACATAGCTTTATCTAATTGGGTTTTAAGTACAGTTTTAGCAGCTGTACACTGATGAATCATCAGTGCTCTCTAGTCGAATAGTTTTACCCAGTGCAGCAGGCGTAGCTCTCTGCTTCTTCATAGTGTCCACTAGGTGGAGCAGGTTATCTCTGCTCTGCTCGGCATGCCAGGATACCTCTTCTATGTTTCTGTTGCCGTACTGGATGACTGACACCTGTGTGTGCTTTGGCCCTGAAAGGGGGCGGGGTCAGACAACACAGTGGTTCAGCTTTTGTACTGGGGCTAAAGGGAATGGCTTCTTGAGGCTGGGACCAGCGAGTACCAATGTTAGCGCTGCCAATGAAGGTTTTGATGAACATCCTGAAGTCCTCAAACTGCTCTGGTGCTCCGTCAAAACTCTCCTTCAGCAGGAACATGATGTCCATGGGTCTGTCGCACGGAACTGCAGACCGCAGGATATCGGCAAAATGTCAGGCTCTACATAACTGTAATGGAAACCTCAATCTTTCTCACTAATCCACATTTACTACTGTACAAAACTTGAATAAATATGCAACCACTACCAGTACTATATGATTTTACCCACAGACGACTCAAGGCTAGAAAGGGTAGAAAGGGTAGAAAGCGAGCGAGACCCACCATTGGTACATTTATTCAGATTAATAAATTTGCAAAAATTAGCAATTAATAAATAAATTATGTTTATATTCTAATGTGACTAACACAAGCCACCTTTTCTAATATAACTAAGCAGAATTATTTTATTGAACTTAATATGTTCAAAAAGCATTTTCATCTGACCAGTAGGCGATGCAATCTTACCCCCTGCATCCCCCAGTAAAATTATCTAAGATTATAACTACACATATTAATAAGAAATTAACGCAACATGTTTCCATCATTTTAAATATTACCTGAAATTGGAAGTGTAGGTCTAGGAGGTAGGGTTGGCTCCCTGGGATTAAGTGTGGGGATTTGTGTTATTTTGGTGTAGTGAGTAATGTTCGCCACTTTGTTCACAATGGTGTCCAGGATGTCGTAGCTGTCAACCATGATGGGTTTCTGGGGGAAGCTGATGGGTTCTAAGTCTACTTCCCGGATCTTGGGCCCCACCCCAATTGGGTAAATCACTGTATTGGACAGCTCAGTAGGCCGCTGGATCTGGTCTGTAGGTGGGTTGCTGGTAACCATAAACACCATGTTGAGTTTCTGCTCTGCTGATGGCTGGGTGTGAGTTGAGGTGGTTTGGGTCACTGTGCGCACGGCAGTGCCGGTGTTGGTGGCTGACCCGCCTCTCCAGCGGATTTTCCGGATCTCCTCCAGTGCCTTTTGCTGTTGCCGCAAGTCCATCCTTGTGATCTCCACTGTGATGGTAAATGAGTACTGAACTACAGTGAAGCGGACATACTCCTCTCTCACTGACAGCTCCGTGATGACCCTCTCTAGGAATTCCTTGGTCTTGTTGAAGTCAGTCTCTCCAACACTGTCTGAGCCCTCAATGACAAACGTAATGTCTTTCATAGCCCATGTGGACAGTTGAGTTGTGGACAGCTGGCTGACAGGCAAAGTGGCAGCAGTGGTAGGTGTTAGAACCCTCTTGGTTGGTGTTACATGCCGGCCAGTCCCAGATGTGACTGGGTTCACTGGTGTAATAATGCCTTTTGTGGGCTTAGGCTTAGGAACCTCTGGTTCCAGACCCAAGGTGCACAGGTAGTCTGTGATCTCAATGACCCTGTCATCTAGCTCTTCAGCACTGCTGAGGATGTAGGCCCTGCTGTTGGGGTTGGCTTTTGTGATCTCATTGATCTGCATCATGTTGACTTTGGGGCCAATAGCTACAGCAAGGGTGGTGATGTCTTTCTTCTTCAGCAGACGTTGGACGGACCTCATTGGCCGGGGATTGGGACTAGCGGTAAGCAGGACGGCCACACGGCCGGCGTGCTCGCGCTTATCCTTGTCGTAGATGTAGACCGACAGGTACTTGATGGCCTCATCCATGAAGGCGATACTGCCGCCACTGTACTTCATCTCGTGCACCACCTTGCGGAAGATCCACTTCTGCACCTGCATCTCGTAGCTCTTCACGCCCGAGTGGAAGAGCAGGACGGTAGCGCGCGTGTGCGCCGAGCCCATGCGGAAGCGCTCCACCACCGTCAGGATGAAGAGCTTTACTGCCCCGAAGTCCTCCTCCGTCAAGGCCGAGGAGCCGTCTACCAGGAAAGCCAGGTCCATGGCGCGGTCACAGATGCCCTCTGGAACGGGTGTGGAGAAGGGCATGGGGGTGGGGGTGGTCAAGGGCGAGGTGGGGACTACGGTGCTCGGTAATTCCGCGGGGCACATCTCACAGGTTAAGTTGCTGTTCTCGCAGTGACTGCAATAGGACAAAAGAAGACAGTAAATGGCATCATATCTTGCCTTAGCAGATAAAGAAACCTATAAAACAATTACAGACACAGGCTGCTTCACAGCTGGTCTCCTTAAATAAGAAACCTCAATCTAGAAGTAGATACATAAGGAGCGGTTTGGGGAAATTTCACGTGATACGATTAGGTCCTCATAGTGCTGGAATTTAAGCTTGCCCATTTGCCTAGATGAAAGACGAGTAGAAAAGCCTGAACACCGGTGAACTAGCCAGTAAAAATTCTGCATCCTCAGTGCAGTGTCCTGCAACACGCCAGACTCCGAATGCACGTGTGTGTGGGCAACGCTCGATCCCGTCCTTTGCAGATTGCCGCACTTCAGTCTTCGGCCAGAAAAGGGGAGGGATGAGTAACGAGGCAGGATATGAAAGCAGTCGAACTGTGCGCTTGACATCGTCTGGCTGTAGGCTCACACACACACACACACACACACACACGCAGCCTCAGTGTACCTATCTAAATGGGGGCCTTCCATTCATTTCTATGGTAAAAACCCTAATCCAAATCATGACACCCTTAACCCCAACCCAGCCGTAACTTTAACCATAAGTAACCAACCCAAATACTAGACTTCTGGCATTTTTACTTTTTTGATTCCATTCACAGATTTTTATGAAATTGAGGTTTTCCAAATGGGGACCTGAAAAGATGTCCCCAAAAGTAGGGAAATTCCAGGTTTTACCACACTTTGGGGACATTTTGGTACTCAAAAGTGATCTATGCAAGCCTACACACACACACACACACACACACACACAGCACGCGCACCCAGATAATGGGCTACAAGGAAGACCAACATTCCAAGTTTTATGACTCTCAGATACAGATCTCAGATGAGGCCCAGGGAGAAAGGGCCTGATAAGTTAGGGACCCAGCACACTGGAGGAAGGCAGATAAGATGCGGGGGAGTTCCGCAGCTTCTCGAACGAACCCCCCCCCCCCACACACACACACACAGTCACCCACAATCTTTGAATTAGAACAAAGAGCCGTTTCAAAGTTTCCCAGTGCATGCCACATATGTTTGTCTTCCTTATTATTTAGCATCAGTATTTAAACATGTTTGATGTGTATGTGTCATAATGGTTGTGTATTACTCTTATAAGTATCCCACTATATGGTCCTCATGTGCACAAGTATATATAGCGTGTTACAGTTATTTTCTTTGTATGGCTAGAAAAACCCCCCCCAGCCTGCACAGAGTGGGACCTTGTGGCTTATCTGGTCCCATAAATCAGCCATCGGTGCCCTTTTTCCTCAGTTTCTGGGTATGAAATAACTTCAGTAAAATACACCTAAAAGTGTCAAGTGTGCAACATAATCACGCATTCTATGCATTGATGGTAATAATCAGTGTGCCCAGGATAAGTTAAAGTTTGGTATCAAACTGATAAAATACGACTGAATTTGAATGTGGTGATGGATTATTATACAATTGGATGCATCTGAAGTTAAATTAATTTAATTGAAATCAACTCTAAAGTTGGTCTGAGACATGTCATAAATCCGTGGGGCCACTCGCACACATCCTGCAACCGGCCCCTCGGACTGGGGTGCCAAACTATTGGCCCAAGTCTCGAATTCTGGGCCATCCATATTCATGGACCACGGGCCATAAACACCAGCACCAGCAAACTTACCTCAATTTATTAAACAATTTAACTGGTTCTAGTTAATCTGTTTTGTAGTTTGGGTTGCCTGTTTAAGTCCTAGGTTTGCTTTGCAGAACAGTATTTTCTTTAAGGATATACAGTTAAATCTGATCTCTGCTTTTATTTCCCATCCTTTTTGCTTAATTCCTTTTGTGTTTGTGTCATGTTATGTGTAATGTCTGTCCTGATTTAGTTGTAGTATTAGAAATAAACGCATGCTTTTCACCTTTTAAATCTCCCTCTCCTTGAAGTGCTCACAATAGGTCACTTTATTGGCGTGAAACCGCTACTAAGCTTTTTAAGTCTCAATCTCGTCCTCAAGTATCGCAAGACTCTTTCTATGTCCAAGAGCAGAGTCATTAGGTTACAGTGGAACTTTTTGCTGGACAAACCGCCTATCTAACTAGTGTTACTGTATGAGTGAATCCCATTCGTATTCTGGACCTAAATTGTCCAGCAATTGACTAATTGGGACTCCTATAATAGACTTTGATATTGGAACAACTACTCAAACATAATATTTAATAATTAATTATCGATTAATGAATTCATAACTGATCAATAATGAATTCCCCTAAACATCAGTGGAAACACACATTCATTTGAGCTGTTATTACCTACACAGCCATACTAATGTTATGCTATTATTACAGCAAGAACTAGGGGTTTCGGCAATTGGGTGAAGGAATGCAGAAGAGCAACCAGAACTAGTCTACGAAGATATTATCAATTGAGCAGCTTGGAACTGACACGTCTTTATCCACATCAGAGCTGATCTTCAGAACCCATCCTCACCAGATCTGGCAAAGCTCCGGCCTGTCGTGGTTGAAGATGACCTTCTTGCCATGTGAGACACGTTGGCCTTCGTGCATGCACACCTGGCACTCCGTGGGGCTCATGCACCTCATGGCCACCTCGTCGAAGATCTTCCCTGGGGAGCCCCGAAAAAGAGACCAGGATAAGCACCAGAAGAAACAAGTGGCCACCCATGTTGAATTTGCTCCATATCTCCATCGAAGAAGGTCAAGACCCTCTTCATCATTTGTCCATTTATTTGTTGACCTGGCAGTAGCTTCTCTAAGGACTTCATTTACAAAGCTTGCCACTGACCTGCGGAGCAGGAAGCATGGCAGCCTTCCAGGCATCCCTGGGGACAGTGCAGCGGCTCCGGGTGCTGGCAGGTTATGGGGCAGGCAGTGGCGCAGCTGTTGTACCTCCATTCACACTCAAACTCTGGCTCCGCCTTGTTCAGGTCCTGGCAGCTCATGGCTGGGCAGCGACAATGACATCACTAAGCAGTCATGCCACTCGGACGTGCCACAGAACCACTTGTTCATTAAAACTTCCTGAAGTGCCAACTGTAGCTCTTCAGACATAGAAGGGCAATGAGCTTTCAGGCCAAATGTCCTTCACAGATCATGCAGCATCATTTACATTACATACATTTACCTAATGCCTTTATACAACATGACTTACGGTAGAGGGAAGAGTCACAATTTATATATGCACCCTAGGATTTGAACCAATTCCCCCTGCAATGTTAGCTCAAGCTACAGGATCTGACTTGAACATCTGTGCCAAGGGCGGGCAGCACTGTGTACTCACGGCACTGGTCATTGGACCTCCAGTGCACCTTGAGCCCCCTCTGCGCGCACTCGTGGGCGTAGGCAGCGATGGCATCACAGAAGCACGAGCAGTCGCCCACCGAGGAGCATGAGCAGGTGTCATGAACGCAGATCTCCCAGTAGGGCTCCGGATTCACCTGTCGGGCGGAGGGCCACGAGTGAATCTTATTCCTCCGCTGAGCCGCGAGACCCACGAGATAAAGGCAGGGGCCTCGGTAACCCGTACCAGGTCGTTGCATTCGGCGAAGAGCTTGCTGGTCAGCAAGCCGCAGGACTGCTCCACGTTGACCAATTTCCCGATGTTGTCGCTGCACTGAGATGGCAGCTACAAAAGCAATATGAGTCTGATGAAGAGGCATATTGTCGCTGTCTAATGAAAAACTCACATCCAAAGAGCCATCATTTCACGAGTGTGAAAAAGTGCAAAACTACTTCACAAAATAAATCTAAAACAATGTAACACTCTCCGCGTCATAAATAGGAACCTTTATTTTTACACAGCCATCAGTGACTGCTTTAATGTTTTAAATGGATTTACATGGATTGTTGTCAGTCAGAGTCAACTAGACACAAACTCGCTTTATAGTCACAATCAACAATGATGTTAGTTACCTAGGTGTTTCTGGCTATCATATAAAGTAATCCATCCAAACTATCATCATGAATACTAGTGTTAAACTGATGACTTCATAAAATATCTCTTCAATAGTCAATTAGATATTGAACGCTATCAGAAGACAAAGAAAGATGGATGAAATCCATCTAAAGTATGAAGTTGTCAAAAAGTGGACATATGTAGTTTTCATCAGACTGTGACGTTATACATATATAACTTGGCCGTCACACAAACCACACCCCTTACTCAAGTTAGAGCAGTTCTCCTATTGGAGTACATTATACTGTTCTTGCCAGCAGGGGGCGCCGATTCCCTTCTCACCTGCGCCGCGTCCGCACAGCTTGGGTTCACCTTCCAGGAGTTGCCGAAATCCGCGGCGTCCACCTCCAGCTGGTTGTTACTGCTTATGAAGTCGTTGTTCTGGTTGCCGTCGAAATTCCCGCAAAGGCCACAGACCTTCTCCTACAGACCCGTGGGAAAAAAAGACGCATGTGGGATCTCCTTATGCTAGAGTTTAAAACATGCGAGTTAAAATAATCCCATATATCCCAAAGTATGGTTTTCTCTAAATTCTCTAAATACCACAAATTGCACTCTTATGCCGTTTCAGCTTTATTTTTCAATGAGAGAAAAATAGGTTAAAATATGCAGAATTTTAAATAAAGGGCATTTCAAATTAAAATATGCATTTCCAGGACACAGCTCGTGTGCGAACTGAAAGCCCTCTGAATACATATATCAGCAGGTGTCATTCGGTTAATAGAGAGTGATTCATATGCACTGACGTTTGTGCATTTACCCATGCGTGTGTGTGAGAGAGTGATCATATTTGCCAGATTCTGTCTGTGCTTCTGCATGTTTAGCTGTGTTGAAGCGCGCGTCTGCATGCTTGGACCCTCTTGCCCGTACCCTGTAATGTCCCTTGATCTGCACCACCAATCTAGTCCCCTGGTCCCAGGTGATGATGATGTCCTTGCCCAGGAGAAGTATGTAGTAGAGGCCCGAACGCACAATCTCCACCGCCGTCTCCCGCAGCACCGGCTTCTTCATCGTCACCTGCGGAGAAGGATGGCGTCAGGAACGGCGGCGAGGCTGGGCGGGGCCCCGCGTGCACGTCATGGGCGGCTTCTGGCCCCGCCCACCTCGCCGTGCTCCAGGGTGATCAGTCCCCCCTTGTACAGCACGATGACCGACTTGCCGCACTTGTGTCCCGTCACTCCGCACGCCGTGTTCTCTACCAGCACCCGGAAGGTGCCGTGACTGTCACCGCAGAAATCCTGAACAAAAAAAAGAAGAATTGGAGACAAAGTTAAAGAAAATGTAGAAAATTTGAGCTTTAAAATAAAACAGAAACAGAAAACAGACAAGGCAATTCTTGGCTTTTTTCCACTAATGGCACATATAAAAGGGTGGAGTCACTAGGGCAATGGTCCTAGCTGGAAAGTGTTTGGTCCCCTGCCCTGTCAGTCACAGAATCAAAACATGTGATTGGCTAATAATAAAGAAGGTCCTTCTGTTTGAATTATTAAATCCTAGAATTTTCACTACTCCAGTACATCCATCTAACTGAAATATACCAACCAGAGTACCGGTTCAGACTGTAGGACCCTTGGTGTAGAGACAGATCACTCCACCAGCACTAGGGGCCTCACCTGGACCAGTACGTACTGGCACAGCCCGGGGAAGGTGAATTTTAGCCCGTCGAAAGTGATGTAGTGGGACTCCCCGACAGTCTTGCAGGATCCATCACACACCTTCTGAGTGCATTCCCACTTGCGGTTGTTACACACGCTGGCAGGATAGAGAGAGAGACACACAGAGACACCAGCAAAGTCAGACACCTGCATCCCAGCCTTGACTCACAGGTTAGAGTAAGTTAGACTTTACGGTGACTTCCTAACTTGAATAGTAATACATGGCATGTCACACTACTGAACAATCACACCATGAGTAGAAGTTATATAGGGATATACACATATAAAAAAACTACATTTTCCTAGGTTGTTCCTTGGCACTGAATAGTTTACCAAGTATTGCAGTCCATGGTGACCGCTTCTCCTGGCTTGTATGGCTTGTTGTTATGGAAACAGGGACACTGATCCGGAGAAATACATTCATTTTTGTGCCGGACCTGCAAGACATTAGATTTAGATTAAATTACATTTAAGACTAGAACTGATATAAAAGCATTCAGCTTGAATCATTTACATTTACCGTACATACTTTCTGCATTTGAAGATCTGGATGATACGCTACGCTAAAGCACTGAAGAATCCATTTACATTTAAATGATTTATTTAGCAGACACTTTTGTCCAAATTAAAGCAAAAATGTGTTGGCTATGCAGGAGGATGGCGTGAATAAAACAGTTTACCTACAGTCATAAGAGTGCAAGTAGTGTGAGTTACATTTATTACATGTAATACGGGTTTGGCCCAGCCAATGGGAAGCAAGCAGACATTTTTGGGTTTTAGGTAAGACGCACCGTCCCAGGGGGGCATGCACAGCCTGAGATGCAGCCCGGGCTCATGCACTCCAGGTCGTAGGTCTGGCAGGTCTTGGCACATTCAACGCCCTGGTCCTGGGTGCTGGCACAGTGCAGATTCTGCAGGGGGGGCTGACAGGTGATGGATCGACGTGCTGTGTGTGTGAGTATGTGGGGGAGGGGAGGGGTGAGAATGCAAATACGAACATATTAATGGCAGCAAACCCCGGTTAAATAATTTATCTATGGCCCAGAGGGTTCTGGCTGGGGATTGGGGTCTGGAAGGGCAACATTACCCCTCGCCGGTGGGAGATCTTCGAAGAAGAGGTCTGACAGCATGGCCGTTGACATGTGGTTGGAGCTGCAGCGCATCGCCCCGTTCTCACAGTAGCTGCGGACGTTCAGAGGATGCAGGCACTATGTTAGCGCCAGCTGTGGATTGGCGGTCAGCGGTACGGCTGGGCGCAGTCGCTCACCAGATGCTCTGGTGGGTGGACAGGACGTCGCTAGGCTGGAAGATCTCGCCATCATAGTGGCAGGGGCAGCGGTCGCGGGGGACACACTCGCCCACCTCATTCAGGAAGAGCCCCCGGGGGCAGTAGCAGCCCTCCATACACAGCTCCCGACATTCCGAGGCCGGGAATGAGATGGAGCGGCAGGTCTGGTTACAGGGGCTCCCGCACTGCTCGTACACCTGGCCCTGAGGGCAGCCCATGGCTGGAGTAAAACAAGACCCGTCAGCGTGCAGATCCTGGCTCTGAGAGAACCAACACCCTCCACAAGCAGCACAAAGAAGGAATTAGGATACATTCCCAATAGCTGCACAAAGAAGCCCTAGCATCCATCCAGTTAATGACCCATTAGTTCTGTTTCTTATTTCACAACAAGAGTTATGCTACCATCAGAATCGGACCCTTCGTAGAGCCCAGAGGGCTAACTGGACTGGAGTTCAGTTCATAGGAGAAGAATTCATGGGAGTTCAAGCCACCTGTCAACATCCCCCCCAGCATCGGGGTCATTTCTGGCCGAGAGCTCCGTTGCCAAGGGAACCGTTACCGCAGAACTTGGGGCTCCTCCAGTTGACTAACACCCCCTTCCGGACGCAGGCAGCGGCGTAGCTAGCGACGGCGGAGCACAGGCACTCCTGGCCGTCCGTGCAGGAGCAGACGTCAAAGCGGCAGTTCCGCAGGAAGGGAGCAGGGTTCACCTCGTCGTGGCACGGCTCGAACTGGATGGAGAGCAGCACCGTGCAGGCCTCCTCGGCGGAGCGCACTGTGGGGAGGGAGGCGAGGCGACGGGAGGGTGACCCGAGCAGAAGGGAAGGAGGGCCCACCATGTTTTTTACTGTGAAAACCCACACGTGCCCAGTGTGCCTAGCCATCTTTCAATGAATGAGCGCAGGGTGAAGGTGCACCTCTCTTAGGGTTGAGGATGCAGGGGTCAACGTCCTGCTTGGCGACGTTGTTGCAGTCCCCGGCCATCTTCCAGGAGTTTCCGAAGCCGACCACCAGGGTCTCCACCAGCCCGCTGGCGGTCAGGAAGTCGTCACCCTGGTTTCCGTTGTAGTTCCCACACAGGCCACACGTCTTACCCGCAAACACAGGTGCCAACTATCAGATGAGAAAACAAATCGTCCCTTGGTTACTATTGATGCTAAAAGTAACAGATGATTCCAAACACAGCGGCATTTGTCCTTTTTGCTACGGCAAGCCACAAGAGGACAAATACATTAATGCTAAAGCAAATTCATACAATCCCTTCTATGCAAAGTGTCAGGGTACAACAGCGAATCCCTGAATCTCTTGCTTCACAAAGCCATTTCTTTAACCAGAGCTACTGTCACATAATCTGCTGAATTCTGGGCCAGCAGAGAAAATGCTGGTCACAAGAAAAGCCCAATTAACATCTATAGGCTGACTCTCTGGAGATCCATAGCTCAGCACCGCATGGTGACACGCTAAGGTGCTATACCGTCCATCCGGACCTGGCTTTACCTCCTACCTTGAGCAGGATCTCGCCTCGGCCATCCCAGTCCATCTGGAAATCGCCCCCATAAGACAGGCGCACTGAAGACAGCACTGTTCTCTGTATGCGGAGAAGTCCTGTTGGGAGACAACAGTGTTTGCTGCACTACACTCCTATTTGTTCTCGGAAACCTTTTCACTCAATAATACCTTTACTAGTCAAGCTGATACTTATATCTAAAGCAAGATAGAGATTTTCCCCATTGTCTACAGCAATTCAGCTCCAAGGACCTGAACGGTCAACCACCATATTGCCTGCTGACATTTATTATTATTTATCTACTTAAGTTAAACATTCAATTCCTGCTTTAATATATACAGAATTTTGCAGTCTTGATGTATTTAGAGAAGCCAAAATAAGCAATAAGGAACTCGTTTTCCGGCATGGAAACAGGGTCGTTAATGAGCACTCATGGGAGTTTTATTTACACAAAAAAGTACTGAAATATGATTGGTTACAAAAAATGACTGGTTCAGAGAAATAAGCAATCTTATCTTGTGTCAGACGTCAGACCAACCAATCAGATGTCTTGGTCCCGCCTCCTCTAGGTGTTTGGACCTGCCTCTTATACAATCTGATTGGTTCTCTTTGAACCAATCATCTTTCATTCTGCCCTCAGAACACTTTTTTGTGTAAGTATAACAGTTTAACAAACTGTTCCTTAATGAGCCTCTGCTTAGCAAGGCTCCCCTTAACGAGAATGCGTCACCTCCTGGTGAGACCCAACGCGCTCTGTGGTGACTACACACCGTGAAGCAGGGGCAGCTGGACATCTACGCCATCCACGGCGACCACACCACCGTGCTTCAGCTTCACCGTCGCATTGGCCAGCCCATGGAAGCGCAGGATGGCCGAGCGCGTGCAAACCGCGTCCTGGTCGTCGCCACACTGCAGGCACACGGCACGCGCTCCCTCAGCCATATTTAGTCTGCATGCCTTCTGAGTACAGAAGCCTTTTCATCACCTCAATATTTTTTCCACAGTAATTATGGTCCCCTTTTTTCTCCTGCCTTTGCTTATCCTGTGTTAACTTCTGTTCGCTGCAGTTTTCATCCAGTGCGGGCTTTCTGATAATCCCTCATCCTGTTTGTCTGAAATGCCATGGAGCTCTAATGCTTTATAATGCCTATCCTGCCTAAAAGCGCTGGAATGTACTGTCTGTCCATTCTGTGAACGTTGTATTTAATCCTTTGGCAGCTGGGCTGCAATTGTGTTTGGCTTCCTGATACCCATTTCCCATGTTTTTTTGCTCAGTGCTCAGTTTATTTTCTATACATATATATTCCTGGTACATTCATTAAATTCATAACAGGTGCGTTTTATTTATTGGCTGATTGAGGTGTGGCACTAGTTTCCCAAAGGTGGCAGAGGTCCAGCACTTTCACCAGAGCTCAGTTTTACCTGCACGGTTTCAATCACGGCAGAAAATAGGTTGTCCCGGCAGTCTTTGGCCAAAAGGTACTGACAGATCCCACTGAAAGTGAAGAACTTGTTGTCGAATGTCTTGAAGTGGGACTGGCCAGTGACCAAGCACTCCCCTGAGGAGAGAGGAGCATGCAGAGTGAAACTGCTTTCTTAAGGCACACAACCAGTGACACCAGTTTTGCCACTCAGAATAAAGAGGCGGCAACAAAAGGCAGGGTGCGCCAGCCCTTTAATTCCCAGGGAGACATGCATTGTGCTTCGGTCTGGACCAGCCTGAGTCACCTTTTGACCCCAGCTCAGATTACGCACCCCCCACCCCCACTGCCAGGACATGATTAGATCAAATCAGTCTAGGCATTGATTGCCGTCGTGTGGCAAAACAAGATAATAACAGAGACGGCTAAAATGCCCAAGTCCCTTTGACTTAATGGTGTCCTTCCCCAGGACCTTAGGCTGAGCTGCCAGCTGCCTGTCACCAACCAGGTAAATGCCAAATAACTACCACTCATTTGGAGGCAGATAACCAGATACCTAAAAGCACTCTCTCATATGCACAGATACCTAAAAGTCGTATTAATTCAAATACCAGGCATCTCAACTGACAATATATAATTTAAATAAAGATTTTTTTAGAGACTCTTCTGCTCTCTTCTTGAGAATGAATATGAACGCTTTTGCAGAAACAGGCCTGATGTATGGATTATGGATACAGATGGGATAGACAGAAAGCAAAGGGCAGTAATGTTACTGATCAAATTTAGAACCGATTTGTTTTAAAAGCACTTTCAGTTCAGACAACCCTATCGCTTTGTCTTGGGTTCTTTAAATCAGTGTTTCCCAAACTGGTCCATGAACCACAGGAAAACTGTAACGTTATACCCCAAGTCCAAGTTCTTGCTGTGGGAGCTACAGTAGGAGGGAGCTAAAATGTGGAATTTCTGGGAGGGAGCGAAAATGTGGGGGTCCCTGATGACCTGATTGGGAAACTTAGTTTTAAATCATTATTTGCAAAGAAAGCGTGGGTATTATTACCAAGCTGGCTGTGTTTTTGAGAGGAGTAAAAGAGGAGCCCTCAGAGGGAAGAGAGAGAGAGAGAAACGGACATGAATTTTGGCCGGATTCACACTTGGCCCGATTGCCTCGTACTGTGCTTGAGCACGATCTGTACAGCCTACCCGATCTGTACAGCCTACCCGTTCCGTTCCTTCCCGGTTCGGTTCACGTGTCAGTGTACATGTGCACATACGTTTGTCAGTCACGTCATTGACGTCATGTCTCTGTTCCGTACTCGGGCACGGTTAGCGATCACACTACATCCATACCATGCTCGAGTCTGAATAGTCGTGCTCC
This sequence comes from Petrocephalus sullivani, assembly GCA_026780845.1. Lineage (NCBI taxonomy): Eukaryota > Metazoa > Chordata > Actinopteri > Osteoglossiformes > Mormyridae > Petrocephalus > Petrocephalus sullivani. The sequence goes on from JAODKM010000058.1 coordinate 24,698,137, forward strand.
GGACGACCTCTCCAATTATTACTATTACATGGCAATACATCTGATGCTCACCTGGACAGCCTTCGTTGGTGCACTCCCAGGAACCATGGCGACAGACACTGGGAGCAAAGAGGAGCCAGTGTTAGAGGGACATCATGGTGAGGGCTAGCATGCTGGCTGGGGTGGGGAGGGGGAGGGTTACTCACCAGGTGTTGCAGTCTTGAGGGATGCTGGATCCAGGGGGATAGCGTCTGCCTTTATGCATGCAGGAGCACTGGGACACAGGTACACAGCGGGTCCCATCCAAAACCTTCCCCACTGCCATTCAAAGAGGGGGGTAAGCACTGTGTTGCATGATACATACATGCATGTATGCAAAGGCAAGTGTATAGAAAAACTCGCTGTGGCTCCCCCTAGTGCCTGTTGACTGATATTGCATTTAGGGTCATATGGTGCGATACACCTTCCAGAGTTCTTGGGGCCAGACTGCAGAAAAGCAACATAACTACCTGGTCCTACACACATGCCCTACTGCTTTTATCTTACCCATTCACTGATCTGTGTGTTTACACATAAAGATGTTTATAAACACACACATATGGCTCAAAGGGTTTCCCTGCAGCACCAGCAGGGCTGCAGTGTGGAGCATGCCTCTACCTGGGCAGGTGCAGCCGTCAATGCACTCCTCCTTGCACACTTCGTGGATGTTGAGGCTCTGGCAGGTGGCGGTGCAGGATTTGGCGCATTCGCTGTACTGCATCCCCACAGGGCACCTTGGAGCTGGGGGACACAGCACATAACGCATTATTCAGCCTCATTACTGCCTCAGCCGTGGTCAGCTAATGTGCACGTGGGTCAATAAACCCAGAACACAATGACAGGATTGTCGGCAAATGGTCGGGTCAACCGACCTGAATAATCCCGGGGCAGACGTTTACATTACATTTAATTTATTTAGCAGATGGTAAAATCACTCTGCTGATCTGGGGATTTGAACTGATAACCTTTCGGTTCCACCGGGCACAGTACAATAACATGCTGAGCCACACACTGCCCATTAGAGGGCATCACTGCTCAGTAGGACAGGTGTCAGGATGCTATAAAGCAGAATTAGCAAATCGTTGCATCGGAGGTGGGTTTCAGGGAATGGAGGGGACGGGGACTGGAGGGGACAGGACGGGACAGTGACTGGAGGGGATGGGGACTGGAGGGGACAGGGACTGGATGGGACGGGGACTGGAGGGGATGGGGACTGGAGGGGACAGGAACTGGAGGGGAGGGACCCACCGCACTGGCTATCAGCCTGCCAGCCATGGAGGTAGATGCCGTGGGAGGCGCAGGTCCTAGCATACTCCAGCAGGGCCTGGCAGTGGCACCCGGGGTCGCCGTCGCAGTGGCATACATCCTCCTCACACAGCAAGGCAAAGGCCTCGGGTTCCACCAGGTGGGCACAGCGCAGGAGGGAGGCAGAGCTGCGCAGTAAGTCGCACCTACTCATCAGGTCCTGCAGGGGGCGATGAGCGAAAGCCAGTGTAACCAGCCGGCGCTTTCCGAACCCAAACACAAACCTGCTCGGGGGGTGGGAGTGGGGGGGAGACTGACCTAGCATGACACAGCATTTTAAGGAATTACATTCAGCCCTTCGCAGTCGTGAGGGTTAAGGGAGGAAAGTCCCCACAAATTTGAAAATTAGCGAATAATAATTGGGGCCTTAAAAAAACAGAAAAGTTAAAAAGTTACTGCAGGTAACATGAGATTCCATGGTGACAGAGACAGCTAACACGAGAGCTAACACGAGAGTGGGGCTGGTCGCTGGGACAAAGACGTGTGCTGTAGCCAGATCAAGATGCAGACATCTCACAGTTTTTTTTAGCAAAAATTTTGTGATCTAAATCATTTTTCTGCAATCTTTAGGTAAGCTCCAAAACTACTCCCATTTAATTGCACAAGGCTACCTCGTGAATAATAGAAACTGCGAACGTAAAATTTGCAAATCTGGAGGGGTGACTGTACTCAGTGTTGACAGCTGTCTAGCAAAGACCCTATTGTTCCTGTAAGGGAAAATCCCTTGTGACTCCCCCTGCCCAGTCACTGTGTCACATGGTCCTGTTTGCTGTAGCAACCCAAAGAATTCCCAGTGTGGCATCTTAATGAAATGTTCGTGTTGTAATTGGCTACAATTAGATTTTTGCTGGGCACCATATACCTCAGAATTTAAGGGCCGACGCATCATAGAATAAAACATTGTTGCATGATATGGAAAGGCAGGAAGTTCCATACCCTAGTGCTGCTGGACGTATTGCAAGTCTTGCTGGGGGGAGACACACGTTGGCAAGACTCCCCAGTTCCATGCATGGCCCAGGAATTGGCGAAGTCGTAGCTGTTTTCAGTGAGGAATCCTGGGGAAAAGATTCAGTGAGTCACCCCAGAGAACAGCTCACACCAGCTTTGCCATGGCAAAGAAAGACAGAAGATTTTCTGCAGGCTGGAAAAATGCACAAGAAAAAGAAAAACTTTCGAGTGACTAATCCGAATATTTCACCTGCATGAGTAAAATAGGTGCTGAAAGCTGAATTTATATAAAACATTTTCCCCCCTTTTCCTGTATGCAAGGCCATTTTCCTGATTTCCTGAAAGGCAACTACAGTCATTTCCTTTCAGCTAAAGGCCATAACCAGGACCTGCCCGTTTCTTGATGAATTGTGGGAAATTCTATAGGAGCTAGAAGACAAAGAGGTTTTAAGGGAAAACTTGAAGCACAAATTTGATGCACAAAACAGTGATACTTTTCCTTTAAAGAGTATTTGTAACATATTTTATTGTCTTACTGACCACCAGACCTATAAACCGTGATTAGTATCTGTAGTCAGCAATGTGCCAGTCTTCAGCACCGACCTTCCTGAGCCATGTAGTCATCCTGAGGTACGGCATTAAAATTGCCGCACAGGCCACAGGTCTGGTTGAAGAGCAGCTTGGACAGTGTCACATCCATGTTGCCAGCAGAGTCAATCTTCACCGTGAAACCAAACTCCTCGCTCCATAGCTTGTAGTAACCCAACTCGGTGCCGGCAAAGATAGTTTTGGATGCGTATGGCAGCGAGAGCCTGGGCATGGAGAGGACGGCAAATGGCGGTCAGAGTGGCCACTTCTCTGTCCAGATTTTAGCTCTATCACGACAACACATACATGCATGCACACAGTCCACATATTCATATCTATTTGGGACTCTCCATTCAGTCCTAATCCTAACTACAGCTGTGTCTGATTTCAGGGGCTGCATCCTTTGAAGGACGTGGCCTAGGAAGGCATAACCTTCGTAGGCTGCTTTCTTTGAAGGTCGAATGGAAAGCGTTGTCAAATGGGATGGTTTGGCCGTCACCAGCTGTTCCCACCCTTACCCTTGAGTAACGCAAGAGACACACCCACTTTATCTCTGCCCGGTGAATCTTGGGATATATCGGGTGGACCCTTTGCGACTCAGCAAAAGGAGGACACATTTCTAACCCGCATTTGAGGAGCCTTAAAAATGGGACAGCCTTCCCGCACTGCTGTGACGCATTCAGACTTCGAATGCAGCCTTAGAAGAGTGCAGCCCCTGAATTTGGACACAGCCTCTGCCCACCTTAACCCCTTCCCAGCCCCAGGGGGGTTGAGGTCTCCACCCATTTAAGGGGGTCTAGGGCGTTGTATTGGTTGGTTTTTATTATTGAGGAGGTTACAACCCAGCCCTACCCTTACCCATAAGTAACCTGAAAAATGATAAAATACAGATATATTTTATATAAGTAGGCATATTACAGTTGACATATGTTTGCTTCTACTTGTACTTATATGAAATATTGGATTGTTCACTAGTGTTTCTCACACTCGTAATAGGATATGCTAGTTGCATTGCCTCAGGTTTTCTCACAGGTGTGACTTCCTCGTAGTTAAACGGGTAAAACCGAATCTCGTGGAGCTGGAACCTGCAGCCAGCTGGTCAGAATCCAGGTTCCGTCCCTAAGCTCTGTGTGCTCTGGAGTGTGAACCGTTTGGGACGAGGCCAGCTACCTGCTCTCCCCTTGGGTCAGTCTGCCATCTGCAGTCATGTGAATCTCGAAGAACTCTCCCAGGTAGAGGGTGACACCTTTTCTGTCTCCGTGCCGGAAATCACCTGTAAGGCCATGAGCCACCGGTTAGTGGCGTCACATGGCGATTACGGGCGATGCCGGGAGGAGTATGTGAAGGTGTGTGCAGGGGGTGATGCTGGAGTCATAGGTTTGGGCCCCGAGCTGCAGGAAGCACCAGGCAGCCACCAGCGGGCGTGATGGTGCAAAAAGGCCGTGCCCCCTACCCAGCAGGGTGAAGCCGCGATTGCTGCAGTCGCCAGCCAGCATGTAGCTACAGTCCCCAGGGAAGTCGTACAGCACGCCGTCAAATGTGTGGATGTGGTGATGCCCAAACAGGCTACAGCGGCCTTCCGACGTGCCACCCTCAGCCCCTGGCATCCACAGCAGTACAGCCCAGCCTGGGGGTGAGGAGCACGGAGACATCAGGCTTATAACCCCCATAATGCACTGGGAACAGAAATCCTGCCGGCTCCTGTCACTATGCCTGTTTGAACTGCATATGTACATCACAGTATAGCATTACAAATACTGTAGACTTTATTTATTCACCTCTACAACTTTTAAACAAACCTGTTTGTGTTTATTTTCTCCCTAGAGTCATAGTTTGACTAAAAGTTAATCAGACCCCAGGCACCAAGGATTAAAGCCCTGGAGTCACACCAAAGGCCCCAGAAGGTCATTTCCATTGTCATAAGGCCAATGGTACAAGCAAGCAGCCCTGTAGACAGACGATGGCCTGGCCTTATGATTGTTTACGCTTGTGCCCTAAACAGACATACCTACTAACCTATTCCTGTCGAACCAGGAAAAAAATATTACATGTGATTAGATAAACATTACTGACCCCAAGGGGAAATTCACGTGCATATGGCAGCAAGGTACGTATTGCACAAGCATACATTTAGTGTGATAGAGGCAGAAAGATAATACACAGTGCAAGCAAATTACAAACTTCTGTACAGCATTCAGTGCAGCTGCATATGACTCAATATGAGGAACATTCTACAGTGACTGAATAATGATGATCATGATAGTGACAGGGAAGATCAGGGGTGCCGGTAGAGATTTTGGGCCCCATGAAAGCATACCATCTTCCCCCCTAGCCCAAGGGGCCCTTGGAATTGTTCTAACTCCCCCCCTTTATGACGCCCCTGGTGATGATGACGACGACAGTGTCTGCCACAAACCTACCCATTATGTGAATGAGGCAGGTCCGGATCTTCCCAACCCATCTGTATCTCTCCATCTAAACAGAAATGCGCTAATTAACCGGACGGAGTTAATGCGCGAGGCCTTACTGTTACCGCATCTACCTATGCACTGACGCGTCACACGCTTCGTCACGCGCTGTCATGCTGCTCATCAGTATGGGTAAATAAATATTATTAAGCGATATTATGAATAAAGATATGCTGCTGATTACAAAAAGGGCAAAAAAAACAGTTAATAAAGTGAATCTTCAAAAGAATAATGTTACATGAAGCGTATTACGCCGATCTTCATTGACAATTCAATGTATTGTCTGTTAAAGCCAATACCCAATTCCCGCTGCCTATCCCAGTCAGCTGAAGACGACAGTCCCTCACAGGGCATATGCATGCACATACTGGTATGGTATGGATGCCATTTAGCCTAACTGCGTGTCTTTGAAGGAAATCACAAACGTGACAAAAAGTCACAAAAGAGGGAGCACATGCAAACTACACACACACCCACACAGCAGGAGGCAGGCAAGTGTAGGGTGATAGTGCTACCCAGCGGGCTGCCCCCAATCACAACCTACTCTTATAAAACAGCTTAACCGCAGGAGTCCTGCTTAATAATGCAGAAGGCAGCTTAATAATGCAGAATGCTTTCTAATGAGGCTTTATTGCGCGTTGAAGACTATGCAATAAATCAGAAGGCACTTAAAAGTAAACAACACTTTGTTAATTGACCACCTATCCATAATCAATAGATCTGTCACATCTGTCCGGCATTATGGCACTCTGCCCTGGTAATCACATCTGGCAAGTGTCCCAAAATGCCATGTCGAAGGGTGCCTACCTTACCTCTGCAGTCGTTGCCGTCCCCTCCAATTAGCCCCGAGCTCCAGTCTGGACCAGACACAGAACTCTGGGAAGGCCGGGTCCACACTGTAGTCTTATATAGGGCAGGAAACCCCCCTTCCCCTCAGTGGCCAATGAAATGTCAGATTGATATTATGACAGGGTTATATCCGTTTTCCCCAAGGCGTTGACGTGGTCACGGAGGAGTGCCCCACTAGAGTGCCGTGTTGGCTTAATTGCCAGGTAAAAACAATGGAAGGAAACATGGGCTTGTGAGGAGCTGATAGATGTGTCTCGCCAGAGGAGATAAGAACAGGACATTTTTATGATCTTTGCCAAAAAGAACAGAGTTTCCCCATGGCAGAAGAACTGTTTTCCCAAAGACCCTGTTTAGCATAAATCTTATTCAACATTTAATATGTAATTTTATGGGGTGGCAGTGTGAGCCAGCATGAAGCAGTGTGGTCCCACGACCCTGATGTTTGGGGTCTGAATGTAGAGTGTATAGTGCATAGTGCAGGTATCCCCCTTGGCTTGGACTACAGGAGGAAAGTGCATTTTTGCATGCGTGCCCTGCAATGATCTGGCATCCTATGCAGGGTGTCACCTCAACGTGTGCCCTGCGCATGCTGGAATATGCGACAGTAGCAACAGCATTCAGTCACCCTGTCCCGTCAGTGAGTACTGTATCGATGGGCGGATGGATGGGTATACTGACGACATACTGCAACATACAGGCAGAGCTGGGAATACTGATATGACACCAGAAGCACAAAAGTTTGACTCAATCCATATAACCATGGAAGGGGAACAGTTTCTCTGATGATCTCAGCTGATCTACTGGGACACAAGGCAAACTTAGGTCGCATCCTAATAATAGCTTCATAAAAGGAGCCAGGATCTTGCGAATCCAGCACACACCACGGGACCAATGAAGGGACATGATTCCATGTCGCTGCCGGAAAGTCGCGAATGACCGAGTGAAAAACTGGATTCCACGAAACTGGAATTAATGGATGTAATTTTTCCTGCTGGTTTAAAACCCTCATTGAGTTGTAGGCGGTCTCTTTGATGTCAGTGTACTCCCTCGTGTCGTCCAGTCGTGCCGAGATGGTGTTCTGGCACAATGTGATGACAGCAGTGTTAGTTCAAAGCTGCTTAAGAGTAAGGTGGAGGTTGTCTGGATGGTGATTCATACTGAACCAGCCTTTGAGGGGGGGGGGGGGTGGTACTGCCAGTTAATCCCACTCTCTCAGCATAATTATCGCCGTGTTGACAGCTGACGGGCTCTGGCCCCAGTGAGGAGTTTGTGCGTGGTTTTATGAGTGTTTGTACACCAGTGGGCACACATTTCATCACTGCCCTCGCTGGCATCGCGCTGCGCTGTGCTCTGAGAGATGGGAATAAAATGAAACTGAATAAAACGGCCTATTGTGGCTCTGGTGGTCTGCTTGTCAGAAGTCCTACCCCCTGCTTGCCTTCGCCCTGGCTTCACCCCTAGCCAAAAAAAAAAAAATGTGTCTGCTTGCAAACAAATAGATTCAATGACAGGCAAATGGCATTTCCCTAAAGGAGAAGGGAACGCTTCTGATGGGCGGCTTTGTGTTGGGACAGAGCGTGCCAAGATTAAATGGGCGTTGTTGTGGAAGAGGGACACATGAAGCCTTTTACAAAGGCTTTAAAGGGAACATTATATGCAGGTTTTGTGAGTAAATCGTTGCTTCTCTTCCCCTTTAAATAGTCAAATGTGTGCAGACAGAAATTAGAAATTCCAGCTGCAGGACAGGGAGTCTCTAAGGCTCCAGGTCTGTCTGCATCTGAAAGATCTCAGTGTTAGCATCTCAACAACATTTTGTTTGTTCCGAGCAAATATAAAGGCACATAATAGCGGCAACACTGATTTCTCTGATAGCAGATTACTCAAGAATATTCAAAATAATGATCTTTTAAAAGCCATGTTCCTATATTTGGTAGGAAACTGCTGACAAAAAGCTGATAGGACCCCGCAATCGAGGGTGGGGTAATATTTTCCTGGTGTTTATCCAAAGGCACACCGGGGGTAGAAACAATGTCTGCCACATTCCTTGCATTTCTCCAGAGCTGAGTCAAATGTTTCTCCCCCCCCCCGTCAGACCAGGCAACTGGAGCTGCTCACTGTCTCAACACAAAGCAAAGATCCTCGCTTGTAGATCAGAGAAGGCCAGGAGAAGCAGCTCCATGTGCATCTGCATGGGTGCACTGAAAGACAACAGGCGGCTTCTGGTCTGCAGTATAAACCCAGAGACCTTTTCCAGGCTGGGATAAACACCGGGTACAGTGGTACGAAAGCCACAATCAGAGTTAATTTAATGAATGAATGCAGTGGTGCCCAACAATTTCTCAGTATTTTATGTGCTCTGTAAGGTAAAATGAGGGCTTTTAGGTGCAGCAATTCAGTCACTATTAGTGAAAAAAATCGAGGAATACAGAAATTGCCATAACAACAGCAGCAGCGTAGGGCTGTAACAGCACCATCCCGCTAAAGAGGTAGAGCAGTATCTGCACAGCTTCCAGCCGCAGTGCAGATCCATACAGTCACGAGCATAACTGCATTAGCAATTCATCAGGTTTGTCTGTTCCTAAACAGACTGGAACAAGGGACTGGCCTACGGTCTGCAAGTTAATCCTTCCTGGGCTGGAGGACTTGCCAGCCACTCTGCTCACTTTTGATTGGCCGGGATCAGTGCTTAATGGGTGGGGTTTTGGGGGCGGGGAGATCAAACAAAGGAATCTGATCATTCCAAATCCAGAAAAAATCATAGGACTGCAGGAATTCATTATGAACAAAATAACAAATAACTTAATAAAACAAACACAGCATCATAAAAGGTCTGGCAAACAAACAACAACAATAATAATAAAAGTCCTATAAAAGGGGATATTGATCAATATTAAATCAAATACAAATGCGACAAAACTTTACTGAGGTATCATTTGAGACAGTCACACAGTTAGAATCTGTATCTCCTCTAAGAGTGAATCCTACACAAGGAACTCTGTACCACACATATGGATCATTCTGGAAAGTATGGCCACTGAATGTCACAGTATAGTCTCCTTTGACAAAAATATTCCTCCAGAGCTCCCAGCACGTGCATTCTGTTTGTTGACAGAGTGCTTTCTAAGGACCAGTCGCTAGCAGCCCAAAGCCCTTGCCTTCTTAGAAGACTCCCAACTAGTCACAATATGCTTCCTGGCGGAGTGATAGGCTCTTTGGTTTAGTTCAAGCAGGGGGTATTTAAGGATCAGGTGGCCCGCTGGTGTTGTAGCTTTGATCAAGGATCAACTGCAGAAAACTGTAAAGTCTAGATAAATAAGACCATAATAATGCATTAGATTAAAGGGCCATTAAGTGTTTATGGGCTACCTGCAGCTACTGGCAGAGTCTGAATCACTCTCGTTAGAAACCTGTCCATTGCTTGCTTAATAGCTGTTCTTTCTGCTAATAAAATATTGATTGCACTTTAAGGGGGCAGTTTACAGTTTTACAGTCTACAAGATCATCCTCTGCAACGGTGTCATGTCACTTCAGTGGTTTACGATGAACAGTTTAAGTGCATACTCTTCAACAAGCCTCCTGGAGCTGACATTCTTTATAGAAAACAGCATTTCTGAGCACGTCTGAAACTGCTGAATCCTTCACTGCGATACAGATTAAAGACTCAGATTTACCTTGACCATTATATATGAGACTTTTACACCCCTGAGATAGCAAATTAGACACTGGGATTGCTAATGTAAATACCAGTGCCCACTGAAGGTATTACACTGGCCAGTTTTGGGGTGTATTCCTTCAGATAATGATGCTGCCAAGTGAACAACAGGCAAATGTTAATGAGATTTAAATGTATAGAAAAACCAAAATTCAAGGAATGTATCTTTTGGGGTAGGGCTTCTGAAAATCCTAGAAAGACAGCTAAACGATGAATAATTAGGATAATACTACCAGACACAAACATAAGCTTCCTCAAAATAAATTCTCCAAATGGACAAAAATGAAGATGCATTAAAGTGAATTAGTGTCTAAAAATTGCCCATAACATGTGGCTGCACTTGACTATGGGCCCTGTGATTTCAAAAATAAGTTCCAGGTTTGTGGTGAATGTAATTTCATTCTGAAGTGTAAAATGGGACACTCCCCATGACATGATCTTCCAGTTCATCCAGTGTTGTTTTAAATCTACAACCTACAGACTTACAGCAAATTTATTCCAAGTCACATGGGCTAGATGAAAGGGAATCTAAACACCCTGCACTTCCCGAATACACCAATCGCTGGCTTATTAATCATCTTCCATGACAGCCCATTGTCACATTGTTTGCAAGAATTTGTCATCGACTGATGGAAGAGAGATGTCAAATGGTGATTAAGAGCCATCTAACTGATTTGACATGCAGAGACTCCACAAATCTAATTAAAGATTTAAACAGCAAAAATCATATCAATGTACCACAAATGGGAAGTACCTGGATTTTCAATTACAGAAACATACACATAATCAATTAGCACTACTCAAGTTTGAATATCAAGAAATGCATGTGATTATTAATGGCTAGCCAGTCATTTATATCGTGGTGTCACGGGATGAACAATTAATAAGTCAGTGCTGTGAAAATACCAGCCTTTATTGTATCCCTCTATACAAGGACCTCCTGTAGCTCCACAAGCTGAACTGTGCACTAACAGCGTCACTGTCATGGGTTTAAATCCCAAGGAGCATACATGATGCCCTAGTCTCTTGATGCTTCTTAAGACAGAAATGACAGGAAATAATCTTGTAATGTAGTTATTCACCATCTAATGGTGAAATGACTACGGGAAATTACTATTTACAAAGATTTCCTCTCACCAATGAGAAAGCGCCAGACTTTTGAAAGCATATAGGTCGCAGAGAGGTTACTGTTGGTCAGGGTCTTGTGATATACCGTGCAGAGCCTTGCAGAGTTCTGTACTGCAGAAAAGCCTCTTTGATGCACCCTGCCTTTTCTCTAACAGCTAACAGCTGAGAACAGAAAGGGAATGCGGCCTATCTTGTATACTCACACACGTCAAACAAGGACCTGCTCACTTTAGCCAATGCCAAGGCTCATGTCCACTGTGTGCTGGGCTACTCTGTAGTATGACATTGCAATAGGGCGAAAGAGGAACTGTTCAGTGGATATTTCTCTAATGACCCCGAAATAAATACCATCTGTAGGCAATGATAAAATATCAGTGGCAGAAAAATGACTGAGTTCATTATTACCCAGATGGCATGCAATCTTACCCTCCCCCCCCGGTTTAAATGCATTGATAATTAATCATTTTCACAGACCAGAATTCAAAACATCGAGCTGCTCGAAAGCACCAACTTTCGGTGTTCTGAAAGAGAGCACGACACAAACATTTTAAACATGCGAAACACAATTTGTTTCTTACACCAAAATGGCCGACTCTCTTACTGGCTACAGTCTGATCGCCATTAATCCAGATGTCAGCTTTGGCACAGGTCTGGAGGTCTTTTATTTTTTGAGGAGCAAACCTTTATGCAATGGAAACAGGCTTGATTTTGAGCCCATCGACACAGCCATGATTCCAAACTAATTTGAAGGCCTTAAATGCAAACAGAAATCCTGGAGTGGAACTGTACACTACAGAGAAGGATAGGACGGTATTTGGAGTTTTTTTAACCACAGTATCCTGGCCTGGTTGTCAGTTCCCTTAAAGCAGTGAAACACTATTTCTGGGTTATCACTGACAAATACTGCAAGTTTTACATCTCTGGCCATAGCCTAAGGACCACATTTTGAAAAATCTAGTATTAGTTGCCGAAATGTAAACATTTGGTGGGATAATATAGAAATATGCAGTAGGAACATCCCAACAGTTTCTGGTGACGTAAGCAGGAAAGAAGGGCAAAGGAATGTGCCGAGAGTGCATGGGCAGAGGCCAAATTGCCGTGCCGAATGACACGCCTGTTTGTTTTTGTGATATCCCCGGCACAGAAAGGGTTAGCGGTTTGGAGAGATGTCACAAGGGTCGCGGTTACATGGGCTCATTGCCTCACTTCGATGAGGCGAAGGCGTCTGCTATCGCAGAGACAATGACGCATTGTTCTGTGGAAGGCAGCAGAGTTTGGACAAACACGAAATGTTAAAGATTTCGGACGGCACTTAACCTCTTAGTGAAAAGGGGTGTGCAGACATATATGCTATCGTAGGTAGCGGAGCACCTAAGATGACAGAAACCGGTAGCAGCAGTGATGCTTTTTTTGCAGTAGCGATATTTCTGTGACCAATCAGGGGTTAAATCATCCATCTGTCTTTCACAACTGATCCATAATGGTCCAAGGTCACCAAAAACCTACAGCCCAGAAAGTAAAGGACACAACACAGGGGGCATCCTGGACTAGCTGCCCCAATAAATCACAGGGCCCGCACACACGCGCGCACACACGCACACACGCATTTAAAATTATATCTTTATGGTAATTCTCCATTCATCTCTATGGGGAAAACTCTAATCCCAACATGACACCCTTAACCCCCACCCAGTCCTATCCTTAACCATGAGTAACCAGCCAAAATATAAGATTTTTGGCAGTTTTAGTTTTTTATCGCATTCACCGGGCTTTGTGGAGACCTGAAAAATAATCACATTGTGAGGGAGATTTGGTCCCCACAATGTAATATGAACATAACCCACTCTGTTGCATGCACACACACACACACACACACACACACTGCGGGCGATTTAATGACATCACTTCTCCTGCTTCCGGACTGTTTGAATGCGAGTAGACGCCACAAGCTGCACACACCGAAGTGCAGGAGGAAATAAAAGCCACAAACAGAGAGAAGTGAGAAATCCACAATATCTGCTGGGTCACCGTGCCGCCCCGGGGCGAGATGAGCACTGCCAACATGCAGTGGCCACATCATGAAATGCACACACCATTCGGGAAACACATCATACTGGAGTGGTACCATTACCATGCCTTTACCATTTTACTGTACAGTCGTGACCATGACAAGAATTAACCTCGTCAGAGATCAAACAAACCTTAAAACCATTCAGGGAGAGGAGCAGGACCGCAGGCCCCTGGCTCCCTGCATCCTGTGTGTACTTTCTATGTGTCTTATGTGCCTTATAACCACAGAGCACAGAAACCCCCTAAGTGACTGGATGGCCAGATGGAATGAGAGGTGATCTCTCAGTGGGAGCTCAGCCGTGTGTATTTGCGTGTGCGTGTAGGAGGGACACACATCAGCCACATTCTGCGTGTGCGTGCAGCGTGTGGGTGCCATATTAAAGCCAAACGTGTACACTAAGAGACTATTTTTAAGAGCCCAGAGGATGTTTTACCTTTAAAAACTTCCCTTTAATTGTTTTGTACGGCTGAATATTATTCTGTAATGATACAGGTGAGGTTCCATAGCCAAAGCTGATGTGTAAAGAAAGAGCTGGAAATTGTTTTTTACATTAAGCACCTCCTGCGGAGGACGGACCGTGGGTGCTTTGCTTGCTGGGAGACTCCTTCGCCCATGCTTGCTTTGCTATGCCGGCTTCGACCCCAGCACTGCCTATGTTTGACGGGCCATGGCAGCCTGGGTGCTGGGACATCCCCTTTAAGAGCCTCTATTTAACCCCGGAGGCCACCGCTCACGCTCCGGCCTGGCATCCCGGCACACAAGCAGCAGATTAAGCAGCACGAGAGGCCACTCCCAGACTTAATTAAAGGGCCACGCTTCCGTGGAGTCCCGCCAGGGTGACCCTTCCAGGCCACAGCTGGCAAAGCTTCTGGGGGGACCATCAAAGACGGGCACAGCGCACAGGCCGCCAGCCGCCACCAAAGGGCTTCCGCTCCCACTGTTTATGTTCAGTTACATTAGGAGCCCGCTGTGGTCACGCCTCTTTAATTCACATGCTTCCTGAATTTTATCCTGATAAAATGTGGAAAATCACAAAAAACACAAAGCATGCAAAAAATATAAAATATATCATTCTGTGTGGGAAAAGGCACCAAGGTAAGGACACTTGGACATGTAGGAGAAACATCTCTGATTGGAACAAAGACTGCACATGAATCAAGACAACGAAGGAAATAATATGCAGATATATATTTTATTTATTTATATATATATATATATATATATAAATTACATAACTCTATATATATATATATATATAGACTATGCCGATACTCAAACAATGACATAATTGTTATGTAACAAAGAGTATAGACTTGGGAATGGGGGGTAAGGATGTGTCCGACCAGTATTGTAGGTGTAGTGAGTGTGATGCGGGGGGGTGCAGGGCTGATCTGAAATCACACATAAGCCCAGTTCTCAAGTTAATTTAAATGCATTAAAACTTTTTCAGTTATTAGACGCAGAGATGGATGATTACACTTACATTCTACTTAAGAATAAATTCTCTTTTCTAAACTTCAAAAAAAGTCAGTCCAGCTGGGTCCGCAGTGTCAAGTGCACTGCAGTCTCCGTGTGTGGTCTCAGAGCAGCGGGGTAATTACAGTGCGTGACCTTTATCATGATGGATGTTCACTCTCTACTCCACTGCGACTGGACCCTGTAGGGACGGTTAAAATGCTCACAGACATAAATGCAGTGAAACACAAGTGAGCATCTCAAGTCCCTATGAGTAGGCAACTCTGACAAAAACTAAAAAAAGAACACAGTTTTACCACTGACCCGGATAAAATGAGCCGTACTGTTTGCTGAGTAAGAGACTTTTACAGAGCGCCGTGTACCACTTCGTACATCAACAAATAACATGTCTGAGACCAAATATAGAGGATGGATTTTAAGTATGGGACACATAATTACACACTGCATTTGGGGAGAAAAAACTGTGTTTCTGGCAGGGGAGAGGATGCTGTAATTAGCCTTATGTGTCAGGAAATAAAATAATCGCCCATCTACAAAGCCGGCTGCTTTGGACGGTGAGATGATGGAATATAAATTTCCTTGTGCTGATGCTGGAGATTTGTGAAATATCAACAACCTGATTTAATGTGGAAAATTCATGAGGACGAATGCCAGGGGTATCACCCACTTCCCTCTGACCTGCTTTGAACTTGGACCCCAATGTCTACTATTTTGTAGAATAATCCAGCAAGTTCTGCATGCAGCAGGACAGCGGCCCCTCAGAGGAGGGGGACGGGGGGCATTGTCTCTGCCAGGCACTGCCTTCCCTTGATCCATTGTTCTGTATGTGTGTGTCAGAGACACTCTCTTTGGCCAGACTTTTCAGTGGCAGTAGCAATGGCTAGATTGGCACTTATGGTAACTGAGTGTACCACGATGACAGAATGCTTCACCTTTGGCTCTGTGTGATCTCCTGAGACAGCTGAGGGTGTTTTCAAAAATTATCTATTCTAACAGGGTGTAACAGGTGAGGGCAGAAGCCATAGTGAAATCCATGACGGCTGGATCAGGCAATCTAGCCAGCTGATTCCAAGGGGCATCGGGCTTAAGGGGACTTGACCTTCCGATGGTCAACATCGCAGTATGGGACTGCTACACAAACGCAGTCATACACAAAAATCAATTTTAGACAACTCAGTGCCTCGGGACTGCGGAGGGGAGTGACAGCACGCAGGAAGCACATGCAAACTCCACACAGACAAACCCAGTAGTGGGATGAGAACCCCAGACACTTGGAGGTGTGACACTGCTTCTCACCATGCTGCCCACCATGCTGCCCTGTGAACCTGCTATTAATAATTTAGGTTGCTTTACGAACTGCATAGAGGCACAAGAGAGGAGCAGATCTGTGGACGCTACAGGCCGCAGCATCAGGCTACGCGTTTCATATGTTTAACGAGGTAACCACTTTCGGCGTTCGCGGTGAGATGGATAAAATCAAGCAGAACAATGGGGTGGGGGGGATCGTACAGGCTACGTGTGAATTTACACGCACTAAAAGTTTCACTGGCACGCAATTACCGCAAAACAGCATTCAGCCTGCTACGTGAAGATATACTGCCCGCTTTACATTACGGTCGATTCTCTCCGGATGAAAGAGAAAGGGAGGGGGGGGGACGTGGCCAGCAAGTCAATCGGCCCCCGTGAATAGCCGGGGCCATGTGAGCATCTTTTGACCGCAGTCGCGAAGTGGGAGTGCGCAGCTATATACGCAGAGCTCTCCAGGAAGCGATCATCCGAGCGGCGCTACAGCACGGAGCGGGAGGCGGGCGACCACGCCGGGACTAACAGCGGACTTACGGCCATCTCGCACTTACGCCGCGCCCCGCACCGCTTACTGCCGTCACACGGCGGAAGGAATCGTCTCGGCAAAGAAACCCACCGGCGAACACCATGGCAGCGCTCACAGGGGGGGATAAATGCATCAAATACCTGCTGTTCACCTTCAATTTCATCTTCTGGGTAAGTTTTGCACATCGCCCTTTGGCGTGTTTGGTGATGGAGTCAGCGCCCCCCGATTGCAATAGTGCCGAGTGACTTTAAAACTGCTTAGAATAAAATCTATGTCTGCGGGGGATATTTTTTGGGCAAAATGCACGATGATGAGTTCATAAATAATTCTGAATAATATTTCTGAATGCAAATAACGATTATTCTGATATGTGACTTATACGCATGGGCAATTATATGAATCCATTTTACAGTAGCGGTCGGTAATATTTAATAATATACCCGACTGCATGCAGGGTTTCTGTAACAAATCTGCAGATGCATAATAGGGTCCATCCTCGCGCATTTCCTAAAACGATGCATGGTCTGCCGCGTTAATGACCGGCAGGTGCAAACCCCGTCGTCCGTGTCCATGTGACCCAGTTTCGCAGCTGATGGAATTGCCGTCCCGATTAAGGAGCGGGCTTTTCCCTGCGTTTGCGCCGATTTGCATGCTCCGGGCCTGCAGCCCTGTGTTGCGGGGAGATGCATTGCGAAGCGGAACGGGGACGCGCCGGTGCTCCGGTACCGGTCCGCACCTTTGTCGGCTGCATGGTGGGCGGGTCTCACCAGCGCGCCGGTACAGGCTCCCAGCGCGCCTCCTATTCCCATCCCCTATAAATACACTCGGCTAATCTAATGTAGAAACTAAGGTGGTGTGCTGCGGCTCATGGCCACGCATGGTGTCCTTTACATATGGGGACGGACGATTCCACCCATCAGGCTTACCATCGCGTAAATGGCACTTACTAAACGTTGACATGAACTGGTTTATATTTACTATGTGTACAGATGTTAAGGCAGATATTTACTTGAAAAGGATGCCTTCTCTAAAAAATGGATAGTTTGTTCTCCTTATGTTATTGTTTTTTTATACACTCAAAAACATGGCAACATTTGAAGTATTCTTTTCTTTAATGATGTAATATGTAGATATACAAGGCACTTATAAATGGCAGTTGATTAAAAATACATAAAAACCTAGCAGTGAAAACTGAGATTCCAGCTTAAAGTGTTTTTTTTTTTTTTTTTGCTTCTGTGATTTGTAATTTTCCATTTCTGCTGATCTCTACACAGCTGTTTGTCACATGGGAATATTGACCCTTACACGTGTATTCAGATCATTGGAGAAAAATATTAACAACTTGAAATAATTTTTAGAATTCTGTCTTGCTGGATTCATCAGCCCAGTGCCAAGACGACATAATGTTTAGAAGTAACGAAACATCTTGAAAGTGCAGGGTGCCCCTTGGACCTGTACTCTGCCTTCTTCTGACAGATGAATTTTGAACCTTTACTGCAGATTCTAAAGACAGGATAGTATTAGCACATCAGAAGTGTAGCGAATTATATATCACACGGAGCTTCACTTCAGTGTCATCAGCACTGAGAGTGGTGTTACAGTGTAAACACACAGTCAAATATGCCACTGTTCATAGCGTGTCCTTACCCTTTGTTACCATCTCACACCCCCAGGACTGGGACAACCCTCCCTGTCCCAGGGTCTGTGTGTGTGGATTTTGCATCTTCTGCCCGTTCTGTGTGTGTGAAGTTTGCATCTTCTACCCACATGCATACCGATTTCCTCCAGGGACTGTCTTCCTCCTGCAGTTAAATGAAAAAAAAAATGTGATTAGGTCTCTGAATTGACCACAGTGTAGCGCCAATCACCCAAAGATGCTAAAAGAAAATAGAAAGGGTATTCCACGGCCACAGGTAATTTTTCTGTTGTTCTGCATGACAACTTCAACCATTGCTGCAATCCTCCCCTCCCAGCTAACACCACCCTCAACGACACTGCTTGTGATAATCTGAGTGTGGACCTTCCAGGGTGTCCCCAGCTATCGGATGTAGTCCACAGCGCTTTGCCTTTAGGACAATCCCATCATCCAGTATGTCACTCGAACTAGGTTAGGTCACACATCTGCCTGTGTCTGCTGGCACTGTCAGTGGATTTACCCCAGTCTGCCTGCCTGATTATCTGACACACTACTAGCAATGAACACTATTGATTGTACTGGTTCAATGGTTTAATGATTTGTACTGAAGGTTAGAGTAATATTTTAGACCGAATCTAAAAATAACAGGCTGCACAGGGTGTCATTTGTAAACTTTTTAAATTTAAATGCCAGTACATTAGTACCCAGTCATGCAGTTGACTTGTCAGTTCTCATTGCAATTCTGTTAGTGTTTTTCGACTCCATAACTGGTGCCCTTCTTTGTGGATTTTGTCGACCACTAGATTGGCCATGTTATAAAGGTCAACTGACTGATTTGTGGTGTCTGGTTACTGGAACAGTCAAAAAAGGTTACGTCAATAAAATAATGTGTTCACGAGACAGCTTTTACGTGGCCTGACTATCACTCCAGAACAGGCCATTTGAGTTCATCTTAGCAGTTTTTACAAAGCATGGGTTCCCTGACACAGTACTGGAAGTTTTATCCAAATACTTTTTTTTTTATTTAAACCAACTAGCCTACATTACTGCCTCAAAATGCATCCCCATTTGTGCTCCCTGCACACAGCTCTTTGTGCACCACTCTCAGTGCAGTTCTGACATTTGCAGTGCCTACAGACAGCCGTATTGTTGAAACTTCCAGCTCCCACACTGTTGAGTAAGAAATAAAATTTCCATGACGCTGCCTTGCGATTGTCATCATTACCTAAGCCATTCCGAGTGTCACACAGAAGAAACAGGCCCGGAATTATGGATCCTCGTGATTTGTGGTGAAACCAGCCATGGCGACAGTGTACGATATGAGGGGGAGATTAAAGGGTAACACTTTACTTGAGGGGGCACAAATAACATAGTAGTATACTCTTACTTAATGTATCAATTAACCAGAATTGATACATTAAGTAATGGTTCTTGGATTTCATGCATTTCCTATATTTGTTCACCATTGATGCTTCCATAGTAACTGAGTTACTAAGTTACTTATGCCCCCGCAAGTGAAATGTTACTGATTAAAGGAAAAAAAAAAAAAAGTACTGTACTGCTTGTAATAAATGCCTAGCATTCCCAGAACGCCGGTTACCGCTGATCTCTTGCTTGTTCGAGGCCTGGCCTCCTCACTGTTTCATTTTCTTTGAAATAAAGTAAAGTCTTTATCAAGCTCGGCTCGGAATCAGCTCCATCTGAAGTCATTACACAGAAGGTGGAGTTTATGCCCAAGGCTTATAATTGTCCTGTTTGCATCGATACATATATAGGAACTTAAGCACCAAATGATGTGAAATGAGTTTTCAGGAAAGCAGAAATGACTGTGTTGGAGCCACAATGAAAATCACGGAGAGAACAAAGCACAGATACTCTTTCGTTTCCTTTGCATTGTTCTGTCCTAATCCCAGGTTTGCGATCTCTCACATGATCCATGTAGGCACAGAAAGCAGCGTCGCGGGCCCCTGGCGCCTTCATCCGCGTGGAGTCGGGGCTAGAGTTACTGACTCTTTAAAAGCAGGAGGATCGAGTGTACCCCTCCTCTACTGTAAACCCACAAGAACTGAGGGGCGAGTGCCCACTGGCATAGAAATCCTTACCTTTTAAACTCTTCAGACATGAGCTGTACCATTTGGTAGCTGTGTGGGGGGATTTATGAGACGATTCTAAAGAAAGTATACAGACCAATGTGTGAACAATGCACAAATGTGCAAAGGCTGGTCCAGGTGAGCATGGTATATTTTCTGGCCAGATGTGAGTCCCTGGTCTAGTTTCGGCCCAGTGGACGCTCCGCTGGCGCAATTTTACAAGTATGTATGTGTGCGATTCTCTTCAGAAAACCTGTTGCTACATTAAAGAGGAGGTGGGGAATTATCTGACAGGTTTGCCTGCCCCCTCCATGCAAGCCCAACCCCCTTCCAGGATGTAGCAACCTAACAAAGAGCAGGTAATGTATATGTGGGTGTGGCTCTCAGGAATTCACTAACTCGAGGACAAGGTTGTAGTGAAAGAGCTTTTCATTTTGCCAAGGTTCACTGCACGGAGTACAGCATGGCAGTCGGAGGGGGAATACAGTGTGTCAAGTACCTAATGTTCGCCTTTAACTTCCTTTTCTGGGTAGGTTTGCCTCCGTGCTTTCTGCTGGGCTTTGCGGGGGGGGCAGGGACGGGTTGGGGGATGGGAAGGCGCTAGTGGCTTAGCTGTAGGTTCCGGAACGCGCAGATGATTGTAAAAGTGAAGCGTGGGGCTTCTTAGCCTCGCAAACTGCCAGGTCACGTCTGATTTTCTGTTCGTATGCTTTCGGACAAACCATAGCTGAAGTTTTCGTTATTCTTTTTTTTTTTAATGCTGCCAAGTTCTGGTAAACATTAACGGAACACAGGGTGAGAGTGTCTCTTGATTCCGATCGGGTCATGTCCTGTACACCCTAGGCCGAACTTGCTGTTTTTAATGTCCGCTTTCGGTTGAAGGCAGAAGGCAGACACCAGGGACTAGGAATGAAGCTGGATCAGCCAGGTTGACCTTCCCTCGCTAGCATTTGCAAACTGGGTGGAGTATTGAGAATAAGCAGTGATTTTTCTCGCGTTTGTTTGTGTGTGGATTGGGGAGGGAGGTGGCTGATCACATGCAGCTGTAATATCCCGCCCTTCTGATCACTGCTCTTTTAAATGACAAAAAACATCTCACTGGGTGTGAGACTCCACTGGATGGGACTGAAGTGTGGAGCAAAAATAGATGCCAGATCCCTGCCCTGGGGAGTCAGTGAGCCCTACTCGTATCCGCCTGCTTATTCACACAAACCACACCTTAGTTTCATGAACTGAGTTTAATAGGAGGTGAGGAGGGTGGATTTAGGTCAAACTGTACAGGATTCAGTGCTAATTAATGTGTATACAAGTGTGGAAATGCCGCTGTAAAATGTGGATAGAATATTCTGCATATATATGTAAGTGCACGTTTGCTCAGAACAAAAACACAAGTGAACATTATGATGTACACATATTGAGAGAAACACGACAAAGACTAGTAAAAAATGTCTTGTTCTCCAAAAAGTTGCTGAAATGTAGTTGGATAGCAGGATCACGGGTTCAGTTCCCAAACTTCACCATAGAGGCACCTCAATCATTCCATGTATTTATTAAATTTCACCACCTGCTCACTTAATTAATGACTTAAAAATGTCAGTGAGATATTGATTTGTTATACAAGCTCAGTCAAAACTACTCCGATGGTATTGGAAGGTTGTTGCAAATGTTGGGGTGATTTTAGCAGAAGTTTGGCTAAGCTGACACACTTTGACAGGCATAACAACATAGTTTTACATCAATATAAAAATCATATAAACAATTTTCTTTGGCTGCCTAATTCTTCTGCTCAGTACTGTATATTTGTAACATTAGGCAATTGAATAAATAACTGGAGGAACAGTTGAATAATGTTCTACAGCCCCTAAAAATTGGAAGTATTTCTACAATTTTGGCCACTAGTGTGTGTGTGTGTGTGTGTGTGTGTGTGTGTGTGTATATACACACACACACACACACACACCAATGGTGGCTGTTAGTCATTCAAACGGGGGAAGGCTCATTTTAGGCCTACATCATAACATTATATGAATATTATATTATATGAATGAATGAACAAACATACTTTACAAAGCTCAAACAAGGAGCAAATTCGAGAATGCTATAATTATGTTTTTTATTTAAAGAATGATTTATATATAGATTTGTATATCAATGTATTTTACACCCATGTAAAGCGCCCTGGGACAACCCTGTTGTGAAGGGCGCTATATAAAAATAAA
>JAODKM010000058.1:24727739-24738497 GCA_026780845.1 Petrocephalus sullivani
TACATCTCATTGGGTCTGTGCTACATTTACATTGTGCTACATTGCATTGGGTCTCTATGCTACATTTACATTCTGTTGAATCTCTGTGCTATATTCACATTCTGTTACATCTCATTGGGTCTCTGTGCTACATTCACATGGTGTTGAATCTCATTGAGTCTCTGTGCTACATTTACATTGTGTTGAATCTCATTGGGTGTCTGTGCTACATTCACATTCTGTTGCATCTCATTGGGTCTCTGTGCTACATTCATATTGTGTTGAATCTCATTGGATCTCTGTGCTACATTCACATTTTATTGCATCTGGTTGGGTCTCTGTGCTACATTCACATTTTATTGCATCTGGTTGGGTCTCTGTGGCTACACTCGCCAACATGGGACTTTACATAATCTGTGGCATAAAACTGACACTCAGCAGCGCAACTGTCACATAGTGAATCTGAGGTATTTTTCTGACTAGCCCATGGTGTTTCGGTGCTCTGACTCTGTGAAAATGTATAAAAATGCTGGTGACTCGGGTACAAAAATAAGTGTCCATAAGTCTTTCTGCCCAGTGATCACCCCACCCTGCTGATAGTCTACAGTGTATTTCAGTTAAGGCTGACTCATTCAACATTTAACTCAGCCTACATTATTTCTTAAAGGCCTTTCAGTAAGAACACCAACTAGTGGGGAGAGAGATGTGGTGGACATTAAGGGGTTGTGGGCAGAGAGGACATTTTAATTCCAATAATACTGACACCTGCTCATTCGCTGGCCAGACCCACTCATTAGTGACTTTGTGTGCAATAAACAAAGCGAACAAGTGCCTGGAGTGTGCAGTGAGTCATGCAGCCTGGTCACGTCTTCACTGCGGTTTCAGTCACACTGACTGCGTGTTTGCCAGCATGGCAATGATATGTATATCACCAGCCAGCGTCATGCATCGCACGCACATACACACACGCCTCGTGCTCTTCTCAGACAAATTCTATGCTTGTGTGTTTATACTTTAGGTTACAGCATGGAAGTTGTTAGAGCTAATCAGTAAAACCATGATTTTTATTTTGACACATTTTTGGACATATTGTATCAAGTGGCTCAGGCAGACTGCTGCCGTGCCGACCCTGACCCCTGGTGTTAAAACAAGAAGAGCCTGAGATTAATAAGAGAGCAGCCACGTGTATCACCGTGGCGCTGCAAAGTGACACCCTCCGTGAATCAACTTAGAGACGTATGGGAGAGAAAGGCAGCGGGACTCCTCCTTTTGGGATAATTGATATGAATGAATGAATGGATATTGCATTTATATAGTGCTTTTATATAGCACCTTTCAAGACACCCAAAGTGCTTTACAGATGCAGTGGGGAGCCACGACAGCCACCACCACTGTGTAGCCCCCCTCCTGGATGATGTGACGGCAGCCACTCTGCGCCAATACGCTCACCACGCAGTAGCTAAGGTAGCGAAGGGGCAGGATAGAACTCACCAGTTATATATACGGGAAGATTAGGAGGCCAGAGTGGGCAATTTTAGCCAGAACATCGGGGAAGCAGCCCTGCTCTTGCGAAAGATGCCCAGGGATCTTCTATCACCTCAGAGTCAGGACCTCGGGTTTATGTCTCCTCCAGAGTACGGCACCACTTTACATCAGTTTCCCTATTCCTGCCACATTCTGACCTTTTCTGGAATGTTCTTCCAGGCGTTGTGCCAAGCATGCTAAGGGTGAGAGGGCACACAGGGCTGGTCAGTGAGCAGAGGTTCACATTTACGATCTGTCGCACTAGGCACAAAAGTGTCAGCGACCAACAGAAGGCCCCGACAGCACAGGCATGCAGACAGTGTCTTTCCGGCAGCACCTGTCACTGCAAACGGCAATGTGACGCGTGGGCGTGAAAATCGCTTGAAAATGCAGTTTGGATAAGCAGCTGCTCTGATCATGTAACAAAGACAGATCAAAAACACAGCAACTTAACCTTCTAATCAGCCGTATAAAAGAAAGTGGTTCCAGAACTATAATAAGCTCCCTCTTTTCTTTTTACACGCTAGTATCTTTCATCTTTGCATTTATGCTTTGAAATGGCTTTTGCTTTGAGAATACGGATCCACAAATAACTGTACAATAACAAGGAAATCCCCTCCCCTCTCCATATCTCGAAACCATCGCTAAATAGGTAGGAAAACTGCAGTCAGCTTCCTGGGAACCCTTGATTAGGTGTGATGGGTATAGGGAGTAAGTGGGAGTGAGCAGCTACTCTGTGGGATACCCCTTCCTTCCGATCAGGCACTGTTGTTTGTCTCAGCACGCCAAACTGGTGATGGTCACACCAGTGGCCTCTCGTCTTCTTCCCGTTCGCCCTTTTCCAGTGAACTCTTGAGGTGCGGAATTTCCTTACCACAGGTTTCCACTTCCTTATTTCACAGACCCTTTTATCCCAGGCAGTGCGCCACGGAAAGCAGCGTCAAACAGTCCCGACAGCAGCTGTGGGTGAAGGGCCTTGCTCAGAGGGTCTGACGGTGAAGCCACTCTGCCAAGCAGGGAATTCGAGTGGGCGACTTTCCCCATCGCAAGCACAGTGCCCTAACCCACTGCGCCGCACGCCGCCCCAGATGGCTTTGAACTGCAAGTACCAGCATGTACTTCACAACTCAGAAATGTGATGTTCTCAGCATACTCAGGAAACACTGGAGATTCCCGATGTAAAAACTTCAGTTCAAAATGCCTGTTGTAGTATGTGCTCAGCTGCAGTGAGTTTATCCGGAAACGAACAAACCTCTACCCAAGCCAGGATATCATAATATGCTCTGTATGTCACCCAACCATAGCAATGGCTTGGGGGGGGGGTGTACCCCAGTCAAACGCCTGCTTGGGCCCCATGTGCTAGTTCAGGTAGGATTGCTCGCTCCATCCATCCATCTGTCATGGCTGTGTGGGCCTGGAATCCATCTCAGGCAGCACAGTGGCTGGCGAAGTGGCTAAGTGGCTACAGCGTCCACTAGTGATGCGGGGGTCAACCAGTAACCGGGTGGTTTTAGGGCAGACATTTTTAAAATATCGTGCGGGCGGGTCAAAAAGTCACAAAATGCATTTCATTATCAATCAAAACGTGTTGTAAATGGGGTTGGAATTACTAGGAGGATCTCCTAGTTCCACTCACAATCACAATCAGGGAAATAAATGGAAATAAAGCTACCCGTAGCTATAGCTTACACCGCCAAAACCTCTCCTAGACTAGTTTGGTGAAATATCACAGTTAAGTTTGCTCCGCTCTACTTCCTTTTAGACAAAATTAAATTAAAAGAAGAGTTCTACTAAGGTCATTCAAATCTGATAGAGCTCAGACCTGAGGTTATATCAGATGTTACAGTTTAGACAACTAGTGTGTTTTGCATACATGCGTGCTTGTGTGTGCGCGAGTCAATTCGCTTTTCATGCAAATTTCCGCAACCCTTCAATAAATAACGACGTAAAAATCGATCTTTCAGTTTCTTTGTTGTTGTTTGGTACACAGTTATCTTATATATCTTGCATATAATTGTGCAATCATCTTCACTGCGAATCTAGCACAAATCTATGTCATCTATGGGTTAGTGTCACAAATGACACTTCATTGGTAGGTTCCATGCAATACAGGCTCACTGGTCTTTGGGTCATTATCCATGCGTATTTTTGCAGGTTGGATCTCGTGACGGGTCGGTTTGGGGCGGGTGTTAAAAAAAGCCGACCCGTGTGACACTAGTGTCCACTCGCTGCAAACAATGTTAGAATGAACACAGGAGCCCCTACTGCTTCCTGCTCCTTGGTTTTGGGCCACCATGGGTTTCCACAAATGAGGAATCACACCGAAACTGGACCCTCACTCAGGAGGCAATGGTTGGGACACAGAAGGTTGCCAGTTCAAACCCCATAAAGGCCCTTAACGAGTCCTAGGGCTGACCCGACTGTCTCCTCTAAGCCAGATTCATGAGGTGGCCTCCTGGGATGCTTTTCCAGCCATCCTGAAGCAGGTCCCACATATATGTTGAGTGCTCATTGGCTGCTCTTCTTTGCTCCAAAACAGTACTGTGTTTAGATCATGTGATGCGACACAATCACTCTCCTTAAATAGCTTGGTGTGTCCAAACTTTTGACTGGTACTGTTTCTAAATATAAAATATTACTTTGATAACAGTTTCACAAACACAATGCATTGCACAATGCACAAGTCAAGAACCAGATATAAAAAATTAAAACAGTGTCATCTCAAATCCCAGGATAAAATGAAAGACTATTAAATACAAATATAAAATTAAATTTTTAATCAAAGACTGTATAAAAACCAAACAATAAGTCTTTTCTTATGTACAAAAATTGGGATGCAAAATTTATCAAGCCCTGTATTTATCAAACTGTAAACCAGCAGCTGTGACTTGTCTTAATAATGCTCCGGTCTTTGGGATGTGACCAGAACATCAAACCTCCCCTAATCACAGCCAAATCTGCACTACACAACATAAAAAGCTAATGCAAACTATTTTCTTAAAAATCAAAAATTAAATGGAGCATCAAATGGTCATTAAATACCTGCCATCGCAAAATCTTATTTCTGGATTTCACTGCAGAGAACAAAACGATCAAAATGCTCTGCAGGGCAATGGTGATGACATCACAGAAGTATGCATTATGACTGCACCAATCACCTGCAACCTGAATCACGTGCTGTTTGGTCAGGACCTTCACATTCAAACCAAAACGCCACAAATCCAAAGCAGGCAGGAGAAATTAAAGGCCAACATCATTCACCAACTTCTATAAAATGAGGGGGACCCGTTCCAGAGAGGAGATCTACCACACGAGTCCAAAGCAGCAGTCAGTACAGAGACCGTGGGGCTCAGTCCAGCAGGGAGAAGTCGAATGGTTGGAAGGCCTCCCGGAACCTCTGGGCCATGGACTCCTCCTCCTCCTTGCTGTTCTTACACTCTCTCCAGTCGGCACGGGTCGGTGTGTTCAGGAGTGCCTCACTGGCAAGCACCTCCCTGCTCAGCACACAGAAACACACGTCACATCCAGCACGGGGCTGCACTACCAAGCAAGCTTTACATCCCCAGAGCCAGGCTAATAAACCCGACTGCCGCAATCAGCTTTATATGGTATTAGGATGGTGGTTATCGACTAGCAAGTTAACTCAGGGTTTACCCGTTTAAATAAAGGGGGTGGTGTTTGCATTGTAAACCAGCTGAAACAGCCGAAAAGAACTGGCCAGATATCAGTATCGGGATTAAAACGCTTAAATTATAGTGGATTGACTATTAAATCAGTGGTATCATGCTTCCACACTATTTTGTTATTCTTGTTACTTTTAGTGGTGAAAGGCTGGTTTGTAACTACGTTTTTGGCAAAAGGGTGGGACTAACACTTCTTATAATCTGAAAGGCAGCACTTAAACCTGCTCAGGGCTGGTTAGGCGTGCAGTGTCAATTACCATGGCAATATGCCCCATTTGAAAGTGACATGACGCATAGTATCAAAATCTAGGAAGTAAGCCTCAAAAACACTCCACTAAACTGGTACACTCGCTTCACAATGCACCTTTCAGGTCCCACCAGAGCTCATGAAGGTCACACTGAGTTTCTCCTATGTGCATTTACACCGCCGTTGCTGTGGATCGTAAGGCGCTCACATACGGACACGACTGGTCCTTAAAAGCATTGCCACTTTTCCCTGGATCTTGGCAATGGATCACCATACCTTCCAAACTGCAGGGGAAAGTTCTTCTTGATTCTATGGAAGAGCTTCTCCCCCGTGTCCAACTCCACATAAAAATATGGCGTCCCAGGCTGGACCATCTGGATCAGGAGGGCAGACACATACCCCAGGGGTTAAGGACATGGACGAGTAAAGAAAATGCTTTCAGTTAAGGGTTAAACAGCACGAAGACGCACGGATAGCTCTGTTCATTAACTACAACAAACAGACAAAACCATAAAGCACAGACCTTCAGCAAAGGGAAGAAGAAGCTTGAAAATAGCCAGGGCACGTAACTGAACGAGCTCTCTTGTGTACATATTGAGCCGGGATCTGTAAACAGCCAGCGTGTGTTAGCCTCTGCCTGACCATCCCTGGCATGGGGGAAGGTTAAACCGGGCCTCTCAATGTTTAGCTAAAGCTTCCTGGCTCCACAGAAGGCCATAATCTGGGATAGGCGTCACACGGACGGCTACGATACCACATGCTGCAGACAAGCCTCTCTGACTCTCAGCAAAAACAAAAAAACGTATAACAAACAGGAAGCCTCTGCTGCTAGTCTGTCACAAAATTTCCACAAATGGTGCTAAGAACGAACAGCTACAAACAGAAGCGTAGCTATAGGCTCGTAACAATGAGACGCCAAGACAATTAAGCATGCTCCCTATTCTTCCCAGCCTGTAGGGCTGGCCCGCCCATATCAACTGCAGTATATCTTGTATAAAACTGGCACTGCAATAAGCTCATGACAGGAGGTACAGCAGAGGCGGTTATTAACAGGGGACCCACCTGCTTGAGGTCTGTGTGCTCGGGGACCTCCAGAAGCTCTATCTGCTGCTCTTGCGCTTGGACCACAAAAGCCTCCTTGATGTCCTCTGTGGTGCATTTATCAAGTGGCACTGGCACCATCTACACCCACCCATACACATAGTTCATATATTACCATCATTGTGGGGACTCCCCATTAATTTCTATGGGCATACCCCTAATACTAACTATGGTAACCATAACCTTTTCCAGCCTTAATCTTATAAACAGTGTTGAAGTTACTCATAAAATTAACCCATTACAGAAAAGTGCAGGCCCAGAAAGTACAAGTACAGACCAAGGTTTTGTTTCAACCAACCAGGTGAGTATAAAGAGTTGCAGTCAGAAAGCACTCAACCAGTTGGTTAAAACAGGTCAGCAGAGGGAGGCTCCATGCCAAGGAGGACACTCACGACCAAGGAAGCGTGTAAGTCATCACCGGGTCACATGACCCTCAGACACCACGCCTCGTCACAGAGGGAATGGAGAAGCTGAGGGCACCCCCTCCCCATTCAGACTTAAACTGATGATACGTTGAGAGAGGGCCTTGGTGGGGAGGGGCTGAGATCTCCATAACCCCCCCCCCGAGAATCAGACAGCAAGGCTCACTGCGGCTTATCTGTGTGGAGCTGCTGGACTGACCCCGGGGACTGCTAAGGGCCAGCCAGGCAGGGCAGCTACCACAGTCAAGGGCACAGAGGGAGATCAGGCAGCAGGTCACCCGAACATGGAAACGTTCCACGATGCTGATCGGGCTGCTAACAGCTTTTATTGTGTCAGAACGGAGGCACTACTATGAAGAGAGATCATTATGTGATTTAGCCGTTGATAAAATCAGCAAAGCCGGCCCAGTATCTGGCATAGAGCTGAAGATTTTTGCCCGAACCCGACAGGACCCGATTTATTGATTTCACATTATGAATTATACAGCACGTCTGTCCTCCTTGTGTGACAGTCAGTCTCACCAATCACAAGTGCCATGTTCCTCGCGTGCCAGACATGCTCACCAATCAGAGGTGGCCCAAAGTGACTGCGTATACGCCCACAAATAATGGACACATGAAACCCAAGGAAAATGATACATTTGCAGTGCGGAAAATATCGGTTCCGCTGCTGAGCCGTAGTGAATTACCTACCTATGTAATGGTCAGAGAGAAAGGTCCTATTATTAGGGGTCCTATTATTTATTACTGGAATCATTTATTTTCATCACTTTATTTAACTTAACACAGTCGTGGCTTTTGTGATAGTAGTTTTATGCGTCATTGTTCTCCGCTAATTTGACCCTTGTGTACATTTCCAAAAGCACGTTACTAAGGGTAAAAAGTGGCCGAGCGCCGTTTGCAAACGCGGCACTTAAAATGTACATGTAAAAATACAATCACCTTTTTATGAATGGGTTGCTAGAGAGTTGCTCTCTGGTTTATAAGGTGTATGCTCTATAACTTTTTTGTTAGAATAAATACGTTTTGGATTCAATTAATATATTCCCAGTCCTATCTATGGATTAATGTATAGCGCAGATTTCAATGTACGGTTGTGCTCAATTAGTTTTTCATACACATATAGTGAATACTGAACTGAGCTTTTAAAAAAATTGCTAATGAAACCAAAATCGCAGGTTCGGGCTTAATTTCTATCATTTTACACGAGCTGGGGGTGAATTCTTTCGGGCTCTAATCTGGCAGGACATAAATGCAGGAGTGTGAAAGACGGAAACTCCCGCCCTGCAAGCAGACGGTAACAGGCCCACCAGTAGCTGGAGGTGCTGGACGGTAACAGGCCCACCAGTAGCTGGAGGTGCTGGACGGTAACAGGCCCACCAGTAGCTGGAGGTGCTGGACGGTAACAGGCCCACCAGTAGCTGGAGATGCTGGACGGTGACAGGCCCACCAGTAGCTGGAGGTGCTGGACGGTGACAGGCCCACCTGTAGCTGGAGGTGCTGGCTGCGGTAGTTCCTCTCGAAGGCGACACAGCGCCTCCCGCGGCTCCTGTAGAAGTCGCGGACCGCAGCTTTGTACCGCTGCAGCTCAGTCAGCTCCTCCACGGACAGGTCCACCGCCGACTGGCTGTGTCCGATGGGCAGCACCAGCACGTGGTCCGAAGTCAG
This sequence comes from Petrocephalus sullivani, assembly GCA_026780845.1. NCBI lineage: Eukaryota > Metazoa > Chordata > Actinopteri > Osteoglossiformes > Mormyridae > Petrocephalus > Petrocephalus sullivani. The sequence goes on from JAODKM010000058.1 coordinate 24,736,364, forward strand.
GCCACCTTTGGCCAGGGCCACGTAGCACTATGGACACAGAGGCACCACACGTGGACATGGCTCCGTGGCTCACGGTGCCACCTACAGCCTGACATGGGAACTGCATGGAATGCCACTCATTCCAAGGCCAAACCCGGCCCATCCAAATGAAAATGCATCACCTAAAGTAGACTGAACCGAAAGGTGACTTCAGAGGACGGGTGCCCGGACACGCACATGCGATCCATGCTACATCATATCAACGGTGAATCGTAGGCATCCTCCCAACATCACTGAACTCGCCAATGAAGTGATAAGGACTGAGTGATAAGGATCGTTTAGTGCTGTCTGGTTTCTATTTCTGTTGCAGTAGGGCTCACCAAGGGCACTCCTTCTGTACACAATTGCAAACAAATCCACCTTAAATTAAACAACACACAGATTGTTTTCTGTTAATCATAGCAAACGTCAATGCAAAGGTGAAGCAAATGCAGGCCGGCTGCACGTCATATTTCCTGGGAAATCCACTTTGTCTGATTCATCAACAACTCAGAGTCACTGCAGCCTTGGGAACTAACTTCAAAGACCCCCACACACAATAGGCCAAGAGCCTGATAAGGCTGGATGTCAGCCAGCTCTAAACTTCTCCTTGGTGAATCAGGGTTTGCCGACAGCTCCCTGTGTGTCTCCCTGTGTCAAAGTGTTTCCTACTTCATGAGAAACACTGAAACAACACTGGCAGCAATTTCCTTCAAGGCATTCTTCAATAAGTGAAATTAAACTTGTTTCATATCATTACATATAATACTGTAGGACCTGTTATGACCTGCATAATAGCTACCGTACATTAAATATTTCATGTGCGGCACTTGCATTTTGCATCTACAGCAATTGGCAGAAGCCCTTGGCCAGAACAACTTACATAAGTACTTGGATCACGTGCTGTGGCTCTTAAGTTCATACCAAGCCCTCTGAGCTTTCCTCGGGGGCCCACAGACGGTCCACATTTCTGCTCCCTCAAAGCTCCCAACTGGGGACTGCCTGGTAGGGAGCAAAAATGTGCACTGTCTGAGGGTTCCCGAAGACTGGGCTGGAAAATACTACTCACTACTCAAGAAACTGAGGATTACAAAACAACAGATTTAAGAGGGATAAGAGAAACGTACAATTTATATGCTTCCCTCTGCTCCCTTTCAATTCCCTTGGAGTTGATATGATAGAAAATTGAATTGAATATTTCTCACCTAAATATGAAATAAAAAATTTTACGAAAAACTGAAAATTCCAGGTGGCGGTAGAAGGATTTCGTAAAGTTGTCGGGACTCACATGGGAGCCAATGCTGACCACCAGATGCTTCTCCACCTCCGGACTTGCCAGACAGAACCAGCAGGGGCCAGTGGGCTGAGCTAGGGGGGTGGGAGGAGAAGGGGGGGTGAAGCCGTTTGGCTGAAGCAAAGGAAATCAGATCTGCCACATTCGATCCGCTCCACAGATTACCCCATATTACGGTAAAACAATATAACACAATATGAGCTACAAACAAGGAAACCATCGAAACAGCAAGGGACTGCAGAGGTGGTGATTTTAAAAACAGCAGGACGTGAGAGGAGACATTCTGCAGGCATGTGTCAACAAAGGCAGGGGAAAACAGGGACTAACACCAGGAATAAATGGAGGCATGTTTGGGGTTGGGCCATTTCTTCAGAGCAGGGCCACACGCACGCAAAAGCAGCGGTTTCCACGACTTGGTGGAAATTCTAAAAGCCTCTCAAAGAGCCGTGATTAGACTGAAGCGTGTTTTGTGTAATTAGTTTGGGTTTTCTTCCCGATAATGAGCACCGTGTCAAAAAACTTCCCGACACCACGTCCACGGACAGAAAACAAAGAACACATGGTAATCTCTGTTTGGATGGCACAGATCAAAGAGATTTCCAAAAGGTAAAATAAATGACTGTTATAGGAAATGAACGCAAAGAAACACACACAAACATACTCTCCATTTTCCACCAAGCAAAGCAGCAGTTGCGGATGGTCGTGGGCGGTGGTGAGAGGCGACCGCAGGCGGGAGGATGGGGGCGGTGGGGGGGGCATGGTCGGCTGACTCACGGGGTCTCCGGGCCTGCGTGGGCTGGCTCTGTCAGATCGGAAGAGCAC
>JAODKM010000058.1:24738597-24754325 GCA_026780845.1 Petrocephalus sullivani
GGGAGGATGGGGGCGGTGGGGGGGGCACGGTCGGCTGACTCACGGGGCCTCCGGGCCTGCTTGGGCTGGCTCTGTCGGTCTCCCTCAGAGTGCCTCTTCCTTCCTTGACCATGAGGCTGGGATTTCTTCCCCATATCGAAGAAAAACTGGGGAGCAGGCTCCTCCTGCACAGAGCGAAAGGCCTGGGAGGTCACGCAAAGTGCAGGGTGTTGTGGGTATCATTAAGCAGCACAATGAGCTCAGTGCCACCTAGTGGTATAAAGAAGAAATACTTCTACCACTAGGACCTGTGCCATTACATAATGCCGACTATGCCAGGAATTTCCCCCTTTAAACATTAAAAGAGAGAACTATGCATATAGCCTTATCTTATCTACAGGCAATGTCTGTCACAACACTGACGATAAGGATAAAATACACTATTTAAAAGATCAGTTCTGCTCTGATTCAAGCAACCTGAAGAAATTTGTAAGGTGTAGCAGGATTATGATAAGTTCTTTTCTGAGTGAAAATATGAATATGGCATGTAGATGAACCAGAAATCCAGACCTAGTGATCTACACACATCAGAAAGTCTCCAGGTTACTGCCTAAGATGACTGACCCGAATCCCATTCATTATCGGCCTGAAACGAGTTACAGCAGTAAGGGCGGTGCAGCCACCTCCGCTGTTGCCGTGGCAGCAGCCCATTCCTTCTGGCCGCCTTTGGCGGGCTTCCTGTAGGGGCTTTCAGTGACATCTTGTGGCTGCTTCACCAGCTCCGCCGGGTCCATGCTTTTCAAAGGGACTATGCTGAATGCATACAAGTACTGGGGGAAATTAAAAACAAACAAATCATAAATATACACGCGGATATTAAAAAGCAGCAAAGCAGAAACACTGGCTCAGATGCAGCCTCATGGCACTAAAGAGTAACGACCTCTCACCTTCTTCTTGGCAGGGTTATTGACGCCGGCCAGGGCTATGAACCGGCTGACGTGCCGAGCGTTCTCCTGCAGGACCATGTGATTCCTGCCGCCATCCAATCACAGCACAGCCGGGGGGTGATGATGAACGTGAGACCCGGGAACAGGCATGCAGTAGACATCATTAGTGCAACAGTGGTGTTCAGACCCGGTTTTAACGATGTACAAAGCTGCTGGGACTCTTTCATGATCAGCTCATAAATATTACATTGCTTTAAGCTGTTTGCAGAATAAGCCTTGGGAAATGAGCATTATGAGCGAAAATAAACCTCCATTTAATATAAAAAATAACCCACTTTAAAATAATATTTACACAAAGGCTTTTTCTAAGCTTTACGTTATGTTTGCGAAGTGTGAGACTTTCACTTTCTCTTTATGCAATCGTGATACAGTAATCAACTCATTTGGCAACTCTGGCATGCATAAACATTACGCTATAAGTAAAGCCAACAGGCACAGTGCATCACCAGGACCAGAGCTCAAAGTCACCCATTAGAAAAGTGTTCGAACTGCGTCAGAGGTCCAGTGGTGGGTCCCTGGAGGGCAGTTATCAAATGGGGGCGCTAACTAGTGATACCATCGCTAACTAGCCACTCGGACACACTTAAATTATAACAGCTTTTACTATTTTATTACCTACAACATAAACATCCCATTTGGTTATATGTTTCAACATTGTTCACTGTCTTATTGGGGGCGGGGGGGTTGTTAAGGACTGCCAAGATCCCCATCAATTTGAATAATGCAAAAAGTCATAACGCAGTCTCAGGACAGCTTGCTGTAATTAGGGCTACAATGCAAAAATAAATTTATACTAGTTGTACTTAAATGTCAAGGGAAATGACAGAAGGCACTTGGCAGCCCTTTGTGGCATTAGGGTTGGCAGCACGCACACCTGTACGGCAGTCGCTCGTAGTGCGCCCCCTCCAGGCCGGCAAAGTGGTACCGCGGCCTCAGCCTGTCCGCGGCACTGGCCAGAGACAGAGCGCCACAAGACTTGGTGTTAATATCCTGCAAAGAGACAGGCTGTCAGGACACAGCGAGACATGCAGGTCTCCGTCAAATAACCATCACATTCTACCACTTTAATCAATGAGGACAGGATGCGATTCCACGACAGACGAGGCTCAGACTGCAATTCAGAAGTGCGGTCAATGACAGCGTCACTGTGGAACAATTACAGTAAAAAAAACAATCGACGTGCTGGCCTAGAAAATACATACAACTTTACATTCTTCAGCAGATTCAATGTGGGATTAATCATAATATGCAAGACTTCTAAAAACTGAAACAATGGATATTTATTTCAGACTAAGTGGCACCTCTAAATTGCCGATGGTGTGAAGCTGCGCATGTGAGTGTGTGGATGCCGGGACAGAATGACAGGGTGTCAGCCAGGCTGCCCCCTCACTAAACCCTGACAAGGAAGATGGGAAGATAGACAATTACTGGGCTGTTGCCATATTGCCAGACACCACATGGCCACTGTGAGGAAAGCAGGATGTCCACTCCTTTGAAACTCGAAGGGGCCACCAGTGGAGTGACCAGGGCGGCGACGTCCTTGGGTGTGAAGCAGTGAGCCGGAGCTGGTTCCTGCTGGCCTTCCCTGCCGCTGATGTAAGCGATCTGCAGGCCTGATGCCCCAGTAAAGACACCCCTGCGCCCTGAGACAAACAGATGCCCCCTATTGGCCAAATGATGTAACACACACTTCACCAAAGACCACAGCTTTTCTAAAGATCTACAAAATCAAAGAACAAGGCTAATTAAGAGGCACCTTACCACCATACACTTTCACTGGTATTTTGGAACACATGATTTTATAGAATAGAACAATCATAGAATCCTGAAAGACATTAATGAAACACTTCCTTCAAATAAATTCACTTAGGACTTACATACCCAGATAGGTGATGTTCTCAGCCAGCTCACAGCCATCTGAACTGGGAAAATACTTTACTGTGTCCTGGCTGGCTGCCCCCAGGACGTATGTGTGAATGGGTGCTAGAGTTTGACACAAAAAAGAAAAAGGCATTATTCAAATGGTGCCAAATGTCTGTCTTGTGCTGCTGGGTAAAAATGAGGGAAATACCAGTGGGGGATGCTTTGGGGAAGGCCAGGACCTTGTTTTGGCCGGTAGAGATTAGCAGGTCTTAACACTGTGTGGTGTCATACACTGAATTAGCCCCCTTTCCACCGCCATTACCTTTCTTCGCCCCTGATGTATACTCCTCCCACTCAGCTTCCGCTTCTGCCGATGAAGAGAAAAACTCTCCCACACAAAGCAACAGCTGCACAGAGGGAAAACGAGTTAGACATTTTTACACAGCATTGCGTCTGCCGCTTAAGGACGGCGCACTCACGTCAAACTGGCCGCTTTTTTTCTGGATCGCTTTCACTCGGTTAAATAAAACATTAATTTTTCCTTCGACGTCCCCACAGGTCAGGCTGAAATAAATTTATAATAAAAAAATCATTTAAAGTTCCACGTTTCAAAATATAGAATTCTGATTATTTTTAAAACAAAAATGTTCCATTGGCAAAATCATACTGTATTAAATATATTTCCTCCGTGAACTATATTAAATACAAGATTACATGGTACGTCTTTATTGTTGGATTAGTCATGTCTCAGTGTCTTTTTACGGTATGAATGTAAACCTACAATTTCCTTCTAAATGAATAAAGCGTAAGACATAAAAATACATAAACCTCGTGCACCTGAACGACTGGACTGGCTCAATACCTCAGAAACTACAGAGAGATGAAACGCACTTAAATTTACATTTCAGCATTAATCGAAGGGCAAGACTTAGAACTTCAATGCCACCTGACTATTTTCTTTATTACAACCAGACCCCCTGTTCATTCATCACACCCGAGTGCCCAGCCTTTGGCATTTAGTTTTATCCATTTTATATTTACTTCCATGGTTTTGGAAAGGGACAAACAAATCCCGCATTACATTCTTATACTGGGGGAGGATGCGTCCCCACGCCACACACTTTTATCCCGTTTATAAAATTAGGTCATATATCTAATTAGCGATGCCTGTGGCCAGACGAAGCTGTAGCCCAAACACGTGTAACGTTAACCGGGGGGACGTTTAACAGAAGCTAACGCTAACTAACCAGACCTTCGCTAACTAACCACTCGGATACGCTTAATTATGGGAGCTTTTACCATTTTATCATCGACAACACGCAGGGCGCGATCTGACTTACACTCTTAAAGGCGCGTCTCCCATTTGGTTATATGCGTAAAGATTAGGAGCCTGTAAGAGTTATAAGTTATACTTGCGGCCGAAACCGTAAAGCGATTTCAAATTTAAAAAATGTCGCTACTGGAACCTAGCGCTCGTTCCGTCAGTAATATATGTCCCCCAAGCAATAATATTCCGTTTTAATGACCCTTTATACAATGGTTTACATAGGTCTCATACGTGTTTTACTTAAAATAAGCGTTATACAATCTCGTTAATAAATAATAATAATAACAACAACGACATCTGTATAGACAAGAAAGTGACATTATCAATTTAATCAAAAACGAATGATGGTTTCTACCCGGATGATTTATACAGGGGCACCATTTAAAGGTCCCCGATGCGAATAAAATATCCAGCTAAATATTTATCTAAACCTATTTTCCTGTTTGTTAGTCACATAGATATGTATGCCTCAGATGATGTCCTTTAACTGAAATATACGCACACAAACTGCTGCGTGACGTGTGGGGCATTACGTTAACGAGCATCGACGATAATAAACAGCCGTAATCTTTACTGGCACCCCGAGTCTGCCCGTTAGGACGCAGCTTCATGCTGCCTGTGTCTCCCGGGGAAGGGGAAGGGGCAGCGCCGCTTTCTGTCGGCTGCCTTTCTCCTGGCTCACGGCAGAACTAAACAAAGCGAATTTCTGGCGCTAGATCCCAGCTCTGGGGTTCCATCGGCCATGGCGACGGAAGGAGAAGTGACGTGCAAAGGGATCAGCTGCTGCGGTCAAAATAGGAACTAATTTACATTTGCTGAAGATGTTTTTGTGATGTGATGGAAACGTTAGCTGTAATTTCGCCAAGACAATCATTTTGATGCACTCAACTGTTCACGGTTAATTTTGCACGTTTGCACTGGAATGCTGCACAGACTGGGCTGTTAATTAAGCATGTTTGTACTTTGCAGTTCCCCTGATTTAATAAATTAAGCTATAAAATAAATGGCTGGATAGCCTGAAAACTATCAGTCGATCTATGGGCTGAACATTACCTTATATAGGCCTGGTTTCTGGCTGAGAGGGGCTGCCGGCTTGTCTTGGTCTTAAATGTAAACGAAGGACACAAGTACCAACTTCGTGACGATATCTCCAGCCACCGCGCCCTGGCGCACGCTAAAAGTGACAGAAAGGGGAATGAGAGAGCGAAATAGGCGTTGCAATTAGACGCCAAAATGTCATCCTCGGAGCAGATCATTGCCATCACTGTTGATGACAAGACGTACAATGTGAGCAAAAGCAAGCTGATTGAAAAGAGCGACTACTTCCGCGCTTTGTACAGCTCCGGGATGCGGGAATCGGGGGAGGACTCGGTGCAGCTGCAGGGACTCAGTGTCCCGGGGCTGGAGCTGGTCCTGGAGTTCATCAATACCTCGAAGGTGCAGGTCGCTAACGAGACTTTGGAAGACTTGATTGAAACGGCCTCCTTTCTACAAGTGACTTCGATTCTGAAGCTGCTGCTGTCGGAAATAAGGCTGGACAACTGCGTAGAGCTGTATAATCTCTCGGAGATATACGGGACGCACGACTTAAGGAATGCCTGCCTCAAGTTCATGAGCTGTCACTACCACCCGATGCTGCGGAGAGCCGAGTTCCGCAACCTCCCGGCCGCTTTGCGCAGTCAGGTGAGGGAGATGCGCATGAAAGGCACCGCTACCCTGGTGGCGATCGGGGACTTCATCGGCACCTGCCTAGACTTGGCCGACCAGGACGAACCGTGGTCCATGCTTCGGTACGGAGAGCTGGAACAGCGCTGGAAGCCGCTGGCCAACAACCTGCCCTCAGACATGGTCAACGTAAGGGGGTATGGGTCTGCAGTCCTGGACAACTATCTGTTCATAGTTGGAGGCTACCGAGTGACGAGCCAGGAGATTTCGGCAGCCCACTGTTATAACCCTTGCAGGAATGAGTGGAACCAGGTTGCACCACTGAACCAGAAAAGGTATGATCCACCTTACCGAAAATCCAGTGCTGTTTTCCACTCGGTTTGCATCTGAGACCAGAAAGGTGTACCTAATGTTAAAGGGTCCTCTCTCCACTAACAGTCTACATATAAATAGATCTGCAACTTCTTTAAGCGTGTTAAAAGTTTGTTTAGTTTCCAATAGTAATAATTAAGCTGACATAATGAGACGGCGTCCTGTATGGTGAAATCATAACCGATAATTTGCTGGTACAAGTCGTAGGTGGAATTGTGGCTGGGAAACTGGAACAGCTTCTGGAAATGCTTCCAGCAGTTTAGCTGAGTGAGGTGTAAATTGTGTGACATTTGGGGAAGGGTGTCTGCCCAGTAACTAACAGTATTGCCTAATAGTATGGATGTGTTGCCTTTTGGTGCTGTTATCAGGTCCAATTTCAAGCTGCTAGCTGTCAAAGGGAAGCTGTATGCTGTGGGCGGCCAGACTTTGGGAACTGTGGAGTGCTACAGTCCGGAGCAGGACTGGTGGACCTGTGTTTCTTCTCTACCTAATCCTCTGGCAGAGTTCTCGGCCTGCGAGTGTCAGGGCAAAATCTACGTCATGGGAGGCTACACAGCCAGAGGTTAGTGTGTGCTTTGCGGTAAGCCTTAAATACAAAATATTAAGAGATCAGAAAAAAGGTGTTACTGAGCCATGTTGGTCTATATTGTCATCACCAGAGATGTGCAGCCTAGGACTGACTAAAGGAAGGTACAGATTTTTGTTTTATGGCTGACGGCAGTTCCATGTTTTCTTATTCTATCAGTTTTTTTCCAGACTGCACCTGGGGACAGTTCTGGCCTGGAGTTTAACTAGCGTTTCTATAATTAACTGCCCAAGTTGGCAGTGTGTCTGGGCGAAAGCTTGATGTGTGTCAGCCTAGAGCTCGGTCTTCCCTCTCTCTCTCCACCAGACAGGAACACTAACGTGCTGCGGTATTGCCCTGTCTCTGACACCTGGACCGTGTTCCGCTCCTGCCCTGCCCACGTACGCAAGCAGCAGATGCTGTCCGTGGAAGATACCATCTACCTGGTGGGGGGGTACACCCACGAGCTGGGGCCAGACCGGAGGCGGCTCAGCCAGACGGAGGACATGCTGACTGTGCAGTCCTACAATGTCACCACAGGCGAGTGGCTCTGCTTGAAGGAAAACACCTCCAAGTCGGGCCTGAACCTCACCTGCACACTTCACAACGACGGCATCTACATCATGAGCCGCGACGTGGGCCTGCCCACCAGTCTGGAGCACAGGGTCTTCCTTAAGTACAATATCTTCTCCGATGCCTGGGAGGCCTTCCGCCGCTTCCCGGCTCTGGGCCAGAACATGCTCCTCTGCTCGCTGTACCTGCCCAATGTCCTGTGACTCTGGCTGCTCCTGGTTTACACAGCCCCACCTCCCTGGGTTGAGGCCAGTGTGTGTTATGGTTTAAGCTTCACTGAAATCAGCCAGTCGCCATGCAGTGGATGGCGAGGTCTTGCTACTATGCAGCCTGATAGAGCTTGTTAGTCGAGCTGTACGTCAACGCTCTGCTACGCAATGGAGGAACGCTCAAGGACTTAGGTCCTCCGGGTCCACTTGGACGCATAGTGGGTGTGGCCACACAATCTTACTGTACGTGTACGTAAGCAAACCGTCACAATCATCTTTTCTGCTGTGAGGGTGCCGTTTTCTCAGATGGCAGTCGTCTTTGTCCAGGAGCTCTGTGTGGCTACATAGGGCTGTTTTGTGGGCTTAAGTATCATGTGTGACAGGGGCAGCCCATGACCTTGCTCCTGTAGGTAGGATGGCCACTGTACCACAGGTGAGAACTTAATGACTTCCTCAGCTGTTTCGTCCGGTTATTGTTTGAGTTGCACATGGCGGTCTGGCACCCCGCTTATTGATATTACATTGGCGTTTACATTTTGCCCACTACCAGTATACTTTAGGAACATGCACTGCAGTATTGCCATTCATATAGTATAAATCAAACTCTAAACAGCATAACACAACCAGTATAATTATTAACAGTTATGGTGGCACTATACTAAGCTAATCTGAAAATAATCTTCTAGCATATAAGAAGAAATGTTGCTTGAACACAGATTTGCTATACTCTGCATGTGAGGATAGCCTGAACATTCCTTAGGTTTTCAGTAAATAGGTCACCACCATTCCCAGACTTGAAGGAAAGAAACAACCTCAACACTAATGTAAATTGTATACATATGTATGTTTTGAGATTTGACTTTGGTTTTTATTACACTAATTTCACAGAAAGGACGTCTGGGCAGTGTTTAGTCCACAGTGAAAAACACTTCCATTGTTTAAGACCCAGTCTGCGGAAGCTTGAACTGTCATTAGACATGTTGTAATTTACTGTACATTATTATTGTTTACTAGCAAATGATTCCTATGGCTTTCATGAATTTCATCTCTTTGTAGACTAAACTTGTGCTATCAGTCCCTCTAACCCTAGTCCTCTTTTTTAAAATGAAGCCCACCACAGACGAACCAGAAGAAGTAAAACAAATGTTCACCAAGACCCTGTACTGCATAAGTGGTATGGAACAATGATGTATCTGTAAATGCATTTAAATGACGGTTTTACTGTTATTTTTAAATCCCTCAATGATTAACCCAAAATGATACTTAGACATGTTTCAGTGAAAATGAGAACATTCTTTAAAATAATCTTTTGCTTATGACAAAATACATAAAATTTGATACATGTAGCAGAGAAAGTTAAATGGCTCTTTAAACCACTGATAGATTTTGTTATAAATTAAAGCTAATTGCACAAAATGCACAAAAGTCAATAGTAAAACAAGCTCTATTTTGTTACTAGCTGTTGACCAAAACTACTGTTTTGCTGTAGAAAAGTTGGTGGCAGGGTATGAACCGAGGCCTTATGAGGACATCCTGAAATGTAAACATTTAAAAATGTTAGTTCACTTAGTGTGGCAAAAAAATTTATTGTGATATCTTGTTTTTGATCATTAAAACTTGGGGGGGGGGATAGCATTTTGCTATACAGTTTTCCTTAAGATATTTTTCTTTTCATTCCTACCTATTAATTGCCATGCCTATCGATGCCTTGGGAATTAAAAAGAAAGTGATTCAGGGAGTATGGCTTGTTTATTGTTTCCACGGGAAATATGTGGTTTTATCTGTGGTGTTTTCTCCTTGGAGCATCCTCCTTGGTGAGCAGGTCTACCACCACAGAGAACACACTCTCTATAGGCCGTGTAATCGGTGTGTCGGCATTCTGTGTAGCTCCTCAAGAACCTCCAACAGGTCTGGTTGCCAAGGTTCACGGTGGTCCACTCTCCGCCTGAGGTGTCATGCTGCATCCAGCCTGAGGGGTAGGCTGTGATGCCCTCTGAGGACACGTCCATGGGAGTGGTGTGGAGGGACACAGTTTCTCCTGATTGCAGGCTTGTGTATCTTTCTGGGAGTGTGTAATTCGGGGGCAGGATGACCACTTGGAGAAAGGAGGGGAAAAACCTGGCTCGGCCACTAGCGGGCGCCCGTGACACGGCAGTGCAGATACAGAAGGCTTAGGGCCAGGGAGGTGAGCTATCTGTCAGGGGTGACTGGTGCTGATATGGCTTCGGTGGGAACCAACAGATCCATGCAGCCATCTGGAGATGGAAGTAGAAAAAACCTTTAACTGACAATATTTGTTAACCATATATATAGACGTTGAAGCTGCTGTTTTTGTAAACATTAATCTTTTATTAACTTACAAAATGACTCACAGCAGGCACAGTTACAGATTCATAAACAATATATAAACTCTGAAGGAAATTTTATGGAGTTAAGTTACATCTACAAAGTAGTAATCCAAAATTAAACTAAACATTAACAGTAATTTGTTGCCAAAAAAATCACCAGCAATTACAATAGTAAAGAAAAGTAAATTTTGTGTGTCAGGTGCAGCCTGCCTGTTTGGCATTTGATCACTGGGTTCCCACTTGAATTTTCTTGTGGGGGTGAATTTTATCATATTTTTAGGGACTCCAGACAAAAAGCTTGAGAACCATGATCCCGGGCTGTTTTATTACAGATTCACCTATGCTTAGAACACTAGCATTTACCTGTCCATACATACAGGCAGGTAGTCAGAAAACCCCAGTGAAGCCCTTTCTCTGTTTCATTGTCAGAATACATACTGTGTTTTGCCTTTGTAGGGCAGTACAATACAAAATCAATATCTTACCGACGTACATAATATCATAGTGCCATCAATATTAAAAACCAATGTACATAATAAACAAACTTGAGACAGAACAATGGGTTTTTATATCATACAATGTCTAATTGGGTACCTTTCTGCTGGAACTCGGGACTCCATTTTGTGCAACTGGACAGCGACGGTGAATCTCAATACCAAGAACGCAAATACCATCCTTTAGTCTTGCTAAGTTGCCCTTCAAGAATGAACTTTGTGAATCATGGGACTGGTCTCGTTCGGTGAGGAGGCATCAGGAAATCTTTACTGTCCTCTGTACTTGTGTTCTTGGTATTGGAACTACACTTATTTTCCTGTTAGGTTCTTACTGACTTAAGTTCTACTTACATAAAAGGCATTCAAAGATCAAGGATCTGCCTACCTACCAGATTCATGCTTACAAGCTGCATCGCACATTCCAATCACAGAATGCAGGCTTCCATGTCAGCCCACATATAAATAAAGTCAAAGCCGGCACTGAAGCCTTTAGCTACAGGGCCTTATATTGTGTAATGGTTTGCCAGCTCAGGATCGGAATGCAGAATTAGTCTCAGTTTTAAATCTCAGCTGAAGACCTATTACTCCAATTGGGCAGCCAGTTGGTCTCGGACCCCCAGGAGGTTTCTTGGGTTTCTCTTCTCCGTTGTCTTCTGGCATTCATTCTCTCTCCCCCTTTCTTCCCAGATTCATGCACCTTTTTATATAAATGATAGATGATCTAGCAATGGTTTGCCACACACTCCTGTCATTGCCAGTTTTGCCATGGGGTGACTGTTGTGAAAGGTGCCCTCTCTCTCTCTCTTTCTACACACACACACACACACACACACATATATATATATATATATATATAAATAAATGTATTAATAGTGGTACAGTATTTCTACAAAGAATAGCCTATAAGATTATATCATGTTGGGGTCCTGATGCTTGGCGCTATAATTTTGGAACAAACTCTGAATTGGTTCACACAGGTGAGTCTGCCAGCTCTTGTGCTTCGCTACCCTGAGGCTCTGGCCTCTCATACAGTCTCATGTCTTCTTGTATCCCCTGGGCTTTATCCCCCAAGCTGTCTCGCACACTTGCCCCCGGGGTGCAATGCTCAGTGACTCCGTCTGGTCTTAGCTGGAAACGGCGAGAAGCTGAAAGGGCTCCATTCTCTCCTGTGACCTCAGTGACCTTGGGTGGTGCTGTTACGTTTTTGTCCTGCTGCTTCAAATCCTGTTCATTTGAGGACGTCAGCCTGGTCTCCTCCAGCCAGGGATGCTCAGCTGTTACTGTCTCTTGACAGTCATGAGTGATGTCATCGCCTACCTTCTTCATTCCATGCGTGGTGACGAGGCCCCTCCTCCTGGATAATCCCGCCAATAGGTGCTTGAGTTGAGGTTCCAGCTTAGCTTCCTGACCTACCCTTGACTTCTTCACCCTTAGCGTCCTCTCCATCCCTTCTTCCACTTTCTTCTGCAGCCACTCACTGTGAGTTCCTCTGGTGGAATGACCTCCAAGTTTGCCGTCAGCGTCCTGGGGCGACCGGCTGGCACGCATTACATTCACCCGCTTGCCCTGGGCTCTCAGGTTGTATTTAGTCCCCTGAAATCCTGTGTAGCCTTTTCTTTTGCCAGTCTAGGTTCTTTGGAGGAAAGCAAGCCTGCTTTATTCGCCTTATGTTCTCTAACACCATGACTGCGCCCCACCAGGCTACTTACACTTTGCTCTACCCTGTTTAGTTTCAACCCTGGCTTTACGTCCACCTGGAGTTCTGGAAAGTCAGTAGCCTCTGCAGGGATACCTAGCTGACGAGGTTTCCCAGCCTGTACTGGTGCAGATGTTCTCTTCTCCATCCTGTTACTGGGGGAAATGGGATGTTGCCTAATTGATGACTGTAGTTTTGCAGCTGGATACTGAATTTGCATTCCAGGATCCACACCACTCAACTTAGACAGGCGTTTCGTGGCTGGTGGTTGGGAGAATCCTTCGTACTTGCATTGCCCCTCTTTAGACGTGTCCACAGTGCCTCTGGTCTGTAACTCTGCATTCGATCCCTGCTCCCTTAGCTCCCTTTCGTTTCTTGGCCTTCTTTGGCGTTTCTGAATACTGGCGGCCTCCCTGCATTTCTTCTCCATCCACTCTTTGACTTTTTGCTCTGACAGCTTTGCCCTCTCCTCCTTCTGTTGCTCCATCCTCCGCTGCTCTCTCCCCACAGTCCTTCTCTCTCTCCTCTTAGTACGCCTCTCCTTTCTGGCCAGCAGGTCCTTCCCACCAATCCAGTGCCTCAGCTGATCGTTGTGACTGGGGTCCAGGTGACACACAGTGGGTGCCTTCCTGGGGGGGCTCTGTCTACCCCGGTACTTGCTCTCTTGATCCTGCTCAGCAGCCTGTGGCTCCATCCTTCTGGCTCTCCTCAGGTACTTTATGGAAACATTTCTTCTGGGAACTGGTGGAGGCTGTAGCATGAGGATTTGCAACCCAAATGGCTTCAGCACTAACAGCATGTCACTTACTGAAAGCCACCCCCTGGCTATGCCCACACCTCCCCGCAGGTGTCCTTTTGTCCAAACCAACTTTGTTGTTCCTTTGATTTCTCCCATACTATCATCTTCAGAAGCTAGCTGGGTTTGTGTGTATCGCGCTCCATCCTGGGAGAAGGAGCTTGCCATCCTATTCCTGGTTTCCCTGCCACAGTCTTGCTCCTCCATGGGATCATCAGAAACTCCAGGAATCCTGACCACTATCGCCTTCTTTCTCCTGCACTTCTTATTTTTTTGCTGATCTATACTTTCTGATGATTCCATTTCTTCTGCTTCTGTCACACGCCTAAGGGCTGAAAAAATCCTCCTTTCTGCTCCCTGTGTAGTCTGGGGTCTTGATTTTTCATGTATCGGTACAGTCTGGGGTCTTGATTTTTCTTTTATTGATAAAGTTTGGGGTCTTGATTTTTCTTTTATGGGTATAGTCTGGGGTCTTGATTTTTCCTTTATTGATACATTTTGGGGTCTTAATTTTTCTTTTATTGGTACAGTCTGGGGTCTTGATTTTTCTTTTATGGGTACAGCCTGGGATTGACTTCGGTTTCCATTATTCATTTGTGGCATGTTCCAGGCCTACAGACTGTCCAAGGCTGTTCCATTCAACCTGCAGAGGCACAATATATAACACACACACACACAAATTCATGCATATATTTCTATTAATTAATACTTAATGGTCTTAAGCAATGCAGTTAGATCTCCCCACAACAAACCTGACCAGCATAATAATTTTAAAATAGATAGAATGTATTTTGTGAAAGTATTTTTCTCCCCATTGCATTCTACTTTTAAAAACATTTTATTAAAGCTCTCCCTACTACAAAATATTCTTGATAACACACCGAGTTGATTGAGTTGATCAATGTAGCAGGAACCTGCTGTGGAGACAATTAACGGTCATGGAGACAAGAATACAACACAGATATGCAGCCAAAAAAAGAAAAGAAAGAACGAAAGAAACGGAGAACAACAAAACAAAAACTGTATAACACTTATCTGGAAGTGGCTGTGACTTATGGCCAAGCCAATAACTCTGACCCTCAAACATAAATAAATATGGACTCATCAGCCGACGGAAAAAAGCGCAGTCCGTTCACATCGGTGACTGTCCGCAGCCGCTTTCGCTGAACAAACACATGTCAGGGTCACCTGGAATACGGTGGAATAAAGGGGCAGCGGGCTCCTTTGGCGGATACTCACGCTGGAGCAGCGCTTTGCAGCCCAGTCCTGGCTAGTGTTTACCTGGCTTTTGTCGCCACCTGCCCTAGCAACCCGACTGGCAATCAGGGACACGCTTCGCCTGTCGGGCATTAAAGCGGAAGAAATCATCTGCAGCCACGATTAAATGTAGGAGGGTATGGCACCTGGCCATTATTACTACCCAGCATTTTCCGAGAGGTCGCTACGCACACATCTCATTTTTAAGTGTATCTAATTATGTGTTCGGTTATTAACCATTAAACCCCGCCCCATGTCAATAAATCCATTCGTCCCTCTTCCTCATTACAGAGTTTTTTCTTCCGTAAAGGAACCTGATCTAATTTTCCTCCATTTGCGACGATCATATGCCATCACACGCAAATCAAGCAGGGGAACAAAGTGCAAATAAGAAACGTGCTTCGGATGCATCTGTCCGGGAAATGAGATGACAGCGGAGCAAAGCCAGAATGCTAATTTTAGCTGTCACTTTAATATAACAAATTGAGAGCTTTTCTGAAATTAAATGCATATGAGTTACCAGAAGATGGCGACAGACCCCTTTAATAAATAAACCGGAGGTGAATTTAAAATGATTTACCGCTCGACACAGCGGAGCCACAAACGGCAGGCCAATCGATTGGAAAACCATCACAACAATACATTATTGCTGCTGGGGGACTTACATTTTTATTGAAATAATATTTGTTACAAGACATAAGACAAGAAATATTAATCAAAATTGTTTGATGATTTAAAACAACTATTTCTTTCTTATAATAACCACAGATTATGCATTCCATGTCCTCTTACTGCTCCTTACTCAGTGTATCCTAAAAGCATACGTGTCCATACTTTCTAAATACTGGCTGTCTGCTTCACACTAGTGTTTAATGCCCCTGAACCCAGCCTAGTGAATGCCACATAGGCAGGTGTGTAATGTTCCTTACAACTACTCTACATCTATACAGACAGGTGTGTCTTGCCCTTATGGTCTGCCTGTTACACAACTTGTAGCACCGAGGACCCACCAGGGATGGGGCTGTCTGGCGCTAACAGCATGGGGCTGTCCAGGCGCATAGTCAGGCAGCTGTAAGGCTTGGAGGCTCCCTCTGGAGGATACAGTGATTCAGCGCCTGGCACAAACTCCCCCCAGAACTGGGTAGTTTGGGATGGGGAATGTCAGACTGTCTCTCTGAGGGTCAAGGCTAGAGTACGAAAAGCTGTCTTGGGAAAAGAAGGAATGCTGGAATTTTAGGCGGAAAAAAATAAATTGGGCAGTCTGTCCGTATGGTAAGTCGGTGATGGGAGGACAGCTGGTCAGGGGTGTTTTTTTCTATTATGGGCTGGAGTGACGGCCGACTGCATGCGGGCGATGTGCGCGGAGGACATCGGGGAGGTGTGTGTGTGCGTGTGTGTGATGGGGAGGGAGGGAGGGAGGGAGGGGGTGGCCACACTGAGGAAGGGAGAGAGAGCGAGCGACCGAGAGACGATGCTGTGGGGGGGGGGGGGGGGGGGGGGGGGGGGGCCGGAGGGTGCCCGCCCGAGGGCGGAGGCGGGCGCGGGGGGGGGGGGGGGCGTGGGGGGAGCAAAGGGAG
>JAODKM010000058.1:24754425-24771364 GCA_026780845.1 Petrocephalus sullivani
TGCGGCCGATGTGCGCGGAGGACATCGGGGAGGCGTGCGTGTGCGTGTGTGTGATGGGGAGGGGGGGAGGGGGGGCGGGCGGCGCCACGCGGCGGAAGGGAGAGGGCGCGAGCGACCGCGGGACGGGGCGGTGGGGGGGGGGGGGGGGGGGGGGGGGGGAGACGCACAGTTTGCCTCCACACTGCTGCAAGGGCAAGCCTCGCAGACGCGGGAGCGAGCGACTTCGGGACACAGGCTCTCTGTGGCGGCTCTGCTGTCAACCTGCCCTTATACCTCGGGACTCTGACGGGACGGTCGTGACGGACCCAGGGGCCGAGAAGGACGCGGAGGTGTCACCCCGACGCCGAAATAACTGCCAGACATACGGTGACTGACAGGAGGACTCGGGGAGGACAGGCAGCCACGTCAGACTCCTTCAGGAGCTCACTGTCCTACCTGCTGGTGAGAGGGGGGCGACAGGCAGGACCGGGCTCCTCTCCTCTGCACTGAGACTGTTTCCTGCCTTCTCGCATGTTCCGGTGTCCTGTACTGTCCTGTGTGTAGGGCTGCTGGACTTCTGTATATCTTAGCGTGTTTCTGTCTTACAGCCTAGGCTAGCAGACAGTGCTGTCCTGTGCGGGAGTGTATTATGCACTAGGTGCTGTGCTGTAGCGTGATATAGTGGTGCTCCGTGGTGAGGCAGGTCCTGCCCTGTTGTGGCTCGTTCCACCTGACCGAGCCGCGTCACAGCGTACACAAAGCCGCCGGTGCTGGGTCACGTGATGCAGAGGGAGCAGGGCGCACTCTGTCCTGTTGCGCAGTGCTAGCTGGCCTCCATCTGCACGTTGGCCGGCGTGCTGAGCTCACAGCCGCCCTACGCCCCGGCGCCCCTGCTGCTTCCGTGCCATCTCGCGAGGCACCGTCCTCTCGCCCCTCTACCCTGGGACGGACTGCACTCCCGTTGAGCCACCATGAGCGAGTCCAAGAAGGGGGAGCTGGAGATGCGGGACAAGGCCATCCTGCACCAGCAGCGGCGTCTCAAGCAGGCCACCCAGTTCACCCACAAGGACTCCGCTGACCTGCTGCCCCTGGATGGCCTCAAGAGACTCGGCACGTCCAAGGACCTGGTGAGCGCCCTCTGCTGGCAGCCTTTCTATCCAACCTCTACCTGCAACTGATCTCAAGGCTTCAAATTTATTCTTTATACATTTCGCAGTCATTAAATATTCAAAAGCCCTATGAAAACACAGCACGGTAGTTATTATTATAAATTCAAATTAAAACAAAGCATCGTTTATTCAGACAGAAGGTAATCTGCCGATGGATTTTACATATAGTCTAAGTTTGTAATTAAAACCCATGTCGGATGGAGCCTCTTGAGGTTTTCAGCTAAACGCAGGCAGTCAGTGTGTGAGCCAATTGTCCGCGGCCTTGGGGGACCTCTCTGCTCCAGGTCACCACCGCGGTGTGTGGAGCTGGACCGAGCGGCTGGAGAGGAGGGGCGCGTAACAGGGAATGAGGCAGCGGTGAGGGACTGAGAAGGAGGGGCAGAGAAGGGACCGAAATCTCTAACTGGCCTTTCATGCTACGTTCAGGGAAGGCAGCTGCTGTTTTACTGTCCCCTACACCTCTCCACACAGCTCTTCTGAATTTCCAAAGGCAACACGGGACCCTGCCTGAGAGTGTTAGTGGATGTCTCAAGAAAAAATGGAAGAGAGGGAAAAATGAAACACATTAATTAAGAGATAAACTCAAGCTGAAATATTAATAGACGATATGAAAGCCTGAGAGCATTCGGTATGTGTGGCTAAAACACAGCATTTGTTCCTTTGGCAGCAGAGAGGTCGCTGTGTGAGCAGTGTCCCCCCCCTCGAAGGGGCGGAGCATATGGGTGGGGGAGGAGCTAAAGAGACAGGCAGAGCAGGGGGAGGGAGCTGGAAGCTGACGCACATGCCCAGTCTCCCACTGACACACGTGACCTGTGTGCATGTCCCCTACACAGCATGCACCACCCTGCCAAGATACATGTTCAGAGACCCGCAGCTACGAGCAGGGAGGTCTCCGTTAGACTTACAGAAACAAGCTCCCCTGTCGGCATTTTAGTGACGCACTAAAAAGCTCTCTTCACAAACTGAAGCATGTGCCACGGCATAACTGGTGAGAAGGTTCTGTCTGCGCGTGCTGCGCTCCTCTGGGAATACCGATAAGCAGATATGGCTTTAGTATTCAGTACGCGCAGAGCAGATGAATGCAGAATCACGTTCGGCTGTTTTTAAAAGGGCACCGGGAAACAGGAGTCAGTGCTGCGCAGGGGAAGGTGCGCTTCCTACTTGAGTCTGGCTTTCACCCGGGTTTCTGATAATCTTCATGGCCGTTATCTCTGGCTTGGGGCCCTCGGGCCCAGCACTCCATAAAGTGCTACATAACAATGCTAATGCTAAACGTGCTACATAAATAACAGTGAACTGAACAGATCTTGGAGTCCAGCCTCTCCACCTGCCTCTCCCCCTCGCTGCCTGACACATCTGTCGGAACAGATTTGTTCTGGGTGCCGGAGACAGGGGATGCCTGTGGCACAGCTGTCCCTGTGGGCTCCACGGCAGAGCGCCGACACCTGTTTCAGAGCTGACACTAATGTATCGGTAATTGTGTGATCAGAGGCGAATCTAGGATTTTTTAAGGTGGGGGCATAAGAGAGGCCATAATTCATACAGAGAAGCCAAACTTAGTATTAGCCAATCATTTGTTTTGAATTGGTAAGTGACAGGGGAGGTGACCAATTAGCTGCGGCCAATGCCCCTGTGGTTCCATTCCTGTTTCTGGCTGCGTGTGGCTCTCTGTTAATGCGGTATAGAGGGAAATAAGACAGAGGGCTACATATCTGTCCTCTGATCACACAGGCACCTCCAGTGGGAGATACAGCGTGCTTTATGCTCCTTTCATTAAAATGGCCAGATGTGATATTTAGGTGGATATTTATCCTCAGCCTATGAAGACAGAGATGGAGTGTCAACATAGGACCATGACAGAGCCACGCCTCAGCCATACGTTCCAAACACAGAATGATCCAGAATGCGAAGCTGTCCAACAGGCCTTGTGACGTAAAATAATTCTGTGCCCCCCCCCCCCCCACCCAGGGGAGAGATGTCACTGGAAGCAGGTCAGCATTCTGGGACAAGGCCTTTGTTGCGTAACCGCAGACGTACCTGGCTGCGCTGTCAGCCGGCCTCCCTCCGTCTGGCATAAACAGTGCCACCGGCCGGTTAGTGCAGTCTGCGCCTGTCTTTTTGCGAAAGGGAGCTGGGGGGAGGAGAACGGGGGAGCAATGAAAGGAGATAAAGAAAACGGGAGGAGCTGCAGCTCTCCCGGCATGGTTCTCTGGGGCTCACTTGGACTCGTAGGGGTGCACTCTGACTCATAGGGGGACACTCGGACTCACACTCGTAGGGGTGCTCTCGGACTCGTAGGGGGACACTCGGACTCTGACTCATAGGGGCACACTTGGACTCGTAGGGGTGCACTCTGACTCGTAGGGGGAAACTCGGACTCACACTAGTAGGGGCGCACGCGGACTCGTAGGAGTGCACTTGGACTCGTAGGGGTACACTTGGACTCACACTCGTAGGGGCGCACTCGGACTCGTAGGGTGGCACTCGGACTCGTAGGGGTGCTCTCGGACTCGTAGGGGGACACTCGGACTCACACTCGTAGGGGCGC
Organism: Petrocephalus sullivani; assembly: GCA_026780845.1. NCBI lineage: Eukaryota > Metazoa > Chordata > Actinopteri > Osteoglossiformes > Mormyridae > Petrocephalus > Petrocephalus sullivani. Next base: position 24,758,122 of record JAODKM010000058.1, read on the forward strand.
ACTCGGACTCGTAGGAGTGCACTTGGACTCGTAGGGGTGCATTCGAACTCGTAGGGTGCACTCGGACTCGTAGGGGCACACTCGGACTCATAGGGGCACATTTGGACACGTAGGGGTGCTCTCGGACTCGTAGGAGTGCACTCGGACTCGTGGGGGAGTACTCGGATTCATAGGGGCACACTCGGACTTGGACTCGTAGGGGCGCACTCAAAATCGTAGGGGCGCACTCGGACACATAGGGGCGCATTCGGACTCTAAGGGGCGCAACACCACTGGCATTGTTTCCACTGCCTTCTCTTAATTCTCCAGCTTCACCGAGTTCCTCTGAGGTCCCTCTTAACCCAGTGGCACCGACCGATCAGGACGCAGTGGGATATCTGTCCCTCCCGCGGTAACTGCAAAGTACCTGCCCCCTCTACAGGCCTGTCCTGTATTGATCCACCACAGGGAAGCACTATGAGTCATAGCTCTCCCAGATCCCAGCTCCAGGCCCCGCTTTGGATCTGGTGGCCAATGAGCAGGAGTATTAGGCAACAACAGAGCTTGGGAAGGGCTTCTGTGCCAGCCAGGAAAGCAGTCGTTATAAAAATAGATAGGTAAAAAACACCCTAATGATAAGCTACTCTCCTTACTGACATCACGGGAAGGTCGGTACGGAAGAGGGAAACAGACATAAGGCTAATGGCCCCCAAGGTGTGACAGGACAGAAAACAACTCTGAACTGCAGGGGGAGGGTGGAGGATGGAGACAGCCTGTTGGGAAAAGAGGGGAAGAGAAGAGAGGATGGCAGAAGGGAGAGTGGAGGAGAGGACAGAAAAAAAGAGGCTGTGAATGGCACCACCAAATGGCGGCTTTCATGCAGACGCTTAAGACCTTTATGAGCACGGTGTCTGTGCCAAGGGTGGAAGGGGCATCCCTACTCGATAGTGATTTTTGTAATATGATTTTGTGAATGCGGCTTAAAGCCAGTTCAGGTAAATTAGAAGCAAATATAAATGAGCCATATTTAAACAATCATCTGCTTTTAGCTCATATGACAAAAAGTACCGGACACATTAACTGTAATCAGTAAGTAGCGAGGTAAAAAGCCATATGATTAGCTGGGTCTCTGCCTCAGCAGATTTAGCTCAATACAAAGTGATTACACTGATGACAGGCGAATCGCTGTCCACCGGGGGAGGACAGACAGGAAATGGGGATTACCCTTCCGGCTGTCATGACCCCACACCCTCCGTGCGGCTGTCCTTTATTAACTCATGTTTGGTGCCAGTCTTTCCCGCAAGGGCGAAGTGCGTCGCTACAGCCACTCCATACCTCTATTTAGTAACAGCCCCCCCGGCTCAGGGCAAGGCTGCTGGGAAGACCTGCACTGACTTTTAGCTGCCTGGATGTTACACGTGTCCCACTCACCCCTCCCAGAAGGCTGTGCTGCAGTATGTCTACATGTGCAGAACAGAGCTCCTTTTAATAGATCCCGTGTCCTGTGAGATCAGTGCGTCAGCAGTGTGGATGGGCCGTATGTTTCTTACACTAAGGGCTCCCCTTACCAACACCTGCCCCGAATCTCTGCTCAAAGCCCCCTCTACCGGGAAGGGGACGGAATAGATATCCAGAAGCAGAACAAGCACGTTGTATTAGATGGAAATAACTTGGTGGCTTAATGGGAAATGCTGCAGCGGCAAGCCTCGGATAAGAGATCTTGTTTGGGTCCGAGTCGCCCGGATTTGCGCTCAGCTGTGGGACGTGGTGCATCTGACGCCAAAATGAAGGCAGAGATGAACGGGCCCGTGGGGCGAGCTCTAGGGACGAGGGAATCGCAGCTGCCGGGCGCCATCATTCGGGGGAGGATGCGCCCCGTTTCCCGTGGGAGCAGCCAGCAGCGGGGTCCTGTGCAAAGCCCCCCCCCCACACTGGAAGCCTGCTTATGTTGCAGTAACTTACTGAGCCGCCCTTATCACCGCTCCATCTCGAGATTCCCAGTCATATAACTATAGCGGAAATCCATTCCACATAATCTTCGTTTCTTCCTCTCTCTCTCCGCGGGAAAGTAAACTGGGCAGCAGCCTGGGGCAAGAAGGGGTGCTGTGGATATCCTCTGGGGGGGGGGGGGGGTCTTGGTAAGGCTGTCCTTCTACTGCTCGGGTTGTGGGGCTGGGGGTTACAGGTCCACTGGCACCGGAGCCCTAATATCTGGGAGCGACGGGTCATGATCCATCACCCCCACGCTAACGAGCCAGCAGAAGTGGGAGGCACCATAACAGACCCGGCCGATTACCCTTTTGGACCGCTGCCCCCTCCTTCCATCCTGAACTCTTCCTCCTCCCATCACACCCTCCCCACTATTTTTTAATTATAGCTATAAAAGCCATAACCAGTGATAATTAGCTTACATTTCACTAATAGGGGAATAATTATATCAGTGACTGATGTGAACAGTAGACTGGTGCATCAAACGCATGTTTGCTGTGTTGTGTGCCTACAGGAAGCTGTCACGGTAAAAATGAACATTATATGAACCAGGGTGTTGCCATGGGCCTGCCACAGCCCAGGCCTCTAAATCATTATGCTCCATGTACTATTCTACAATGTACTGTATAATGCACCATACAAGCAAACCACGTTTCGACTTTTGTACTGCAGCATAATACGTCACACCCGGCACCTTGTACTCCATAATGTACCAGACTTTCTGTGGGGCCGGTGCTGAAACAGGCTGGGGCGTGGTAGACTGGCACTTTTTCTTCTGGGTGGAGTCCCTCTTGGTAAATTTTCAAGTGGTCCCCCTGGTGAGATCTTGCCAGTTGGTTATTGAGAACACAGTGGCTGTTGTTCCATCCCACTTGCCAAGCTGAGTGTAGAAAGGTATCATTAGAGTTAGCCTGATGTGATCATTAACCCTGTGCGGCCTCAGTGGCAAAGCCTGAATAAGCCCCCTTGTCTGGGAGGAGAGGCCTGATATGGTGAGAGCCAATCAGATGGCAAGGGCAAACTGGCTCAGAACAGTGTGGTGATGGCTTCAGCCTGGCCATGACTCCTTTAATCATTTATTTCAGCATGCTCTACATGAGAGACACAAGTTAAAGCAAGTTTTCAGGTCAGAGCACAGAGTTAGCCAACATTCCTGGAGCTATTATTAAGGTTAAAGGCCCTACAGAAGCATTATTCTGCCCAGCATGGGATCTGAACCCAGCAACCTTCCAATCACAGGCAGGCAGGCGTAACCCGCAGAGCTATGCACCACCTTATCACCTTTTTCCCTTTCGTAGCCACCGCAGACTGGAAGGGGCGACATTTTCAAAGAGGCAACATCAAAAGCATTTTCACAGAGTGCCAAAAAACAAAACAAATAAGAGGAAGTCAAAGTAACAGCAAATACTGACTCATATTCCCCACTTATATCAACCTCAGTAATGCCCTCCTGGAAAATGTCTCATCTTGAGTCACACGCTCACTCTCCCCTGTAAGAGAGTGTAGGTGCGAGCCCTTGGCATTTGCCTGGTAGCAGCTTCCCATCTTTCAGTGATGCTTTTCCGTTTCCTTTAAAACACTGTGGTATTTCTCGTTCTCTTCTAGTTAGTCGCCTTTTCTCTTGCTTTTCGATTATGTGTGAATTTGTTACAGCGCTTGGAACTGAGCCGCTTCAAGGTCTAGATTTGCAGGGGTTTATATAACGCAGTCCCTGTGAGCCTGGCCGTGTCCTTCCCACAATGCACTGCTCTGATTATAGAAGCAATTCATGTATAAAACATTATTTCTATGTAAACTGGAACTGGGGGAATTTAAAGATTTTAATTTGCATTCTCGTCCCTAATAATGGTATTTGCTATTGTTTTGAGTGAGTATTTGCAAAACTGTATGGCAGATCGTAGGTGCGTACATGTATCCCCTATTTAATCAAAAAGGGCTTCTGAGGTCTAAGCAGACAAATGTTTTAAAGGAGTTTTTAAATACTGACTTCTTTTTTTTTTTGCGTGACTGTCTGTCACCCCAGTAGTGTCTCTTGTCTGTTCTGCTGTTTCTGCAGTCGTGGTTAACCTCGGTGTGCTGACTAGATTATAAAACAGGACATGATAGAGGACTCAGACAGCGGGATAATGTGCCTGTAATGAAAGGATGAAAGGGACGTGGTGACAAAGATAGATTGCTCTGAGGACCCCAGGGTCCATGTTCCATGGGTGACACGGCTGTGGAGGGACTGTGCCCAGAGAGATAGCCGTTTTTTTATTGAGTTTGGAGTTTGATCCATTTAGATTTGAGCTGTGACCTGAGCCTTAAAAGTAAAGTGTGGCTATCACTGTGCAGTTCTGCACACGTACTGGTGTGCATGCCATCCCCGTGCCACGACACGTGTTTGTAAACGAGGAAAGCTGCCCGGCGTTTCCTGTCTGTGACGATCCTGAGAAACCGGTGACCTGCCTCTGAATCGGCACAGACTGTGTCTCAGCTGCAGTAAAAAAATGCACATATTCGCACTCCCATGTATAGCACAGCAAAAACAAATAAATATATGGGCATTATGTTTGCTTTAGGGGATGTGCCTCATATAAATATGTGCAATTAAGTTTATCATATAAAATAATAAAATAATATTAGTTATTTTATATTATATATATCAATAATGGTATAACTTGAGTCTTTTGTTCCAGTGCAGCCTGTGCTGGCTACACTAGTTACAACAATGATTAGCACTCTCGCATTGACCTTACCGCCTTCCAATGGCGGTATTGATGTCTTTGACATTGCTGGAGCTGGCTGACCTTGTATCGCACTCTAAAGCTAGCATGGCTCCCCACGGGAATGCACAGCAGTGAATGGCAAAGGCTCACGCATTTCCTTCTGTTATTGCTAACAGGAATCCCATCACTCTGCCGCCAGGTGTTTCACTGTTCATGGAGGACTTAAATGGGTCTAAATCTGACTGTCAGATGAGGCTTCGGTCTGCTGTGTTTGAACAACTCTGATTAAACATTACTAGATATACAAATATTTTATATCAGTTCAATCCTGGGTTGTGACCCAATACCCTTCCAGTAACCTTGACCCTAAACACCTGGAGCTAACCTCTGACTTTGTTTCATGTGTTTTTCTTCACCGTCTCCCAACAGCAACCGCACTGCATAGTGCAACGGCGCCTCCTAGAGGGAAACATACCGCGACTGCGCGGCGAGGCCCGGGACACCTCTGCGCGGGTGCGCTCCCCGCTGGCGGACAGCAAGGAGGGGGCGGAGCCCGAGGAGAAGAGCGAGAGCACGGCGGACGACTCGACGGAAGAGAGGGAGTCCCCCGAGGAGAGTGAGAGGAGCCTGAGGTCCGAGGAGGAGGAAGAGGAGGAGGATGAAGAAGAGGAGGCCGGCAAGGTCGTGAGCAAATCTGATGGGCGGTGGCAGAGTGAGAAGACAGCCAATAAGAAATCAGATGTTGGCAGGAGAGGCGAGAGCCCAAGAACCGAGGAGAGGAAGACAGCGCCGACCCTCACTGCTTTGGTGGTCCAGTGCAAGGTAAGGAAAGCCTCCAGTGTAGCATCAGTCTGTATTCAAGCCTAGCTTTTAAGAGGAAATCCCTAATGTTCAAGAGCCTGTAATCTATGGCGCCATCCATCCATCCATTTTCCAACAGGTTATCTAGAACAGGTTTATGTCGACGTCTGAAACCTGAAACTTACTCTCAGCAGCAAGGCTGAGGAGCACCCTGGACAGAATGCCTGTCCACTCTTTGGGAATATTCACATTCATAGTAATAGCGGCACACAACATCACCGATGCCATCATGGGCTTTGCTTCTGTTCATAAACTACACATCCTGAAGGCTGCAGGAGCTTCTTCTCCATTTATCAAATACAAGTGAAATTGTGAGGAAAACAGTGGGTCTGACTCAAGAGACACTGATTTATTTTACATTTGTGATTATGAAGACAAAAAGTGATGAGCCATTGATTTCTTAATAGTGTCCAGTCATCTGGACCTTTATAAAGTCACTTACACATTTAATGGCAAGAAGCTACCAGTATGAATCATCCTGCTACTCAAAGACAAACCTTACAAAGCTGAGGCTGACAAAAAAAAATCCTCAATATCCACAAGTCTATTCAATGACTAAAAGCACAAAGACATAACAGCCAGTGGCTGTAAATAGGCAGAAAACCTCAGACTTAATGCCACCTGATTCTTCAGATTGAAACCCCCCCCCTCCGTATGGAAAATGATGAAAGACGAAACAGACAAGAAACAGAAATGAAAAGGATGAAAAAGACGTTATGAAATTAATGAGAGCCTTTGACGTAATGCTGTGTATTGTATGCGCAGGATGGAGACTGTTTCAGAGAGTGGTACACTCTATTAACTAGACCTACATAAAAGCTAGATGTTGTACAACAGCTTGTTGTAACCAGATGAAGTCTGCAAAGCATGCAGAATAAAATTTGACAGGAGAATCTTTTAAGGGTCCAATCAGTGGGCCCATCCAAGATTCTGTCAAAATCCACACTATCCAGTTGCCACCTGAGGAAGATGTCACTGAACGTTCCTCACCTGAGCATCACAGCTGGCTGTGTGACGTATACGGTCACACATGTGACAGTGCGTAAACAGACCACCTAAAATCCACAGTAGTCTCCTCGTGCTGTACCGGGCCTGGTCTTGGCTGGTTGTAGTCTGGTATTAACAAGCCGCTCACAAACACGCCAGCAGATCTGTTTAGCTCCCTTCAGAGTGCATCTGTGATATAATGAAAGATGGGAAACCTGCTCCACAGTCTGCTTTAATACAGCCTTAATAACATACCAACAATGGCAACAAGGACAGCCACAGTGATGAAAACTCGATTTTTTTACGCAGACAATTTTTCCTCTAACATACAAATGGCACGCAAAGAGCAACAGTATCTGCGTTAGCGAAATTGCTTGATTTGATTAATGTAATTGTTTTTCAATGCATTACAGAACTAAAAGCTTTGTCTTTCAAATGTAATCAGTTTACACAGATTGGTCTTCTACACAATCACACAAAGTGCTTTCTTTAAGGGTATAGACCATTCGCAAAACCTTACACAGACTAAGGCAACAAAGAATCCGTCCTGTGAGTCAAACTGTCCAGGTCAGAAGTTCTCGGTTATCCTGAATTACCTAATGTGTTCTATAGCTACATTGATTTTATCTGAAAATCAACAGGGTTGTTTACTACACAAAAAAGTTCCCTAATTTTAGAGAGCCTGAAAATGCAGAGTATGTACCATACATTGTATAAGAACCTAGAGAGAACCTAGAACCTAGAGACCAGTTCCAGCTGGTTTTTAAATACATTACAATCTTCACCTAATTTGCACCTGATTTTGCACATGAACTTACTTGTTAGCAGCATATATAAAATTTTGAATTTTAAAAATCATGATTTGTGGTTGTATTATGTTATTTTTTTGTTTGATAATGTCCAGCATCCCATTAGTCAAGTACATTTTTGCATAATATTTTAGAAGGACTGGATGGAAACTAACTAAGTAGGTACAGTTTGAGTGTGGGTGTGGTTTCAGTGTTAATGTCAGCGGAGTGTAAAGCTGAATCTGAGAGGACTGTGCTCAACATCTAACAGAACAATATCTCACCGACATTATGTTACTCTACAAATAATTTATTTTCTAGTAGAATTCCACGGGTGTCTTTTCTAATATGCATCACACTCTGTAACTGTGACTCATCTCTAATTAATGAAAAATTAGCCAGTCAATGAAACGTCAGCTGATTTTTACGGATTTTTTAAAAATAATGATAAGCAGAATGATGCTCCCTGTGAAGTTTCTATTTGTGCTTAATGAGTAACTTCAGCATTTTCTTTTGTCAGCTGGACCCCAAGTTAAACTGTTCTGTGCTTGCTTGCAGATTGCTAAATGTTAATTTAAAAAATTCCATTCAATTAATAATCCTCAAGCTATTTTCAGACTTCACAGCCGAGCAGTGTAAGCTGAACATTTACACAGCAGCCAGACAGATAATTGCACACTGCCGGCTGGCTGGCAAAGCTGTGAAGTTTAGGGGGAACGGAGCAAGTTCGATAATGATAGCTCCATTTGCTCTGGAGGACGACCCCATCCCTGTGGGCCATGACCTGCCCTAGTTAGGGACTGACTGAAAGCTGCAGGAAAAACATAACTGGACAAGACACTTCTGCGTGGACTGAGCTGGGATTCAAGTGGATGATAAACACAGAGCGGCAACAGTGTAAAGCCTACCAGCATGGACAGCCTGGAGGGAAGCCTGGAGGGAAGGCTGGGAAGCAGTTATCTGTGCTCACGTCACACCTGCTGCTGCTCTCTCCGAAGTGGCAGAGGGTCACAGTACAGCATCAGGTTTAATAAGAGCCACCCCCCTGCCTCCTGAGTCATGGCATTGTGGAAGTTTACCTACTGATTAGTTGAATATTAAGCCCCATTGTTTAGAATGAGGACAGAAACTGTAAAACCTTCTCTGTCAACAGTGATAGTCGATGGCAAAGAGAATTAATTGTATTAAGGGCACAATGACAGCTGTGTGGACACAGAGCCGGGAGATATGCAATAATCCCTTTAGCATTACAGTAGCTCAATTTAAATATAAACCTGCTTTATAAATATAAATAAGACAGCTGCAGGTTACACATCCCTTATTATTAACCATAATCTGCTTTTTATTTGGTTATTTTGTTGGTGTAGACTTGTCCTTCAAGAGTCCCTGCAATGCATTTGTGTGCTATGCCGAGATTTATATTTAGCTACAATTTTCTGACGTTCAATAATTAAATTCATAATTTACATCTCAAATACTATATAAACCCATAAATACATTATGAAAATTAAATGTAAAAAGTAAAACATGAACGGTTGATTCCCATTTGGTCTTACTGCTGCTCCGGCTGATTCCCGTTTGGTCTTACCGATGCTCCGGCTGATTCCCGTTTGGTCTTACCGATGCTCGGGATTGATTCCCGTTTGGTCTTACTGATGCTTGGGCTAATTCCCATTTGGTCTTACTGATGCTTGGGCTAATTCCCATTTGGTCTTACTGATGCTTCGGCTGATTCCCGTTTGGTCTTACTGATGCTTGGGCTAATTCCCATTTGGTCTTACTGATGCTTCGGCTGATTCCCGTTTGGGCTTACTGATGCTCGGGCCAATTCCCGTTTGGTCTTACCGCTGCTCCAGCTGATTCCCGTTCGGGCTTACCGATGCTCCAGCTGATTCCCATTTGGTCTTACCACTGCTCCGGCTGGTTGTCGTGGCCACATGTTCCGCCTGAGGCAGATTATACAATAGGGAAGAAGACGGAGACAGGTTTCAGTAATAATGTAGCATTTTGTAGTGCTTGATCACCTGACAGACACATGGATCCAAATTTTCAGCTTGTAGTTACTCTCATTCCGGAAAAAAACCAAAATGCTCAGTGCCCTTTATATGATTAAATATAACAGTAAAATGCTGGCAATGTGAAAATCTATATTCTCATTAATAATGGTCCTAAAGAAAACACTTTCAAATCTTAATATGGGATGGCATGTAGACACAGTTTGATTAACTAACTATGGTGAAACTGCTGTCATAGTTGCTGTCTGCTGCCTGTATCTGCTTGGACCTCACAATGCATACATCTCACTGAATTTTGTGCTTTTGTAATCTGCAGTGTCGTGAGAAGGAAGTGAAGGCCTCAATAAATACCGGCTGTCAAGTCAATCACATCTCCTACGCTTGCTGCCGAAGACTCGGGTGAGAGTTCTGGCCACTGCCGCGGGCACACCTGTGCATTGAATAGCATGCAGAGAGTTCTGGCCACTGCCGCGGGCACACCTGTGTATTGAATAGCATGCAGAGAGCTCTGGCCACTGCAGGCACACCTGTGCATTGAATAGCATGCAGAAAGCTCTGGCAATTGCAGGCACACCTGTGCATTGAATAGCATGCAGCTGAAATCTATGCAGCGCCAGACCTCCCGATCTACTTCTGTCACTTTAATGTGCAAAGGATCCAGACTGCAAATGCAATGACCATGCAAAATGCATTCAGTATGCGACATCCACAGCAGACAGCACTGTTAAGAATATCTCCAAACGTAATTCTCAATGACAGTATTTTCAGATGGTTATGTACAGAAAGATTTGGTTAATGACAAATACTCCCTCTGTATGAATTTCCATTATTTGTATATTTTTTCTTTGTGGTTGAGTTCTAGATGTCATCGGTCTTTGTCATGTATTCTGTTTCCATCTGTGTTCCTCCTTTCCTCCTATTTCTGATATGTTCCTGTTATATGATCCCTGCCCTGCTCATCCTGGTAGGCTGTTGCCCACTCCAGAGGGTCATACCTGTGACCAAAAGGATCACAGCTGCCCTGTGACCACACTGCCCCCTACAGTGCAGGACCTCCATCTGCAGCTAGGCAAAGAGAGGGTGCGGTGCTCTGCTCATGTTGTCGGTAAGGTCCTTGCGGGGTCATTTCACTATAAATTGTCAATTATATGTTTATCATTTGAAGGCAAAATGAACTACCAAAACAGAGACAGAGTAACAGCATAGTAATAGCATAGCATTATTGTTGCAACTGTAAGGCATTTTGTAAGTTTAATTTTGTGCATTTCTCTTTTAAAACTGACAAACCTGCAGTCTCAGGACTTGAATGTGTAAGCTGACCATTTATGCTGAGCAGCTGACCTTCAAAATTTCTCATGCACCTTGAAACCCACAGGGACACAGAATACAAATCAAGCAGTAACTGCTTCTGACTAAGTCTCAAGCGTCCAGGTTACATAAGAGTGAATTATTAAAAAACAACATGTAGAGGTTGTCAATGGGACCTCACCTCCTCAGTACTTCTTCAGTCCATCCATCTACCACCAGCGGTACTCAGCATAGGTGCCCCCTCTATTCTCTGTTTTCTCTTCTTTAGAGGAGGACGTGTTTGATCTGTGCCTGGGTCTCCAGACTCTGCTGGAACTGAAAGTAAGCCTTTCCGCTTTTTAAATATCCAATTACTCCATAGTCTGAATTGCCTTTGCCTCCAGCACGGTCCTACACTGGGACCGATTAATTTGGTTTTCCTGTTAAGCCCTGAGTCCTGCTGACTAGCCTCCTTAACCTGAATCACTCCATTAAAATACAGCATGATGTGATAAATATGTCAGAAATGGCTATGACCCAGACAGGAAATCTATTTTGAAATGTCAATATATTGCACAAAAAAGGAAAAAAAAAAGATTTGAACAGAGCTCTTGTTGCCCACGGAGGGCTCACAGTACTTCTCCATCATTCTGGGCAGCTCCTTTTGAGAATTTAATCTAATTTAATCATGGAGTATGTTTTCAGACATTCTTAAAATAGCATGCTGACATGAATCTGGCTGAATTAACTCTGGCGTGCAGTGGAGGAAGCTGCATCGCTATCTCGAGAGCTGCTGACTTTCAAAAACAAAACTGACTGCATCGCGAAACCTCTGGTGACTTGAAGGAAAAGCACCAGTGGTAGAGATTTGTCCAGAGCCACTTTATTTCCATGCGGTGTGTACAGCAGTGAAGCTGATCCTTTAGAGTGTAAAGCTAGCCAGATGTTTAGCCAAGCAGCACAGCCGAATCCCTTGGGGCTGCCTTGTTGAGGTTCTTGGTGACCAGATAAGTGAAATGGCTTTAAGGGCCTGGCACCTTAAATGTCTCCTTCTGTTCAGGTTCATTTGTCACTCTGGCACCACATGAAATAACTGCTTTCAATAGCTGATAATCTCACCTTTTGAAATGTCAAACATCTCTGGCTGGATGATTAATGGAAACTTTCACAAAGATTTAACGGTATATTTCCAGTAAAATCACATATGGCGCATACTTATTACTAAGATTATTTAGCTACTTAACAGATATTTATCTAAGCCAGCTTAAAGATTTTATTTCTTGTACTTTTATGTGAAAGGAGTAATTTGGGTGAAATACATTACTCATTGGTACAGTATACACTATGTTTTGAGCCTGATAACAGGCGAATCACATGTTTGCTCTGTTTTGCTAAATTCCAACATGCCCCTCTCTTTCCCAGTGTTGTGTGGATCTCCATGGCAGAGTGCTGAGGATCCATGGCTCTGCAGAGGAGCTGCCATTCCTGGAAACCTACGTGGAGAGTCTCTGCCATCCAGACAATAACAAGAACCCGACCATGTGACCTTTCCCATGCTCCCTGGGTCTCGAGCGTTTGCTCTCTCCCTCCATATGGTTCCACACCTTGTTGGCCCACCCGTGGCTTCTAGGATGGGGTCTTTATCTTGAGTTTTCATCTAAACCTGTGGTTTCCAAACATCCCCTTCAGTACTCCTAGCCATTCCATATAATACCACCACCAGATAATCTGATCAAACTAATCAAGTAGCCTAATCAAGCCCATAATTAGTAGATTCAGTACTGGCGGTAAAATGGCTAGTGGTGCCCAAGAGGTTTGGGATGTTTTAGTAGGGTCATATCCTTTCCCCTCTTTCTGATTTTCTGTGTTCTAAATTGTATTCATGGACAGAACCAATGAAGTGCAGGGTGGGGTGTTGTACTGTAGCTGTTGAATCATTGTTGGCATGTAGTACAAAAAGCTAATTTCCCCGTACTTTGCCAAAACTTTTTGAATCTGTACAGTTACACTAGTGACAAAGTGGAGCCCCAAGCTGTTGTGTCCTCTTTGCTTGCCACTTTGCTGAATGATCTTCAGTCCGGTGAAACATCTTCCCCTCACCCCAAGGTCTCATAGACAAGAAGTCCACTAAAAGCTGATTTTCAGTACATTATTTCAGTACAGATTTCCAGAGATCTGAGAAAACTCATTTTGTCTGTCAAATGGAAAAGTAGAGCATTGAAATATTTTTAGAGTTGCCTTAGTGACATTTATTGATTATGCCCTTAGTGGACAGTAGATGTTTCCTATTTTGAACACAGTTTTCTAGTTGTTAGCCTTTGTATCGATATGTGTGTGTGCAAAGAAGGAGCCATTATCATGTTTCACTGACATTAGCATTGCACAAGGGAAAGAGGTAATAGCCCCAGCTCTGCTTGTACATGCCAACCAGAGAAGCCTGCCACAACAAGGCCCCAGCTGGCCTTCCTTTGCCCTTTTCGGGGAATAACACTCCAGGCTGGTGCTCTTACTCTTCTTTGGATTAAAGCAGTCACTATGGACAGTACATGCTGACTGATGTGCTACTCAATGTTTCTATTCAGAATTGAGTTTGGCTCTTCTCTGCTATTGCCCTACCAGAGAAGAGCCA